>JAJNNQ010000005.1:3812500-4237500 GCA_027886175.1 Phylloscopus collybita
TTTTTGTACCTTGTTTTCCAAGTTTGGTCTCTCTCCTGCTGTGATTTTGAAGTGTGAGACTTGAGTATCCCAAAACCTGGAGGCAGATGCTCACAGATGGGACATGTCAAGCTGGATTATATGTGACAATTTCCATTATTGGTCAGGATTTCAGTGTCTGAAGCAGAAACACATATATTGGCTGCAGTGATAAGGTACTTTTATAACATCAAGCCTGGTTTTCCTAGTTTCTAGCTTTAGTGCTAAAAGCTATTATTTTCCTCATATTTTTGTTATTTGAATTTATAGTGCAGTAACCATGAGCAGTTTCTTCGAGGAATCTACATTTTTTTTATTTAAAATTAAATTTTAAATAAAATTTAAAGTCTGATTAATTTTTTATCAGACTCATTTATCCCCTCATGCTGCCCAACTACACTTTGTTACCAGGAAGTTTTCAGCTAGTGTGCCTCTCTCAGGATTACACATAACTTAATAAACAGTTAAATAAGAAGTATTTTAAGTGATTGTTTCTGTTGTAAATCCATGTATTTTATTATACACATCTTGCTTGCTGCCAGCTTTATGAACTGTTTTCAAATTTTTGCTAGTGAGAGCAGCTTATTTTTGTCAAGCAAGTAAAATGGCCTTAGTTTTATCATCATTCTGGTGCTTGTAGGCAAGTAAATTTTGTGCTGAGACCAGTGATTTTCCATAACAACTTTGTAAGCCCCTGTAAATCATGGAATATTTGGTATTTTGCAGTAAGGTATGGCCATAGATGGAAACACCAGAAGCAGCTGCATGATAAATTTTCCTCTTTGGGAGTAGGAAGTAGCGATTGGAATTTTCAGTGATGGATTAAGCTGAAGCTCCAGGTGGATTTGTGATGGGTCAATAGCACGAGCAGGACAGTTGCAGTAAGTTTCCAGAAATTAAGCTTGTGCAGCAGCACTTGCAACATAGAACTAAAATTATTGGTGACCAAGGAAATTGGCATACCTAAGCAGGATGATTTGGGAATCTCAAGGCCATCTTTTCAAGTTTGGACTCGGGATGATCTTTACGTTTCTAGTTGCATCTCATTTCAGTCGTTGTTTTTGTGAATACTCACACAATTTTTCTGTTGCTGTAGAACTTGTCCCATATAAATACAATAAATGAATAGGAAGCAATGCTCTTTCTGGAGTGCACAGCCTGGACCTAACTACTGCTGGTGATGGAGGGCAAGAAGGGGAGTTGTAAAGTTGTTTTTGTTCAGCTGGAATTTAGGGTGATGTTGCAATTGGGAGTTGATGCCATTTTAATCTAATACATATTGCAAGTTTTGTTTTAAGCAGAAGGGATGTATTGTGCTGTATTTTCTTAATTTATGATTTTTTTTAAATAGACCATTTAAAAAATCTTAATAGAAACTCTTTTTTAGAAGTAAAATAATGGAGCAAGGAATCATCTGAAAAATCTGTGTTTCTGGCTATGTACTTTAGTCTTACAGAGTCACAGAATTCTGGAATGATTTGGGTGGGAAGATAACCTTAAAAGTCACCTTGTTCCACCCCCCTGCCATGGGCAGGGACACTCTTCACTAGGCCAGGTTGCTTAAAGCCTCATCCAACTTGGCCTTGTACACTCCAGTGATGGAATGTTTTCTATATAGTCATGAATCAGAAACAGTAATTTTATAGTATTTGTAAGCATAATGAAGTTGTGATCACTTGGACAGTTCTGCTTCCCCATCGACTGAGACAAAAATGGTCTTAAAACATGGTAAATTTGGTGTTTTGCCAATTCTTTACTAATTTTACCCTTAGTTAATTAAGGGTGTTGAGCTCCTTATTTAAGGAAATGTTATTTTTTTAAATGAAAGCAGAAAAAGCGATTTCACACATTTCCCCACTCCAGTCCTTCAAAAATGTTCCTATTGGATGTTAATTCTAGCAGATACACACAGAACAATCCCTGGTTAGAGTACAAGAGCCCTTCAGCATTGTCCTGCTGGGTGTGGTGTGTGAATATATTTATTTATACACACCCAGAGCTCCTGCACTGCCCACTGACAGGGAGCTGTGGGGGCTGCAGCTCCAGGGATGGAGCTGGGACTGGCTGGGAGCATCCAAGCAAGTGTTTTCCAGGGATTTGGACCAGTCAGAGCCAGCAGTTGTGGGATGAGCCTTTGCTGGGCAGCCTCAGGGCTTTTGCTGGCACTCATTAGTAGAGATTAGATAGGAAATGATCTGCTTAGATGGGTGCTTCAGGTGAGCAGGCAGGTGAGGCTGCCAGCACCGACTGTGCTTCCAGGCAGGCTTTTCCTCTGAAAGGAGGAACAGCAGCCTTTCTTCCAGAAGTTCAGTGTGACTTTTGTTTTGCCTCCTGCAGACACAGTAAGTTAAATTTCACGGTATTAGCGCTTAAGTAAACGTCAGGCTCTGTTCCAATAACTGATCCTCAGCGTTGTTACTCATCATCACTGCTATTTTCAGTCCTCACTCTGGTAACAAAGAAGCCTGAAGAAGAACAACTTCTGTTTAGCTCTTGCTTTTGGCTCTCTCTTCTCCAGAGTGTACAGAAGCTGCCGTTTGCTGCTGTCTTGAAACTGCTTGGTATCTGGAAGCCTCCACAGAGGCACATCAGGATAAACCTGTGGTCCACAACACAGGCACCATACAGTGTTACAATCCTCTTCTTGAATGATTTTAGAATGTTATATGATATGCATGGACAAGGAGCAGAGCCCATGGGACTTGGTAGGACAGACCCAGGTTTGTGGTCACTCAGGTTCAGCCCTTTTTAAGTAGAACACCTGCTCTGTGATTTATCAATTTCCCTATGGGGGAAAAAAAACCCCAAAACAACAAACAAACGAACAAACCAACCCCACCAAAAACCAAAACAAAGCACGAGAGAGGCCAAATGTTTGCAAAAATGCAAACAGTGATGCTTCTCTGCTGAAGATTTTCCAACAAAATCCCAAATAGCCCCGTTTTCTGGCTCAGGGCTCCTTTCTTGCTGGCAGCCCACCAGGTCCTAAGTCCAGCTGTGCAAGAAGCACCATATAAGATGCTTCTTAATTTGATAGGAGGTGAGTGGTCCAGATTCACTTCCATGGTTGCATTCCGTTTGCAGTTTCTAGTTCTGTACTGTATTAGAATGGGTGTTTGGAGGAATTCTGTGACAACTCTATTTTGGGGTGGCAAACTTAGGGTCAAACTGCTTCCAAAAACATCTTATGGCCCTGACTTCAGATTTTTGTAATGGGATTATATGGAACAATGTATATTAAAAAAGAACTGGAAATGTATTGAAAAACCTGTTACACTGTGCTGTTGAGCAGTTGTAGTGGAATAGTTTATAGAGCAGTTCTGGGACTCTCTTAGAAATGCTTTTGCATGTTTTCACTAGAAAAAATCGGAAATGTGAGCTGCAGAATCCATGCAGTGACAGTTCTGGGAATAAATCTCTTTTATTTATACACTTTGATTTGTAAACATGTCCAAATATATTTAAAGAAGAAGTAATGCTGAGGCTCCTGTAATAAGCAAGGATGGAATATTCTTCTTACAGGCATCATTTAAAGTCTCAATTCTCCTTTGGTGGCACTTACCAGACATTTCCCAGCAACCAGGAATGCCTGTCCTGTTCTGTATACGCAGGTGGCAGCTTGCATTTCATTTATAGCATCCTCATTCTTACTTGCTTCAAAAGAAAAGTGGGAAAGTTAGAAGAAAATCATGTTTTCATCCAAAAAAAAAAAAGAACTGGCAGCTTTGTGTGAGCTCAGTAAATATTAGCTGCTGCAAATAATATTCAACTTTTTAAAGTTTACAAACATAAGTATGGGATGGAGTGAGGGCGGGGGAGGCTTGTTCAATCTCTGAGAAGTGACCTGAAGTCTAAAAACTTCTGGTGGACAAACAAAAAGTTTAAAACACTCTTCTGAAATGTGAACAGCTCAAGGTTTGTTGTCGTGGCCGGGAATAGTTATCAGCAAAGCTGAGGCTTCTTTATCTCTGTTGTCTGTTCTTGACTCTTCCAAGGAGGTGGAAGACGGGGGCTGGATGGTCAAGGAGCATTGAACAGTTGAACAGTTTTTGGAGGTGGCAGTACACTTTTAAATGTACTTAGTTTATTTTGTGGCAAATAGTTGCTTTCTTTGTGTGAAGCTGTTTTCTTTCATGGTTTTTTTTCTGAAATATTCAGGCTTACACTCGGAGTCTTTCAAACTTGTTGCTGTGCCCAACACCTGGGGCCCACAAGTGGGTGTTTCTTAGATGGACTTCTGTTTTTTTAAACATCTGTCTCCTAAATAAAACCACAGTGCTAGTGTTAAAGGAAATAATCTGTTCTTCCATCAAAATATTGCTCAGTCACGTATTTCTTGCAGTTTGTCCTTCTAGTCTTCTTCTACAGTTGTTATTGTTGCTTTGTTTCCTGGGTCACATGGAGAACTTGAGATAAATGTATACAGCTCCCATACCACTTTGCAATTCTACTCTAAGGACAATGTGTCCGTTCTTCCTTGTTCTTGTTGCTAAAAAGGACCATGTGGCCATCACAAATGAGCTGGAAAATATTCATGTAGGAATGGGGGCTCGCCCCATCTTGTTTATAGCTTAATTCCTCCAAAGCTTTGGTTTTTCTGGATGTAAAATTCTTTTGAGAAGATGATTTCGTTTCTAATCCTGCTTCATGCTCAGAAGGATGCTTGTTGTGTAAGTGTTTTGGCACTAACTGTTTTATAAACACTGTAAACACTTTTAGTCTTTTTCTCTTGTTTTCCTTTGAGCAAAGAGATATTCATATGTGGCTGGGGTTATTAAAATAATCATGTACTTCACAGTGCACAGTGCACGAAGGGCATTTTCTCAAAGCACCGCGGAGCCGCGCAGAGGTCGGCTGGTATCGCCGCGTGCATCAAAGCCAGAACAGCATGAAATTATCCAAATCCTCCCTACTTCACGTTACATGAAGCTTTTGACTCTGAAATCCCACTCAATGCCACTTTCATTCTTCTGATAACATAGTTGTAGGGAAGTCAGAGCAGTTGTAATTAGATCCACGTTCCTGGGGATTGCCGGCGTCCCTCCAGGTCTGTGTTGCCGTAGGGGTAAAGCCCACTCGCTTCCCCATTCCCTGGTGTCTGCAGGAGACAGGTGCCTTCCCTTTTCTCGAGGCAGAGGGGCCAGAGAAATCCCAAACACACACAGAAATTAGAGTCACATGAAAAATGAGGTGCAGCTTATCCTCCTATATCCCTCTTGAAATCCAGGTCTGAGAAACTCCCGTGTTGGGTGTGTGGTGATTTGTGCTGCTGCACTCCTGAGCCTGCTGCAGGTGTTATGAGTGGAGCAGCAGAATTCCTCTATGTCCCTGCTCTGGGTTTGGTTCTGAGGCATGCTTGAAAGGGAAGCTTTGAGATACAGAAATGCAGGTAGTGAAACACTACTTGCCAGAACCTTAAAGTTACACTTTGCTTTTTAATTTTTAATTGTTTAAAAGAGCACAGTGAGCCCTTCAGGAAAGTCCTGCATTTATTCCACTTCCCGTGAGTGAAACATCCCAGTGTCACTTCACATGGCAATCTGAGGGTACAGTATTTGCATATAGTATGTGTATATATATCTATATATTTGCATATAGTATATATTTTTGCAGGCACAGTGTTTCTGTGAAGTCTGTTACTAAAAGGTAGTAAAGATAATTTGTGTGCATCATTTACGGGAGTTGATGGTGAAGAGACCCCAGGTGCCACAGCCATTCTTGGAGCAGACAAATAAATATATTTCAGCTTTTTCATGCAGCAGCGTGTCCTTGCTGCAGAGGTCATGAGTTGTGCAAATGTCTGCTCCTGGGATGTAAACTACAGTTCAGTTAATGTAAAACAATTTATTTGTTTGTACATAACTTGGAAAGCACAGTTTAATTTGATTTAATTGCTCTTAGTTTTAGAGGGAGAGAAGACAATCCTCTTCAAGTTGTAAAAAGAAAAATGGTGTGCATTTGTTTGTCACATCAGTATTGGATCTTTACTCAGTCTTTAGTCAGGCTGTCACATAAATTAGGGGGAAATTGCCCAAGCAAAGCATAGCTTTACTATCATAAAGAAGTTCAGGTAGGAGAAAACACCCCTCTTTCAGATACTTGCATTGAAAATTCAAGAGCTAAGTCTAACACTAAGTATTGCATCTCTTCAGATATTTTTGGGGGAAGTTGAGGGTTTTTAGCTGTGAATTGTGAGTAGTGTTGATACTGCCAACTTCTAGTAGGTTACAACATAGTTGTTCCTTAAGCATGAGTGCTGATTAGAAAGCCTGAAGAGACTGAGCTAGGGTTTGATTTTGGTCAATTAGATTTATTCTCTGTGTACCTGAACACTTTATTGTTGCAGAAAGTAAACTGATGAATTTTGGGATAAAAAAATGGTTAATACTTGTTTCTGTAGCTGTTTATTCTTACAAATAAAGTTTACAAGTAGTTGCAACTTTCTGTTGAGATTGTTCTGCTTAAGTGATAACTACTTTAATGTAGTAGTGGTGTATTTGGGTTGAAGCATTCGCTTTGGAGGTGGCCAAATAAATCATTTTTGGTGGGCAGGGAAACTTGGAGTAAGTTTTGGATGTTGCAGCTGCTTTACTCAATTGTGGTTACTATGGTTATAGTTTGCTGTGGTTAAAAATGTGCTGCTCAACTTGCTTTGCTTGGCTTTTTAGTAAAGGGCTTTTAACCAGTGTGTCCTGGCTGTAGCAGCAGTGTGGGCCTTACTTGAAGGATTTTATTACTCCTATTATTATTACTATTACTGTGCCAGTTACTTAAATTACCTGGGTTTTACCCTTTTCCGAAGCTTGCTGCTGGCATGGGTGAAACAGTCAGATTAGGAACTGGAAAGCTCTTGGGTTATTTGCATTATTTTTTAAAAAAAATCTCTTCTGGTAGCGCAGCAGATCTTGAAAGTTGCTCAGTGTTGACCAAAGTCTCAGCAGCTTTGTGCTCTCTCCCTCATGGCAGGAGGGATCCCATGGGCAGGGCTGGTTCTCCTTCCCACAGGTCCCTGGCTGCTTTCTGCTCTCTTCCCTTCCAGATTTGGTTTTGCCCTCACCAGCAAACCGTTGTGTTGGGTAAGAGGAAATACATAAATATGGATTCTGGAGAAGTTGTGCTAGTTAGGTCAGTGACTGGCCAAAAAAACTTAAATGCAGTGTGCTGTTACAGACACAGATAAGGAGCAGAAGAGCACAAGGCAGTGTTTCCACAGGAGTGCTTTAAGGCTGGTCTTTTTGCCATTCCAGCCTTCTCTAGGGGAATACAGTGGGACATATTTATGTGGGTTTGGTTTTTATTTTAGTTTGCATTTTAAAATTTGTATCTCTGTTCAAGCAGCATAGCACCCCTGCAACAGGAAGGGCAGCTGCCCAAGTTGGGCACAAGGCTTGGAAATCACATCACAAGGAGCACATCACAGTTGTGCAAAGTGGGAAAAACTCTCAGATTCATGATTTGGGATTTCCTGTGAATGGCTCAGGTTTCTGACTTAGCTGGTTGTGTAAGCAGCAAATAACTGTAAGTCTGGGCAGAAGTAGCAGCTTCAAGCAGTGAGGTTAATCATGTATAATCATGCAGGGAGATGGTATCTGCCCTCTCTTTGAAGATTTCTTGACATTTTATCTTTTCTTCAGTAGGCGGTGAGCAGGTTGCTTGACACAAGTTATTGTTGTCAGCTTTTAGTGTGGTTGCATCAATCTGAAAATCTTTTCCATGTAACCAGACTGCTTCTTTTTACGTGTTTATTCTCAGTCATACAGACAGAAATTGCTGTGTACTGGGTTTCAAGGATGCTAAATATCTTCAGTGTTCTGTGGAACAGGTGACTGCTTGATCTGATCTACAAAACGTTTCAGTGTCACGGTTATTTAAGGCTGAAGACCAGGTCATTGTTCACTTAGATGTGTGTGCAGATTGTAACATCAGCTGGGTTACAGTTTCTATGTTGGGTGAAAAGTCCAAATTCCAGAGGTGTTGGGATGGGTCAGGGGCCTGATTACAACCTGTTGCAGAGCCTTTATAACAGTGGTAGAGAAATGAAATACTTGGGTGTATCTGGCTTTAGTAAGAACATCTTGGTACCATTATACAGGAAACCAGTACCAAGAGGGGCTTAGCAGATGCTTGGATTCTCCCATGACAGGGAGTAGAAATTCTCTGAGTGTTCCCTTGTGTGTATCATCTCTCAGAGCAAATGTTATGTGTGAGCAATTAATGTTTTATACTTTTTTTCAACACATCACACCACTGAGTAGGTGCTTGAAACCTCTCTAGATGTTTGTAGCAAAAGCTGGGTGCAGGTACAGAGCTCTGCAGCACAAACCCCTGGGGTTCTGTGTGCCAGCTTGTAGACCTGATGGTACTTGGGTGCAGCTTTCACTAGCAATCTGTTGAAGTCTGATCTATGTGCAAAATTTGAATTGTATTTATGAACAATTTAACAGCTCTGGACAAGCCTGAACAACTGTTGCAAAATTAGTATTTGGTTTATTATGGACAACTAAGGGAGCTGATTGCCTGTTTTTGTTCCTCTTCCCACGAGCTGTGTGGTCACAGGGAGCATAGACCTTTCTGGAGTGTTGAAGGGATCGAATCAATCATGATTAGCCAAAGTATTTAGACTATAAATTGCTTTGTGATATGCCAGGGGGGGAAGTTTTGAAGTTGTCAAGAGAGTTGGATGAGGAATGCAGGAGAGACAAAGGTAGCAATTGCAGCGGGATATATGAGATCAATAACCAAGGTATTGGTTACATGCAGAGCTCCTCTCTGTGTAAGCCATAATTTGCAGTGGAAGCAGCCTTTGAGAGGCAGTTTGCTTGTGTTTTTTGTCTGAGCACAGTGGGGACAATGGTGTGAGGACGCTGTGTCGGAGGCTGGCACGGCTGTTCCCAGTGCAAGTGTGAATGCCCACTTGTCTCCTGTGCTCCTGCCAGCCTGGCCCTCGGGACAAAGTCAGCTCAGTTACCTTCCCTTGTTCTTTGTTATTTGTGCAAGGTTTGCTGCTGCTGAACCAGAAGCTTATTTGAGAAATTAAACTGAAGGATATGAAGGAGGCTGATGGTAATCAGGAAACTTTTTTGTCACATTCTGTTCCTTTTCTTAAAGTGTAGCCGCAGTGTATGGCTGGCAGCTTCTTGAAAGCTGCTTTTTCACTATTCCCCCCCCCAAAATTGGCTGTGATTTCATGATATAGCTGAAGAAAGGGAGCATTATACTTAATAATGTTAGATGCTAAAACCTGATGAAGCAGCAGTTCAGAGTATTTCTTTCTTTTAACGTTTCTGTCTTGTTTGGTTACAGCGGTAGTACTTCACATCAAGTAAGGGCATCCATTTGGTTCTTTAAGTGGAGTGTTCTTCCCTGGTTGCTGAAATAAATCTTCATACTGCTCTCAGTGTAGTTATTTTTACTGTGTAAGACTGACTATAGATCTCTTTTCATTGTCATTATAGAAAACCTAGAATAAACTCTCAGCTGGTGGCACAACAAGTTGCCCAGCAATATGCAACCCCACCACCACCTAAGAAGGAGAAGAAGGAGAAAGTGGAAAAACAAGACAAAGAAAAACCTGACAAAGAGAAGGAAATTAGTCCAAGTGTTACAAAGAAGAACACTAACAAGAAGACTAAGTAAGTTTGAAGGATGCAGTATTAAATGTGATGTGATTTCAGTAGCATTGTGCATTGGTTAATTGTGCAGTTAAACCAACATCGTAATCTCCCTCTTCCCTCCAATTCTCACAGACCAAAGTCGGATATTGTGAAAGATCCTCCTAGTGAAGCAAACAGCATACAGTCTGGGAATACTACAACAAAGACCAGCGACTCAAATCACACTTCAAGGTAACTCTAGACTAAAATTGAGCCTGTGGTATCTGAAAACTGTGTTACAAAGCAAGCACTTCTTTTTTTTTGATATACAAGCACTTGAACACTCTGCTAGCGAGGACAGATTCAAGCTTTGGAAATACTAATTCTGTTGTCCATTCCGTTTTCATTTCTCTGCTAAAATAATTGTATTGTCAGTTGAGTAGTAATGCTTTTGGCTGTACACAGTGGGGGAAAAACATTAACCAGCAAAGAATCGTATCAAATTCTTATCATGGCTCGATAGCAGTAACAAAGGTTACTTTTTTTACTTCCTTATCCGCAGTTCGGTCACTGTAATTGTCCAGATAATTTTCCAAGTACACAGGAACTAAGTATACATGAACAGATTTGCTGGTATCTTGCTATCAACGAAAAGGACAAATGGCTGGTTTGCTATTTGTCAAAGTTTGAAATGAGCGTATGGAGAGAGGTTTATTCCTAGTCTTGCCTATGCTGTTCTTCCATTTTTTAAATCAAAAATTCAGCATCACAGAATAGTTCTTATATTATTGAGTTTGAGAGCTACAAGAGGCAGAACTGAACTGTGTGGGCTGTATAAGAATTGCACCTCTCTTTAAAATGTGCTGTAATAGGTGTTTTATAGTGAAGCCACATGAACTGAGGCAGTATGAGCAGCAAACACTTGTAAAGCACTTGGGAAATATGGTTGGTGCTGCTGTTGGCATTCAAGTTGGCAGGGTGTGACTGCAGAAAACTCTTGGAAGTTTTTAAATAATAGCATGAAAATCTTTAAAAAGAGGGAATATCCTTTGCACAGTAACCCACTGGAATGTAGTGAGGACAGTGTGAAATCTGTGCTAAGACTGAGCTGTTTGCAGGGACTGCTGTTAACTCTTCCTCAGCCCCCAAAGAGTGAAGTGTGCATTCCTGATTTGATTACAGAGAGGCAGCTTTATTGCAATGACTCTTTTCTTGTCCTGTTCTTCTTTAAATGGTACTTACTTTGAGACTTAGGATGCAGGAGACTTGATGTACTTGACTAATGACATAATATTAAATTGAGAGATTACATCAAATAATTGTTTTTACTCATTAAAGGAGTCACTCTGTCTACTGCAAAGTCTTTTAGGCCGTGTTTTGTGGCAAGCTTTTGCCAGGCCTAATTAAGCCTTAATAGTACCAGGTCTAGCTGGGTATTTTTAAAGGAGACCTCATCTCCTTTACTGCTTAAACTGTCTTTTTTAAGTGTTTTGTTCAGTGGAACTTTTCTGGCAATTCACTGTTCTCAGGAGTGCTGTCAAGAGTCTTTTTCTGATTTTTACAGAATGTTAAGTTTTTTTCATGCCCAGATTGCTTAACAGTTGTTCTGGGTTTTTTTGTAAATTGTCTTTTAGGGCTCTCTGGATTTTTAAGAAATCCTGTTTAAATTTCTTGGATACCATGCCTGTTTCTGACAAAATGTCTTGGTTTATACCATGCCTTCCTGTGTACTTTCAGATTGAATGTTTTGAAACACTTCACTTATTTGGCCATAAAACTTTTTTGCTATAAACATGAGGCATCGGGGTGTTTAATTTTGCAAAATAACATGAGTGGGCCAATCCCTTTCTTCTATAAGAAGCAGAAATTGTATGCATGTGCTGAAGAGAGTGGTGGTTTCCATCTGTGCTTAATCAGCTCTTTGTACAGGGAAAACCCTGAAAACCTCCCAGAGAAATGATTGGGAGGCTCAGTTCTAAAAGTGATAATGTGAATCCTTGTGAGTGGGACTGTGGGGAAATCCTGTACCTCAGCCCTTCCATGTTACTTTGTCATGGCATTTAAAGATGCATGGGCACTTCCATTTTTTCCTCTTTTAAAGCTAATTACCACTCTCAGAGCTGCCTTTTAACGAGCAATAGCCGGAGTTCACATCCAACCCTGTAGGGAGGTGGAGGCAGCCGGCTCTGTTCCGGTATCTGGGCCAGCATTTTGGCTCTTTCTGAGTACAAGAGGAAACAAATGAGCGAGGCAAATGACAGGAAGAGCTGGGTTTCCTAGAGGAACTGGGGGCTCAGGGAGGAGAATACGTCCCCGTGCTACGCTTCCGGGAACAGCGGCGGCCGTGCGGGGGATCTGCCGGGACAGCACCGGAGCGCCGGCAGAAACCTCCGACCCTGCTGAGCCAGCTGCCTTTGCTTCTAAGCCACAAACGAGGTGGCATCATGTCACCTCCCCGTGGTTCCTTGTGCAGCTTGGCAGCTCCTGTGAGTGTGTCTGTGTGGCACGGGCAGCTCCCTGCCCTGGGAATCCAGAGCATGGCTCCGGGCTTGGAAAGGCCGGTCCCGGAGCGAAGGGGCTGCTGCAAGTGGGAGTTTCACTGAGTGTCAGCCCAGTGCAGCGATGTTGTCTGGTTTTTTGGTTTCTCTGTTTGTGTTTTCTACCTATTGAGAATGCTTTTCCTGTGGTACTTGTTAAAAATTGCAGCAGCCTCCTAGGTTAGATAAGAAAATACTATTTTTGGTGGAGTAACTTCATTTTTGGTGGGAAAGATTGTAGAAATACGGTTGTTCTGTTTTGGAAGCTGTACATGTATCCTCAATGCATTTTTCTGTTCTGTTTGATTCTGGAATACCATTTGGATAACTGCTGCTTAAGGACTTTCTCCTTGTTAACTTACCACTGCAAGCAATTGAGTATTCATGGCGGGTAGAAAATGAGCTTAATTCCCTCTTTTTCTGTTTTACTGCACTAGTCTTGTGTGCTGCAAGTGAGGAGGAGAAAAGGCAGAGTGGTTTAAAAGCTGGAGCTTGATCCCAAAGTAAACTAACCTTCCCTCCATCCCTCTCAACAAGGCAGCTCTCAGCAAGCTACTTTTCACTGATGTATAAAGACTCTGCTTTTTAATTTCCCTATTGGGAATATTCCGCTGCTTAAGCCTGACCCTTAATTAGGAGCAAAAGCTGTAAATTACAGCAGTCGCTGCAGCTGACTTGGAATTTGCTGGTAGCTGGAGGAGTGTCCAAGGCTTGTTGAAGCAGAGCTTTGGACCAGCCCGTGAAATGTGCTTGAATGTCAGCTTCCTAGAGCTTCGACCCTTATTAGCTACATTACTAATTGAATGATAACACAGCATGCAAATTACCGAGATAATCCTGAGCAATAAATACCAGTGGGTTCTTTTCAGGTGGTTTGTAGATTTTTTTTTCCCCTTTTTTTTTTTGCCTAATCAAAAGCTCTGGCTGCAAAAAATACCGTTGTACATTCTGGATTTTATTTACAATAGTCTCGATTCCAGAGGGAACATTTTGAGCTGTTTTATCCATAGGCTGATTGGGCATCTGATTTGTATAAGCTCAAAGCAGCTGAGAGAGAAGCCAAGTTGTCCCAGTGCCTGTGTTGTTTGCAGCTGCAGAGTTCCAACATGGGAATGAAAGAGCCGTGGCCGAATGCTTTCATGTGGTTTTGTATTGCAGAGTCACAGCCTTGTCTCATAACATCAGGGCACATGATGAGATGGTGAATTTAGATAAGAGAACTCTTTCATCTGCCCCTTGGGGAGGAGATCCTTCTCTCTGTCTGGCTCCTGTCCGCTTGGCTCTGCTCTGGTGTCCTCCTTTCTGGCAGGGTTGGATAGGGAGAAGCCTGCAAGAGACTCCCTGTGCAGAGCTCTGTGAGACAGGTTGTTCTCTGGGGCTGAGTGTGCTCCACACCCTGAGGCACAGGGAGCCTGGCTGGCACAGGGAGCAGGTCACACCTTCATCCTGTGTTCTGCAGCACTCTGCCTGCCTGGGTTCTGCTCCCAGCCGCTGCCATCTGCGCAGGCAAGGGAGCACTAGTCACACCAAGTTTGTTTGCAAATGCTTTCCCTAATAAACTTTCCCTTTCTCTTTTATTTTTTATCCTTTTAATCAATGTCTTCTCGTTTGTTTTAGACCCAGACTGAAAAATGTGGACAGAAGTACCGCACAGCAGCTGGCAGTCACAGTGGGAAATGTCACAGTAATTATCACAGACTTTAAAGAAAAGACTCGCTCTTCATCCACATCGTCTTCTACAGTGACCTCCAGTGCAGGATCAGAACAACAGAATCAGAGCAGCTCGGGCTCTGAGAGCACAGACAAGGGCTCGTCCCGTTCCTCCACGCCCAAGGGGGACATGTCGGCAGTCAACGACGAATCTTTCTGAAAAATTGCACATGGAGTTGTGGAAACTATGAATCAGGGTCTGAAATTCAAACACTCCACCTGCCCACGTGGTTCAAATCCTGGAGAGCCTCTTCTGTGCTTGAACACACTTTTCTCGGACATCGACCTCTTGCTGATGCAACCAGGATCGTTTCTGCTTGCCGTGGGCATCTGGCCACCAAGGAATTTCTCACCCTAGCAATTACTCTTGACACTTTTATGTATTCCATTGTTTTATATGATTTTCCTAACAATCATTTATAATTGGATGTGCTCCTGAATCTACTTTTTTATAATATCTGCTGTGCACAATTTTCCATGAACATGACAACTTTTTGTTTTGGGGTAGGGAGCGGGTGGGGTGGGAAGGGGACTTTATTTATTGCATTCACAAACTCCATCCTCTTTCAACATATCCTTTTTAAGTTCAGTTCTTCTTCCAGTTATACTGTGTACTATCAGTTTTGATATAAATTATATATAAATATATATATAAATAAATATATATAAAGGGTTATTTGAAACCAATACATGGAAACGCTGGTGCTTGAAACACTGTGAAGTGATAAAACAAAATAATTGAACAGTTCAAGATCTGGGACAGTCCCCTTCTGTGAAAGTACTGAAACTGAAATGGAACTGGTCTTAGGTGAAAAGTGTTCCTGAAGGTTTGAACCTGTATGGAACCTGTTCTCTCTATTGTTCCTTCCCTGTTTCTTCCCTAAGCAATGGCTAAAGTGTACTGGACACAGTTTTGATTGTTACAGCTTGGGATCTGAGATGAGAGAGGATTGAGAGAGTGTTTCCCCTAGGGTCACTCATGTTGGTGATGTGCAGGTCTGTGCCCAGCTGGAGCAGAAGCATTCCCAGCCAGTCACAGCACAGATCCGTGTGTTTGGTAGCAGGAGCGTGGCTGTGTCATGCACGGCCAGCCCCACACGTGTTGGTGTTGTTAATGAATTGCAGCCAGCAGCCTCAGTGCCCGAGGTAACTGGAACTGGAGTGGTTGCTGTGGGTTGGAGGCAGCAGGGAGCCTGGGAGCAATGCTGAGCTCAGGAACCCGGCTGCTGCTC
This sequence comes from Phylloscopus collybita, assembly GCA_027886175.1. Lineage (NCBI taxonomy): Eukaryota > Metazoa > Chordata > Aves > Passeriformes > Phylloscopidae > Phylloscopus > Phylloscopus collybita. The sequence continues at coordinate 3,827,591 of JAJNNQ010000005.1, forward strand.
ATTCCAGCCGCGTGCGGGTTGGTGCGTGTCAGCCCTGTTCCATCTGTCCCGTCCGTGCTCTTGGGGTGGCTCTTACCCTTGTAGTCCATCTGTATCCCAGGAGTGGTTTCTGAACAGCATCTTGTCCAGTGATGGGCTTGTCAGCATTTGGACACTTCCAAGTCTCCTGCTGTGGGAGCAAAAGTAGGGAAAAGTTTTCATGCTGGCAAGTGAGCAATGTGTGTGGCTCATGCTCATGACCAGCATCTCCTTCATTCTTACTCTAAAGCTATCCAGACTATAATTTCTTTTCCTGGCCTGTTAGTGTTGCTTTACAGTTTACCTTCCATGCATTATCCTGCTAAAACACTCAGCTGAAGAGGTGAAACAAACTTTTTTTTAAAAGGCAAGACAAACCCCAATCCTCTTCGGCTTTTCATCTTTATTTAGTGGCCCCAGGGTGCTCTGCAGTAATTTCAGGCACAGAGGCTGTGGCTTCATCTGACATCAAATGCATAACTTTTGGGCATGATGAAAGAGGGCCACATTTTGACAACTTTGTGCCTGCTTGTTATATTGTGAATTATTTGCTTGGCAAGAGAAATTTCTCTTTGTGGAGGCAACTGATTTAAGATTTCTTTTAAAATCTGTGTGGTTTTAAGTAGCAGACGTAGGTTCCTTTCACACTGGCGACAGAAACGTGTGAGTAAGGGATCTGGTAGAGCCTCTGCTTGAAGGCATCTGCAGTGGCAGTGCCTTGGCAGCAGTGGTTTTATTCTGAATATGTTAACATGGGCACCCCAACTTGATTCTGCTTATATTCACAGTATAGGCTGTCTTTTGTAAGCATTTTTAAAAGTATTAAAAGAACCAAAGGAAAACAGATGCTTCCTATGAGCATCACGACAATTTATTATACATAGTTTTAAATACTATGAATATCTCAATCCACATTTTAACATTAGTGGGATATTGCAAAGACATTCCTTTTCCAGTTTTTACTATTCCTTTAAGGGTCTCAGGGAGGGTAAACTGGTCAGCCATATTTATTTATTTTACTGAAATGTATTGGAATAATTTTTTAAGAGAGATTTTTTGAAGATGCCCCTGAACTTGTATATTTTGCACTGCTTTATAAATGATCCATTATCAATTAGGCTTGCGTGCATCTCGGCCGAGATCCAGGCAGGAGCGTGAGCGAGTGGCAGGTCCCGCTGGCCTCAGCAGGGCTTATTCTGGTGCTTCAAGTCAAACCACGTGCTCACCTTCTTCCTTGGATCCGGGAAATTGTGCAAAAAGAGGAAAAAGAAAAAAAAAAAATAGCATTGTGTGTACCAGGAAATTGCTTCTTTTTCAAGTGAAAACTAGACCTGTAGATCAGTTAAAAAGCTTTAACGCCGTACCCAGCTACTCGTGGCAAAGTCGGTAACACCCGTCCCTCTGGCGTGCCTCCTCGGTGAAGTAGCTTGCTATCAACAGATGGGAGAAGTTCTTTGGAACGAGTGACCTGTAATTCTGCAGTCAGTTAGGAAGTGCTAGCTAAGCATCGGACCCCCCCGCCTCATCCGTAGCTGCTGTGTTGTGGCTCGGAAGGGCAGCGTTTGCTTTCACGCTTCAGTTTCGGAAGCTGGCGTCCCTGTGGCGCCGCAGCTGGGGCTCCCTCCGTGGGGAGGCTGTCCCAGACCCAAACCAAGCAAACACTAGCGTAGGGAAGGACCAGATTCACGGTGTTCAGTGGCACAGAACGCAGGTAAGTGAAGCACAGTGTTACGATGGCGAAGTTTCGACTCTTACACAGACACACACACACACACACAGACACCGACACAGCTTGCCTGACTCGCTCAGTGACGTAGTTCTGCAAAGGAAACAAAGTGACAGCGTTTTACACCACCAGGCGATTTTATTTCGATTGGAGCTTGGCTTCAAATTGGACAGATCCAAAAATTCGGCAGCAGCTTCTGTGAGTTTATTTCCACTGAGATGTTTTCACCTGCCTTACCAAGATCATTCTCAGTCTACTTTTTTAAACTCTACCATAAACTTAAATTATTGAAAAATTTATGAATTGCTGACTATATAATAACCTTTGCTTGTATGTAACCGAATGGTTTTAAGAGCCAACATTTAGAGTATGACAATGGAGCTGAACAGTTTTTAATGCGCAAGCAGTTCTGTTCTTGTGTATGACTTGTAACCTTAATTTACTGTGTAAAGATGGTTACATTATTTCCTTAGCTTTGTTTGTTGGAGACAAATATAGAATGCTTGTTTAAGTATGTCAAAACATAATCTTATCTTGTGGATTTTTATGTTAATGTATTATACGAGCTCTATTTTTCATTTGCCCAGAAAGACAGCTTGTATAACGCTTCTGAAAGTTTTTCCGCTCTGTAAAGTCTTTAGAGCTGACAGTCCTGTTAGGTTTGTTTTAATCTTCATGCTAAAGTGTCAATGGTGGTTTTGTGAACTGGTCAGAAATTCACAGGTCTTAAATGTTTTTGGGAAATTTATATTGGACACTGCTCTTTGTCTAGCAAATAAAAGATGTTAATATATTCCTGTTACTGGCATGTGCACGACTGTTATTAGAAGCCACTTTATCATTTTCCTGCTTTAAATAGAAATGTCTATTTATGAATTCTGCTTGTAGTTTTTTCACAAATAAAATAGTAAAATTTAATTATATCTGAAAGCTCTCTTTTTTGGGAGATGCCAGTATTCAGAAAAGGTGGAGAGTCCTGTTGTTGGAGCAGCTCCTCTGTGTGCTGGGCTCATTCCTGAGCCGTCACTCGAGCACCCACCTCTGCAGACACAGTTTGTGCCCATGGAAAACCTCAGTCAAGCGAGTAAATCCAGTTTGCACCCTGGGACTCACGACTTGGGGAGCCTTTGTGGCAGATGTGTCTGCAGAATTTGGGTTTCTGGTCCCTGAAAATAATCATGTTTCCCCTTTCTGTAGCTGCAGGAGTAGAGAGGCTTAGTGCAGAGGATTCAGTCAGAGCCCTTGGGAGTTCCTTCGCCTGTCTTGCGCTAACAAAGTCCCAGGAGTAAATTTAATAAAATGTAATTGAGAGTCTAATTGTATTTTTGTAGCATAAAAATACTGGTATTTTGCAAGCAGTTGTTTTGTTCCTCTGCCTCAGAAACAAGGTGATGTGAATTACTGTGCTCCTTCCAGCTCGTGTTTCCCCTCCACCACCCGAGATGGGAGATGTGTGATGTAAGTGTTTAAATATGAAGTTGAAATTTGAAAACAACAGATAAAATACCAAGGGGACAATTTTTTTTCTTCCTGGGAATCAGGGCAGTTCCTAAATGAAAAGGCATTTGGATACTTACAGATATGCTGGGGGAAATGTGTGTTACAAATAGAGGTGGCTTTAGGAAACCCCGTGTGCAAACAGACGCTTGAATGCTTTTAACCTCAGTTGGAAGCGATTCAGGTGCCTTTGTGCCAAGAATGAGAAGGAACAGGAAAGGTCGTGGTTGTTCTACAGACCTGAAAAGCACTTGCTTGGCATGCTGAGGACTAAAGGAACAGTCCTTGCCTTGAAGAGTGTACAGTCCTTCTCCTCAACCTGTGACCACCCAAAGGTGCCAGAGCCACCATGGGGGCAAAGTGTAAGAGCTGCAGGGAGAGGAGGAGGAGGAGGCTGCATCTTCATCACCTTGATGCGTGAGTGTGAAGCTAAAGGCTTGAATGGAGCCAGCAAAAGACTGCCATGGTAGTGTTGTCTTCCCTCAGAGCCTGCCCACTCCCATTCCTGGGATTTCAGGTGACTGGTCTGGAAATTCCTTGCCTTGGAGCCACGTGAGCCAAGGGCCACCTCCAGTGCTGGAGCTGCAGTTGCTGGCTGTCACTGTATGGAGATGATGCAGTGGCACACTCAGGGATTTGTGGATCCCTCCAGGCTGCACGTGTTCAGATCCAGGCTTGCTTGGCAGCAGGCTGGGTGGATTCCTGGGGCCCCACTTGGTTGTCAAAAGGTAAACCTGGCTCTAGAATGCTACAATGTGAAACATCACTTGTGATTCACAAACGGATCAGATTAAAAGAAAACCAGAACAAACCAATCTGGAGAACCAGCAGGATCTGGAAGAGGGAGACTGGCTGCATTTTTTAACACCTGGATGCCCTCGTGGCTTTTGTGGTTGTAACAAGGAGAGGGAAATGTCCCTGCCTTTCTCTTGGCTGTTCCTTGAATATTTACATGCCCAAATCCTGCTTGCCTTTTCTCCTGCTGTCAGCAGACACAGCAAGGCTTGTTTGCTGTTTTCCCTTCCGATGATGGATTGCTTGATATTTGTGTGGAGCCTTTTTCCAGCCAGGGTTGGGGCTGATGCTGAGGACACTGGAAACTTCAGCCGTGTTTTCTCATTGTTTGTTCTCAGCAGAGAAAAACCTGCATGCAGAGATCATCAATAACATCAAAAGCTGTTTCAGAATTTCCTAATCAAAGCACTTCACTCCACTGCAATTATCCCATTTGCAAAACTTCCCTGTGGCAGAGCATGGAAACCTGTGACAGTGAAGAGCAAGCACCCTGTGCCTAACTCTGGTCTGCAGTGAGTATTGACAGAAAAGGTCCAAATGCTCTCTCCCTGCAGCCAGGGCTGCACATCTCAGCTCAGCCTGCAGTCCCCAGTTGCTCCTCAGACAGGGATCACTCCTCACACAGCAGGAACTGATCTGGCAGCCCCGGCTGCGCAGGAAGCACGGAAGGCACGAGCCAGTTGTGCTTCCTAGACGAGGAATCAAGAAACAAATACTCCCTTGTTCTCCTCTGTCTCTGTACAAAAAAAAAAAAAAAAAAAAGGAAAAAGAGAAGAGAGAGGCATTGCTCTCCACCATGACTATCTGTTATTCCCAAGATACTGGAATTTCATTAGTTTCTAAAGTTCTTAATTCTTTCCAACTTCTTTTCCTTCGTCGTTAGGAGTTGTCAAAAGTGTTCTGACATCCTTAAAAGGCTGTTCCACTTCCTCCCCCCCTTCTCCAAAACCTCCATTCTGAGAAGCACTGAAAATGGCACAGTGGCAACTAGAGAGTCCCAGTGTGAGAGTCCCTGCTGCTCCACATCCCTGCCTTGGCAATCCTCCCTTCCTCCTGCCAGCAGGTGAAGCAGGGGCATCCAAAGCTGATTTTCCCTCAAATACTGCAAAATCTCCAGTGTAATACACACTTGATAACAGCACATGAAAAGATTTTTAGGAAGCTTTTAAATTGCCCACAGCTACTGGAGCTGCACAGAGATTGAGGGGGGAGATAGGAAGTGCTTAAGCTGCTCTAAGTTTCTCTCAGGTGTTGGAAAAAACCACATGTTTGGGAGCTGAATTTGGGTACAGAATATCCCAGTGAGCAGGAGGAGGCTGGAATGCTGTAGGAACAGCACACAGTGGTCCAGGTAAGTAGAATGGGGATGGATAAAGGTGATTTTTGTTCCTCCTCATGCTGTGCTGTCTGATTCATGTTGCCCAGGAGGTTTGGTGTGGAGTTGGCAGGAGGAGTTTTCCATGTTTGTGTGTGTATCTTAGGAGGGATTAAAGCTCACAGTAGAGCAGCAGAACCACTGAAATTTTAATTCTGCCTTCACCCAGGAATTGATACCTATCTAATACATACAAGCCATAATCTTAAATATAGATGGTATATTTTTACATAGGTTGTAAGATATTCTATGGGCCAGGCTGAAGATGCAGTGAAGTTTAAAAGCACAACTTGTCAAATGTTGTCTCTGATAGGGATTTACTCTTTTTCTGACTCTCTTGAGGAACCACCAGCATAAGCCAAGAGTAAATAGGGCCAACAATCCCTCCCACCCCTTTTGGGTGGTTATTACTGTCTTGCTCTGCAAATTGGCTTCCACAGCAAGTAGGCTGTCTCTGTTCATATGCTTTACTTCCCTGTGGGGTTTATAAAAATAAGTTGAAGAAAGGGCAGGGGAAAAGTAGCTTCCCATTAAATTGATTTCTTTCTGACCCAAGAAAGAATCATGGAGCAGCAGAGGGAACTGGCTGGGGCTCCAGGCTGATGCTACTCCCTGGATGGGTTAATTTATTTATACATCCAGATTTTTTTCAAAAGTTTGAAGAGATGTCCATCAGCCTTGAGCCTCCCAATGGCTCTGGAAGAGGCTTCACAGAGCCTGGGTGGAGAAGCTGCCCTGCAGCCAGGGGCAGGCCTGTGGCTGGCCCAGGAGCGAACGAATCGTGCCTTTCAGCCTTCCTCACCTCCACATGTCCCTTTTCTTCCTTCCCAGCAAGGAGAATCCTCTGAAATCTCTCTGCTGAGCCTTTGTGGGAGGTTGAGGCTTTGGCTGAGGGTTAGGGCAGCAGCCAGGCTTTAACAGATTTGACAGCAGGGCCTGGCAGCGGCCCTGCCTGCCCAGGGCCGGGGCCTGCTACCAGCAGACAGCGGATGGAAATGCATTTAGCTGCTCCCATTGTTCTCCTTATTCAACCCGAGTTTTGTCGGTGTGTGAATTTAGGGAAGGAAAACGCGGACTGGAGCTGAGGAAGCGTTCCCTGGAAAAGGAGCAGGGTGATTCCTGGGGAGCGGGATTGTGGCGGGGTGTGACGGCTGTGTGACAGCCGCTGACAGGGATCGACCTGGGAGTCGCTGTGCTACAATGGCACGGGGAAAATGAGTGATGGGAACCTCCCCTGACTGCAGAGCTCCCCAATTGTGATGACACTCAGAGCGGGAGAAAGCCTGGCGGGGGGCGGGAGAGGCTGACGGGGGTGCCAGGTTTGGGGATTTGCGCGCAGCCTGGTGTCTCTGACTCAGCCCTGGCTGCTCGCTGTGTTGGCTGCCTCCAGCTTCCCACTCATCCCAGGAGGGTCTGCCATCCCCCTGCCATCCCCCTGCCCTCTGCAGGGTCTGCCATCCCCCTGCCATCCCCCCTGACATCCCCCTGCCATCCCCCTGACTTCTGCAGGGTTTGACATCCCCCTGCCATCCCCCCTGCCATCCCCCTGGCCTCTGCAGGGTTTGACATCCCCCTGCCATCCCCCCTGGCCTCTGCAGGGTTTGACATCCCCCTGCCATCCCCCCTGGCCTCTGCAGGGTCTGCCATTCCCCTGCCACCTTCCCCTCTGGCCTCTGCAGGGTTTGACATTCCCCTGCCATCCCCCTGGCCTCTGCAGGGTCTGCTATCCTCCCTGCCACCCCTCTGGCCTCCGCAGGGTTTGCCATCCCCTTGCCACCTTCCCCCCTGACCCTGGCAGGAGGAGCCAGGCTTGCAGGAGCAGCAGGAGAGCAGCCTGCATTCTGTTTCTCCATGCTGCTCCAGCAATCCTGGAGCAGGTTTGGGGGGATGGCCCCTCTGGACACCCCTCTCCAGGAGCTTTGTCAACCCTTACACTCATTCCCTGCATCAGTTTATCTTACCACACAGAGCTCTGCTTTGGGGTCCTAACGAACCCACGCATCCTCTGCAAGTCCTGTTAGAGATGCCAGTTGTCATTTTCCTTCTGTGCCAAGTTATAAATCCCACAGATTTATATATCCAAAGTCCTCATCAATCAAAGGATTAGGTCAAAGGCAATGAGTTAAAACAAGAGAGAGGTGACTCCACTGAGAGCAGTGATGAGCCAGTACTCACTCCTGGAGAGCTGGTGATTCCCCTGAGCTGGACTGGCTCTGCCCTCTCTGCCAGCCAGAGAGCTTAACCAGTGGAGAAAAGGGTTTTATCTAAAGGATTACTTTGAGGTGGTTCTTTTCCTCCCCACATCCATACACTGTCTGAGAAGCAGGAGCTGGATGGAGCAGGATGTGAAGCTCTCAGACCCTGGTCTCCTGGCTGAAACCAGAAGGCAGACCAGCATCCTTCCTTGTCTTGGGGAGGAGCCTGCACTGAGTCCCTGGAGTGATTCCTGCTGAGGTGTGGAGTGCAGTATTTTACACCTGGCTGGGAGGGACTCTCCCTGCAGGAAGGGAGTTTGTGCCTTGTCCTGCTGGACACTGGGAGATGATTTTTTCCCCAACAGCAGACCAGCAGTTTATTTGTGGTGGGTTAGTGACTCTCCTGGTGCTCAACAGGTTCTCCTTCATGCTGAGTTTGCCAGAAGGGGGCTGGCATTCCCAAAAGCTGGAATGGTGGAGTGGATCTCAGACAGCACTGAAATCCAGTGATGCTTTTCTCTCTTCTCACCTTTATCTAGCACTGATGTCTGGACTAGGGTAAATAGAGATTTTTTGACTGCATCTTTCCCTCTGGATAATTTCCAGGTTGCTGGCAGAGCTGGAGGTAATCTGTTCCTGCAGGGACAGGGACTTGGGATCTGGACACAGATCTGGTGACACACAGAAGCAGAGGGTGAGAAGGGAGAGCTGCCTCTCTGCTGCTGTCATCCCTGGCTTGTCATCTGTGTTTGGACTTTGAGATGCTCCTGCTGAGGCTTTCACAAGCTCTCTCTTGGGATTTTGGCCAGTGCAAGTAATTCCAGTCGGGAGTCTTAAAACTGCTGTCCGGGGAGGCAGAGCTCAGCCTTCAGCTCTGTGTGCATATATCCTTGCTATTCCACGGATTAAAAAATATATAATAAAATAAACAGTGGTGTTCTTACCTCAGGCTATCCATTAGGAGTGTGATTTAGTGCAGGGAGGGCTATAAAGGCAGTTGATAAATCTTCTGTGCAGCACAAATAAAATCTCTTGCGGGAGGAGGAAGGGCCCTGGATCACGGAGCGGGGAGGGAACAGCCCTTTCTCCCTTGTCTAATTAGGCTGTCCAGGAGAAGTTAATATAAAATAATAGATCTGGAAAGCCCAGATCTTCACAGCCTTAGGAAGGACTTCATCCCCTTAAATTACGAGGCTGAGACCTCATTCAGCAGTGCTTTGAAGGAGATCAGCTGGCAGGGCTGCTGGCGGCGGCTGCGGGTGCTGCGTGATTGCAGCGTCTTCTGAGGAGAGCAGCTCACTCCTGCTCCCATTGAATGCTACTATTTTTATCCCCCCTTAATTTCTGGAAGGTATTTCCAAGTGGGAAGCAGAGCAGAGAGAATAGCAGACCTTAACTCTGCTCCGTGTAACAATTCCTGTAAAAAGGAGGGAGGGTTGTTTGAAATAGCTTGCATCTATTTTTGGTCCCAGCAAAGTGGTAGCAAAGCACCTGGAGGTGTTTGCAGCCCGTGGCATCCTGAGGGTGATGGGGCGTGGGGTGAAGGGCTGGCTCGCTGCTGGCCCTGCCTCCTGTGGGGTTCACAGGCTCCTGACTCTGCTTGGAGCCACAGGTACCTGGGGATGTCTCGGAGGGGCCACAGGGGAGGGTGATGCTGGCAGGGGAAAAGGGGGAGTCTCTGCTTGACTGTATCCCCCTCCCAGCCCAGGAGAGCCCTCCTGTCCCACCCCTCCTGGGCCCCCCTCGCCTTTGGAGCCTGGTGGGGAGAGCTTTGATCCTTTCCCATATGGGAGGCAGAAGAGCAGAGGGACTTAATTAGGTGCAGTTACCTCACCCACCGCAGAGCAGCCAGGCCTGCTGGCATAAGGTCAAAGAGGAAATCCAGGGCCCACCAGGGCCAAAGTGGAGGAGTTTGGGGGGATGCCTTGGACTTTGTGCTCTCCCCTGCTGAGCTGTAAAAGGCTCAAAGTCTTCCAGCATCCTGGAAAGACTGGAGAGCTCAGGTCTGACCATCACTGACCCCTGGATCACTGTTGGAGCTGTGGGGTGAGGGGAGTTCTTTGGGAAGAGGATAAGGTGGGATGGATCCTGGCTGCAAAACACAGCCTGGGACTGAGCATTGTGCAAGGGGGCAAACAGGGACAGTGATTTGTGAGTCCCCATTTCAGTTTGTGACCCTGGCCACGCAGTTTTGGATGTGTAACAGGGCTTTTATCTTGTGACTACTCACTTCTGCAGCCACAGCTCTTGCTTCTCTACATGCCCAGGTTCTCTGAAGCTGCTCAGCACAATGTTGGCACACGCAGCTCTTGTGCTGGACAGAAGCGTCCTGCTTCACTTGAACATGAAATATAAATCAGAGATCAAGTGAATTATTGTGCCATGCTGCTGCTCAGGCAATAGGGAGTCTTTAAATCAATCAGGCCCCAAATAAATAAATAAACGGGCAGCAGACATGCTGGAGTGCATGTCTGATTCCTATCAGAGGCAGTAATTCAAGGCAGATGCTTGCAGTTCTCTGCTTCCCGCTCTGTGTTACCTGGGCTGCTGGAGTTGCAGGAGACAGAAAACAGATTTTTTTTCTTTTTTTTTTTTTTTTCTAAGCTTTCATTATTGTTGCCAAAGAAACCATTTCATTTGGTTGCCACGTGTGCAGCAGATCTGGTTCGACCCATCTGGATGCTGAGGGATGAGGGAGAAGGGCTCTGGGGAGGGAAGGCTGCAGAGTCCAACCACCTCAGTGCCCGGAATGTGCCCTGACCCTGGGGATGGGGCTGGGAGCTGCAGGAGGGAGAGTCATGCTGCTGCTTGGGGAGGCTGAGAGGGTCCCACTGCAGGGGTTTGACCTGGACAAGCATCCCCACGGCAGCGTGGAGAGCTGGGTGAGCTGAGGCTGCAGGGCTCGTCCCTCAGACCCTCCAGCCCCCGCCCCAGGGAGCAGCCCCGCTGCTGTCAGTGCCTGCCTGGAAAATCCCTCCACCCTCCGGCACTGGGGCTTCGCTGCTTTTGCTTCCAGCTCACATCGGCACTCGGGAGAGGAACATTTGAAGTGTTTGATCTTTCTGGGCTGCTGCTTCCCTCCCGCAGGCACCAGGCTCAGGAGCAGAACTCCCTGGGGTTCTGAGTCTGCCAGGCACCATCCTGCTGCCCCTACGGCTGGCACCATCCTGCTGTCCCCATGACTGCCATCATCCTGCTGCCTCCTGGCTGGAATCATCCTGCTCCCTCCTGGCTGGCAGCATCCTGCTGCCCCCATGGACAGCATCATCCTGCTGCCCCCATGGCTGGCACCATCCTGCTGTCCCCATGACTGCCATCATCCTTCTGCCTCCTGGCTGGAATCATCCTGCTCTCTCCTGGCTGGCACTATCCTGCTGCCCCCATGGACAGCATCATCCTGCTGCCCCCATGGCTGGCACCATCCTGCTGCCCCCATGGCTGGCACCATCCTGCTTCCTCCTGGCTGGCACTGTCCTTCTCCCTCCTGGCTGGCACCATCCTGCTGCCCCCATGGACAGCACCATCCTGCTGTCCCCATGGCTGGCACCATCCTGCTCTCTTCATGACTACCACCATCCTGCTGCCTCCATGGCTGGCACCATCCTGCTGTCCCCATGGCTGGCACCATCCTGCTCCCTCCGTGCCTGGGCAGAGCATGCAGGGTGCTCTGGGTGTCTCTCCCCATCGCTGCCCAGCCCCAGGGATGTCTCCAACACCAGCAGTGAATGCAGGCAGCCAAGCCTGGGCTGGAGGGGGCTGGGGTGGCACAGGCTGTGCTAGCCAGGGAGAGCAGAGGCTGTGAGGTGGGTGTGCTGCCCCAGGAAGGTGGCACTGGGGGCTTAGTCCCTTTTCCGGGGAAGTTCTTGTCACCTGCAAAAGATCCTGGGCTCCTCTCACCAGCCCCTGAGGCTGGAGGTGTCTATTTGGATTTCACAGGGACTCTGCCTGCAGCTGCAGCCTCTGCCCTTGTGTGTGCCCAGTGCTTTATGAAGGTGAACGAGCCCTGGCGCTGGCGGGAGGCTGCTGGCACAGCAGGGCTGTCCCTCGCACCGTTTCATCTGTCCTCAGCAGACCTGGCAACATCAGTCCAAGGTGATGATATTTCACTAAGTCAGGGCCTCTTCTCCCTTGAGTTCTTCCAGGAGAGTGTTGAAAGTGAACCTTGGACCAGTGGAGCTGACACTTTGTGATAAAAGATAAAGCGGTTGCAACACCGGGGATTCAGCCTGGATTTCTGAAGATTTATCCCCAGGGGAGAGCTGAACTCAGGCATGGTAAGGTTTTTTTCCCTCCTAAAACTCTACTTGTAACCCCGAAAGAATAAAGGTCAATTAGTTAAACCCACTTAGCACATAATCCTGTGCCCTTCTGAGTTAGCACAGACTGTGTAGAACGAGGCATGCTGATACACGAGGCCAGTGCTGCACAGACACTGATTATCCCACAGCAGGTTCACCCCTCAGCTCTGAGGGCCATTTTTTGGTGTGTTCCTCCTCCAGCAGCTCATCCCAGCCCTGGACAGCAGTGTAAATCCTTCTTTGCAAATCATTGACCCAATAGGTCATAAAAGTTCCTTTATGGCCTGTCAAGACAAGCGAGGTTCTTTACGTGCACCCTAAGTCAGCACAGTAAAACTTTTATGGTGTTTTCAATAACAAGAGCTACTGCACATGAACAGCAACTAATTTTTAAAGCCTTGGTATTTCAGCTGAGATGAGGTTTTTTCCTCTCTTCTGTTGGAAAAACACTTAGATTAGTGTGCTCAGCAGTCAGTGCCTGGAGCTGATCTCTCTGCCTGACGTGGTGCTTCAACTTCCACAATTACTGAGCACCCCTGGAAAGGAACTTCTGCAAACCAGGCTGCTCTCCTGTGCAAGTGGAGAAGCTGAGCTCCAGGCTCCCAGGTGCCTTTGGGAAGCAGGAATCCCTAATCCCAGCCACTGCTGCACCCAAGGGTTGAGTGTGGAGATATCCAAAGGGAGGGGGGCAAGGGGCACAGAGGGGCACACCCATCCTGGGACACCTTCACTAGTGAATGAACAGGGTTTTTTCAGAGTGCTCAGCCTGCTGCATGCTGCAGTCATGATTTCTGTCCTCTAAGGCTGCTGCTGTGGCCACGAGTGCCTGCTCCACCCCAGGGTCCAGTCTGGGCAGAGATGATGGGATGTGCTGACCTGGACAAGCTTTTTTGTGGTGTTGCTGTGTTTTGTTTGTTTGGGGTTTTTAAAAGGGAATGACATTCTCTTCTGAGCTCTGCCAGGCCTGAGCTGTCCTGGCTCTGTGTTTGAGCTGAGATGTTCTCAGACAAGGTGTGATGGATGTTGTCTTTGTGCCCTTTAATTACCTGGTGGGAATGATTGTGCCCTAAATTCACGCTGCAGCAGCCAGGGGTTGTAACTTCTCTCTTCTTCACTGGAGCCTGAGCCACTTCATTGCTTCTCTCCACTCCTTTGCCCCCAGTTACAGCCCTTGCCTCTTTGGGCTCAGGCTTGTTTAAGCTGTGCTGCCCCATGACCCCAGTGTGGGGGTTCACAGGTGTCCCTGACCCCAATGGGTTGCAGGATTGGGGTCTGTGGTCCCCTGCCAGCAGTGGGGTCCCTCAGTGTCCTTCATGCAGGATGGGCAGTGAGCTCCAGGCCCTGGGGTGGGAATCAATGCTGGGACAGTCAGTTCTGATCTCCCAGCCCTGGCAGGAGCAGGGAGCAGAAAGTGAGAGAGGCCCTGCTGCTGGGGTTTGGTTTGGATTGATTTTACCACATTTTCATAGATGATCTGTCTGGATTTGCTTTCTTTTTTCTTTTTAAAAAAAATCCTCCTTTTAAGAAACACACAAACATGGGGAAACCCTTCCTCTCCCAGGTCTGCCCCTGGCCAAAGGCAGTGGGACAGTCCAGGGGCTCTGGGTGCTGCATCACAGCCCAGACCAGGATCTGTGGTCTGGGGTGGAGGGGCTGCTCCTGCTCCTGGTCCCAGCTATGGGTGGATGTGCTTCTTGTCTCTGAGCTGGGTTCTGCTGGGCCTCCAGGAGGGCTGGAGCCAGCAGAGCCCCTCCGTCTGCCTGCGGAATTTGGTCTTTTCCCCCTGTGTCAGGAACAACAGTGATGCTGGAGCAGCAGCACAGCAAAGGCTGGGAATGCTCAGGGGAGCTGCAGGGAGGAACTGTTGCTGTCGATCTGTTAATTAAGATTAATGTGCTAGCTGATAAGGATGACTCTGCGCCAATTGCTGTTGGGAGCCAAGATCCTGCACGGCAGCGAGCAGCACGTTCCTGCTTCCTCAGCACTTGGAGCCTTTGGGGTTTGGGGCAGAAAGAGGGATCTGCACAGCTCCCCAAGTGCTTGGGGGCCCCTGGGCTGCTGGTGGGATTCTCAAGAGCTTGGTTTTGTGCTCTCTTGGCAAAGGAACAGTTTCAGCTTTCCAGAGGCTGTTAAGGCAGAGCTTTGCATCCTCTACTCCTGGGATTAGTGTTGAAATTTCTCCAGCCAAAAAGTGCATGAAATGATGGACATCATTGAAAAATATGTGTGTGCATGCTTTTTTGGTTGTTTGTTTTGTTTGTTTGTTGGTTTGTTTTTTTTTCCCTCTCAGGTGGGATCTCTGAGGAAGCTGGATGTGCCTGGTACAGTAGGATGTGATGAATTAGGATTTGGTTTGTTTTTGCCACAGCTGTCAATGCAAGATTTTGGAGCAGAGGCTGTTTGCTGAGCACCAGAGCACCCCATCCCATCTTGGGAAGAGCCTGCTGAGTCAACATCTCCAGAGTCCCTGAGGGAACCCAGAAAGCCAGCAGAGCCACTGAAACTGGAACAGCTGCAGGTGACCATGTGCTCGAGGCTTCATCAGAGCATCACAGATCGTTGAGGAGCTCATTTTAATGTTCTTTACCCACCTCTTTGCTTTAACAGCTTCCTCATTCCCTTGGTTTCTCTGTCTGGTACCAGCTGCTTTTCAGGGCAGGATTTGTGTAACCAGCCTCATTAAAGCAAGCAGGTTTGCCAAAGCCTCAGGGCTCACCTCTTCGGAAAGCACCATTTTATGGGTAACAGGCAGAAGTGGAAGGAGTGCTCCCTGAATCCCCGGTGACTTTCCCCCTGCTCCGTCCCCTCCTGCCTTCTCCCCCTCCCGCCCTGACCGCTCCTGCAGCTGCTTTCCTTTCCCTGCTGTTCCCCACAAAGGCCTGTGGCACCGGCACTAATGAGTGAGTGTAATTAACCTGTGACACACCCCGGTGCTGCCAGCAGAGCGGGGCCGGGGACAGCGGCCGTCCTGCCCTGCTGCCGGGAGATGCAGCACCGGAGCAGCCAGGGGCAGCATCTCGGCTCACGGGCAGTGTCTGCTGTCATGCAGAACAAAGATTTTGCTGAAATAACACTGCCCTGGGGGAGGAAATGCCATTTTGCCTGCCATGAAAGCAATTCACCTTACATCAAAGGGGGAAACTTCTTTTTTTTTTTTTTTTTTTTTTAACTTCAGAGTAGGATATGATTTTGAAGCCTCGGCTGTCCCACAATTTGCTTTTCCTTACAGGCACTGCCAGCATCCCCTTCCCACCCTGTTCCTGAGCTCCATCAGTTTCAAAGCTGAGCCAAAGTCTTGTTGCCCTCAGAGTCTGGATCCCACAGGAAGATCCCAAGTCACATAAGCAGAAGGAAACAACCTTATCACTGCACCCTGCACCCACCAGTGACTCCTGTGACTGTCAGCTCCTTGCAGACAGAGGAATCTCCTAGCAACCTTGCACTGGCTCTTTGGATGCAGCCTAATTCCGTTTCTGGTCATCCAGAACAAAACCTCATGAAGGCATCTGGCAGCCAGAGCCACAGACAGGCTGTGGTGGAGTGCTGGAGCATCTGGCACGATGATTATTTCAGCAAAATCCCTGCCTGGGGCTGATTTTGAGGTTTTTATAGTGAGCCTGAGTGTAAGGTTCAGGTGAGGGCTCTGCAGCATCCTGCTGAGTGCTGGGTACCACCTTACCTGAGCTGAGTGCTCAACGGAATGATCCAGGTGCTGGTGAGGGTGCTCCTGCTTCTCTTTCTTTCATCCTTGTTTCCCAGTAAAAAGGAGTGAGAGAATGTGCTGATGGTCGTGATGGCAGGAAAAAAAAAAAAAAAAAAAAAAAAAAAAAAGAGGAAAGAGGGGAGGAATGAGGAAAAGAGTGGCATTTCTCTAGCCTAGGGGAACAACACATCCAGCTCCAAAAATTTGAAAAATTTGGCCGTCTTCCACAGCCAGTAGATTTTTTTTGCAAATTACAGCAGTGGAAGGATTTTAGCCACATCTGCTCTCTTGTCTGTAGGTGACTCACAGTGATGCCCAGGACCATGCTGGGCACTGGGAGCTGCTTTAGTGGAAAGTTTGAGCATCAGAGTCTTGTGGTGCCAATTTCTGACTTGGCAGGATGGGTTATGGAACCCAAATTCCAGCATTTACTGACTGGTGAGCATTTGGCTCTGGGATCTTTCCCCGTGCTTCCCATGCAGAACCCATACAGGCAAAGCAGTAAGTCTTTCTGAAATAAATTAAATGCTGATGCTCATTTAGAAAGGATTTATAGGAGGCAGAGTGTAGCTCCAGCTGGCAGTGCAGGAATGGAAAGTGGAGCAGGAGGCAGGGATGGGGGCAGGATGGGGGCTCAGGGTCACACCGTGGCAGCTGCTGTGGCTGGAGGATGGTGGCTTTGTGCCTGTGGGGACAGGCTGGATCACCCACACATTTCAACAACTCCCCTGCTGCTCCAGGGCTGTTTGTGGTGCTCTGTATCCCTCCTGAGCCCGACCAGCCCTGTGCTTTGGTGATATTTTGCTGGGCTGCTGCTGAAGGAATCATTTCTCCAGCAGGGCTGGACCCCAATTGCCATCATTTTTGGTGTAAATCCACTAAGAAATCAGCAGGGAGAAAGAGCTTCCAGCACCTTCCAGCCACTGAACCACCAGTCTGGAGGGAGGGCCTTTTGCTACCCAGCCTCCTGTCCCATCCCACAGGTCACTGTGTTCCTGTGAACAATGCCCAGCAGTGCCCAGGGCCCTGGGAGCTCCCTGGAGCAGAGTGTGCTCTGTGGATTGAGTGCTCAGTCTGGGGATGTTAAAATTTCAGTCCCATTTCCTGTGGAGGGGCGAGAGCCCCTCACTGCTGACACTGAGCTCAGGGACTCCCACCAGGGATGGCTCGTGCCACTGATCTTATTCCAAGTCTGGAATCTCTCCAGAGGTGTCCAAATCCCAGCCTTGCAGCCAGCCCTCTGACCCAGCTGAAGACCTGGATTTAAATCCAGAGACAAAATTTGGGGGTGCAGGGACTGAGGGGTCTTGTTGCTGTGGGACACAATGAACGAGGCAGGGAGTGATTCAGAAGAGGCTGCGTGGCCCTTGCAAGCAAGGGACCACGGTTTATTTTTCTGACTCCTTTTGCACTTTTTCAGATGTGCCCACCTTAGAGGTGGGACCTTTGGGAACCATTGGTCAGTTCCAGAGACCACCACATGAAGTCCCTCCTCTGGGAACAGAATGTGGAAACACACGGTAGTTTACATTGTGTGACCTTGTGTACCAAGACCGTGCCTGGAAATGGAATTTCCCAAAACCAAAACATGGTAGGCACGAAGCATGGCAACAGGGTCTCCTGTGGGCTCATCCCAAACCGAAACCTTCCACTGAGATTTCACCAGCTGGTGCTGAATATCTGGAGAGCTTTGTGCCACCCCCTGTGCCCCAGCTCTCCCATCCCTCCATGAAGTGGCTCCAGGTCCAATCCTGCAGACACAGAAACCCCTGGCACAGGCTGATTTCTCTGGAGCTCTGCAGGGAAGGGTTTTCCTCACACAGTGCCCTGCTCTGGGGCAGTTAATTCTCTTGGCATCTGGTTTTACCCTGCCCTGGCTGCTCACAGAGAACAAGGGGCTGGTTTCAGATCTTGCTGTTACAACCTCACATTCAAGAATTACTACTACTATTATTTCCAAGGAAACAGGGACTCACGCTCGTATCTTTTATGTGATTTCTCACATCCGGAGGTTCTCACGTGACTTTGCTGCCTATTTTTAGCTCCTCAAACATCTCTGCCAGGATGAAAGCTTTAAAGAAAACCCACCCTTGGAAGGGATGAAACAGGCATTTGCTTTAATGGTAAATTTGTGACTGTGACCCCCCCAATCCCTACATTACAGCAGCATGGGGAGAGCAGGCAGGATCGTCAGGCTGCAGTTAGCTGTTTCTGTGTTTGCTGTTACACCCTCCTTCCTCAAACAGCAAAGACTTGTTGTAAAACAGAGCTGTTTCTAGAACCAGATCCACCTACAAGTCATTTAAAAGCCTCCTACCTCAAATTTGCAGGTAAAATGTTAGTCTAGCAGGAATTGAGAGGAGGGGTTTTCCCTTCCATCTGCTTCTTGGCTGGTTTTGGGGAGGAAAAAAAGCCACCCTGGCTGCTTTCACTTGCAGCAGCCACCTTGGGGTGGGATGGGTGAGGATGGGACCCCTCTGTCCTCCTGGGGGCTGTGGGCACCCACCTGGTCCTGCCCTTCCCAGCATATGGGATGCCAAAGTTGGCATTTCCTTTGGATGCCTCACAGGAAGCATCCTATTTAAAAAAAAAACCCAGCCATAAATAACACATGGTTGTATCCAGCCATTAGAGCGAGAGGAAAATCGTTCTCATTGTCACAAACTTTCATTTCCATTTTTGTCTCAATTTCAGCTTCATTAACACACGCTGACCTGCCTTATCAATGACAGCTATTTCTGGGGTGGGCATTTTGGTAATTGGCATCAAAATGTCAGGACAGCCAGTTGGAGCTCTCTGGGTACAGAAACCTCAGCAGTGCCTCCCGCTGATTACAAGCCTCAGTAATTAGCGATCAGCCCAGTCCCACCCTCGCTGCCACAGCTGCACAATCCCCGTGGTACCACACTGGGAGCAAAGCCCCAGCTCGGCTGCTCCCTCCTGGGACGTGTGACAGGTCACTGAGCACAGAGCAGGGTGGCAGTCAGCCCCTCCCTGGTACCCCAGAGCCACACAGGGCTGTGCACCCCGGCCAGCTCTGCTGCAGGTGGCAAATGGATCCTGGGAGATTGAGCAGAGAAAGGTGCCACAAAATCTAAGGGCTAAATCTCTTCTCCTTCCCCGAGCCTCCAGCCTGCAGCCCCTGACTTTGCTCTGGCTGTTCCTGCCCCTTTTCTTTCCTGGATTCAGGGTTAGAGCCATGGAGCTGTCTGAGCTGTTTGGGGTGGTGGGAGAGCCTGTTCCTGGTGCAGGAGGAGGAGGAGGCACGGAGGGGCTCAGCCTTCCAAGAGGCTGGGGATGCTGGGCTGTGGGAGGGATGAGCTGGGAGCTGGAACAAGCTCCTGCCAGACAAGTAATTGGGGCTGCTTCAGCAGTGGGAGGTGGAGATTTTATAGGGCCTCTTGGTGTTTGGTTTCCTTTTAAATACTGGTCTCCAGGGCAGACTCTGCTGCCTGCAGGAAGCACAACAGAACGAGAGCAGCAAGCTTTGGACCTGCCTGTCTGCAGCACCTCCTTGGCAGGGCTGTGGTCCGGGCAGGTCACTGCTGAGCATTGCCTCTGCTAAATCTTCTTTTCCTTTGGGAAGCTGGGATGAGGAGAGGCCTCTGCCTCCATCTGAGGGGTTCACTGCTCCGTGTCCCTGCTCTGGGGCCAGTCTCTTGCCGGGAAGGGGCAGCTCCAAGCACTGCTGGGCGCTGCAGATGTATTTACCTTTCCATGCTGAAAGTGCAGAGCTGTGGAGACCTGGTGACCCCGTGTCACACCCTGCCCTGCCTGAGGGACAGGGCTAATTGAGACGTGACAGCCTGTGAAAGCAAACTTCTCCTCAGAGGTCAGCAAGGCAAAGCCGATGAACAGATGCAAAACCTGACGCTTTGAGAAGCTCCTGGAAGAGCAGCACAAGCAAGTGAAGGTGCATCCCAGCCGTGGCTTCGCTGGGCTGGGTGCTTCTCTGTGCAGACAGGGAATTTGGGCAAATGCCTGGCAAAGCCTTGGAGTTTTTGTGGCTGGATGCTGTGGAGGTTCTCCCAGGATGGCTGGTTCGGGCACTGCCTGAAGCAGGCAGATAACACAGATCATCAGGTGATTTGGGAGGGAAAGATGAGTGGGTGATGGGAGAGCAATCCTGAACACTCAAAGAAACCTTGAACTCCTCGTGCCTGAGGTAAATTAAACTGGAATGAGAGGAACTGCCTGGCTGAGGTGGATTAAGTGTGTGTGCCTGTATTTCCCTTCAGGAGCAAAAAAAAAAAAAAAAAAAAAAAAAAAAAAAAAAAAAAAAAGAGGCATAAACAAAACCGAGCTGACAAAAAACTGCCAACATTTTGAAAGGAGGCAAGGCTATAATTCTTAAAAAACAACCCGACCCAGAGGGTGCAGGGGGACCCTGTGCCAGCTGCCCTCTGCCATCAGCGGCAGCAGCCAGCCAGCACAGCCGGTACCCAGCCTGGGACACGCCAGCAGCCTGTTATCAGGGTGACATCCCGAAGATAAATGATTCCCATTATTGCCTTCATCCCCGGGCAGTCCCCTGAGGCCCCGGCAGCTGTGACCGAGGTGCTCAGGGCTCTTCACAGCAAATCCTCCCGGCTCTGCCTGCTCGTGCAGGTGGGGTTTGCAAGGGCTCTGAGCCTGGCACGGCTCTGAAAATCCGAGCCGTGCTCTGGGAGAGAGCTGAGGCTGCTGCAGTGTTTGACCAAGAGCAAGCCTGCTGCCAATATCCCCTGGACTGCGAGAGAACATCTGGGTCTGGCCCTCCTGGAGGGTTTTTTTTGTGGCACCTCCCTCTGCTCAAGTTTCACAGCTGGGACAGAGGCAGAGATGCCATGGGATGCTGTTGTGTCCTGCACTGCAGCCATCAGAAACACGCCTGCTGCTCTGTTTTAACCTTTCCCCCTGTTATTTGCCTCCATTCCCCACCTTGCCTTTCTGTTTGCCGTGCCCCACAAGCACCTCTCTCACCCACTGGGGTAGGAGAGCAGGTAAAACTGGCCCCTCTGCAACCACAGCAAAGGGCACGGCAGGGTTGGGGCTTGTTACCATCAGCACGGGTGGAAAACGGCTTTGGGGATAAACCATTCCCACAACGATCAGGTTTCACAAATATCTCATTGTGCCCGGAACCAACAAGAATTAATTTGTGCAAAGAAGTCTTTTATGGAGGTAGGTGCCACCCTGGCTTTCTAGAAATAGAGATGCTTCCTGCACAAACGTGAGTGCAGAGATCCTGACTTTCTGATCTCTCCAGAGCCTCAAGACACCCCACAAGAGGTTGTTCATGAGCAGGCTGGGCTCAGAACCAGCACCCAATTCGGCTGCCAGCCTGGGGTACAGGCTTGGCTCCCCACCCCAGGGGTTGGCCCCACATCTGGGAGACGCTGAGAGCTCAGAGACAGGATCTGAGTGGTTTAATTCTATTACTCATGAGCTCTGAATAGCTGCTTTAGACACCCTTGACCTTCTGCTGCAGAACAGATCAAAGCAAATCTCTCTGCAGTGATATACTTTATCTGATTCAGAGGGGAAGCCTCCAATGAAGCGCTTGTTTTGAAAACATTATTTTACGTTGTGCCCCGTTAAATTGTTGACATGTTGCCCTCTGGCTATTTGGCATTAGTTCTACTCAAACGCTATCTACAGCCTTAATCTAATTTTGCCTTTTCCTCATCTTTATTCCTTGATCTTCATATTGCACTGCTTAACAAATCTGTTCAAGGACAAAATTGTTTCAAGACGGGGATTGATAAGCCGGGGGAAAGGGCTGCAGAGCCAGGCAGGAATTGTGTCTCAGCTCCCATGCACTGGAATTCAGAGCAGCCAGAAGGGGCCTGGTTGATCTAAACCTTGCTCCTTCCCTCCACCAGTTCAGATTTCTGCTGGTCTGCACACGAGCTGTGCCAGGAGGGGTTTGTGGTCTGTGCCATTGATGGATATCTGACTTTGGGGTGGTTTTTGTGCCCCTCCCTTAGAGGAGCTGCAGAGCTGTGGGGGTGCCGTGGGACAGACTCTGTGCCCTGTCCCCGTGGGTGACACTGCTCCAGGGAGGTGGGTTTGCTCTTCCTCTGTGCTGGTTTGAAAGCAAAACCAGTGAGATGCCCAGTCAGAGATACAATTTAATAGGAGAAGAGAGGGGAAAAAAAAGGTAAAATAAAATAAATGGAACAATACAACCTAACACCCAGGGTGTCAGGGTGTTGGAAGCAGTCCAAAAATGAGTCCTCCTGGAGTGGCAGATGTGGTTCTGTCAGAGCAGAGATGATCCTGAGAGAGAAGGGTCCAGGGATGGTGAGAAAGGTCCAGTCTTCCTCCAGGAATCCAGTAGAACCAGATATCTTGTGCTCCTGCATCTCAGTTTTTATCCAGGTAGGAATGGTTGGCTCCTCCCACTGGGTGGAACATCTCACAATGGAACATGTCATGCCCTTAGTGAGCCTTCATGGCCCATCAGCAGAAAATATCCCCCTGGAGGGAGGACAGGTGGTGAAAGAGATAACAAACACTGCCCCACCTGGTTTAACAGCTGGCCCATTATCAGAAGGCACCTGCCCCCCTGCCCCCAGAGTTACAAGAGAGAAAGAAAAACATCTCCCCAGCTGCTTTTAACAGATGAAATAGAATACACATTTTTGGTTCTATAACCCAAGACATCCTCACAGCTTGTGCTGTAGCTCTTCAGGCTGGATCACCTACCCATTCCAACAACTCCCCTGCTGCTCCAGGGCTGTTGGTGGTGCTCTGTACCCCTCCTGAACCTGACCAGCCCTGTGCTTTGGTGATATTTTGCTGGGCTGCTGCTGAAGGAATCATTTCTTCAGCAGGGTTGGACCCTAATTGCCATCATTTTTGGTGTAAATCCACTAAGAAATCAGCAGGGAGAAAGAGCTTCCAGCACCTTCCAGCCACTGAACCACCAGTCTGGAGGGAGGGCCTTTTGCTACCCAGCCTCCAAGCTGCTCCATGCCTTGGAGGGTTTATGCTGGGTATTGAGTCATATTTATTCTGTGCTCCTTTGTGATAAGCCACAGGATTTGGTGGGGAATTTGGGAAAAGTGAGCCCTGCTGTGCTGGAAGTGTGCTGGATGCTCTCACTCTTTGCGCTGCAAGTCTAGATTGGAACCAGGTGAAAAAACGTGCTCACAAAGCAGCCAGTGGAAAAAAATAGCCTGACTTTAAAAGTGTTTCATTTTGAAAAAGGGAAGAAAAGCTAAACAATCAGTGCTGTTAAAAATTTTCCATCACTATCCTTTTCAAGCAATAGGACTTTGCCCATGCTCCAAAGCTCCAGCTCCAGCAGCAGCACGTGGCTCCTGGGAAACAGCTTTCATTAGAGGAGCATGGAAAAGGTCCTCAGAAACAGACCAGGGGTTCACAAAATGGAAACAAGAGTTTTCATGAAATCCTTTGCCACCTTTGTAGTCCTTTCTAGGGGGTTATGGAGGATCCTCTTCATGCTGGCCGAGTCTTTATCCCCAAAGATCTACAACCACGGGCATCTGTGCATGGAATTCTCCAAATGACAACCTGGCAACCCTCTCAGCCCCTTCAAGAGCTTCAGACAGGGATCCTAGCAATTTTCCTAGGAGTAAAACATAAATTTATACTTTCTGTTCCTAGTAAATTGTCATGGGAATAAAAAAGTAATAGCCCCTGACAAGATAAGGAGACCCAAGGTGTTGAAAAATCCTTCAGCAACACAAAACGGAATGAAACCCCAACAAACTGGACATGTTTAGCACCAGCTCATCTCTTTCTGACATCCAAGCAGTTGGAAATACAGATATAATTAAAAAGATTTGCAAAGCCAGCATAACACTAAGAAGACTATTTTACATTATTTTTATAATGAACTTTAATATTTACACTGTTGCAGCAGGAATCCAAATAATGTTCGTGGTTTATCTTTTTTTTATTTTATTTTTTTTTTGCCTCCAGTACATTGACTTTGGTTAAACAACTGTATTTATCATGGCAGTGCTGGCTATAAAAGTGAAAGGAACAAACTATAAAATGTCCAGTGAAGCTGTGTATTTCTTTAGGTGGGTGGGCACATGGGCAGTTCATAATTCTGGGGGGGGTAGCCACCTTTATTGCACATGAACAATGCCATCCACAGTGATGGTCCTGATTTACAAAGGTTTTTAAGACTCAAAAGCAATAGATATGTGTTTATCAGGATCATAAAATGGTTGGGGCTGGAAAGAACCTTAAAAATCACCTGGTTCCAAGCCCCTGCCATGGTCAGGGATGTCACTCACTGCACCACAGCTGCTTGGGAAGCCCTGACCTCCCTGCCTGGAGAGGACAAACATTGGGAGGTAGATCTGGGTACCTGCTGGGTGACCCTGCCTTCCTAATGGGAATGAACATGAGGCTGACTATAACTCTGCTTTTTTAAACATTGAATCCTTCACCTGATATAAAGGGGGGAAATGGTGTTGCAGAGACAAGAATGAAGATCAGCTCCAAAACTAACAAATGAGGAAAAAGGCCCCAGAAGGAGGAATGAGGAGCCAGATGCCAAAAGGACACAAAGGTTTAGATGGCCTCCAGCTCCACAGGTTTCTCTATGCAGTAAAATGCCAGAAAATTAAGGATCATTCGTCACTCCTTATACTCTGCCTGAATCTGTAATGGTCTGTTGTGAATGGTCCATAGCTCTGCTCATGAAGTGATGGTTCTGGTTGAGGTTCAATACCATTTGCTCTCATCCAGGGATTTCTCTTGAACTGTGGACCTGGAGGGTCCCTGTTGCAGCCTTTGCATGAGCACGTCCCCACACCAGGAGCAGAGCAGAGTCCAGCCTCTTACAGGGCTGTGCAAGCAGACAAATACTTGGGGGGGGGAGTTGAAAAGGGAAAAAAATAAGTAAAAAAAAAAAAATATATAATTGTGGTAGAGTGCCTGGTTGAGTTACAGTAAATCTTAGGAAGCAAGAGCAGAGGGCAGCTCCTTACATCTGGGTTAAAACTAATTGATCGCTTTCCCCCGGCACACAGACCTGTCTTTATACTGAGCTTGTAAAGAAAAGTTCTCTGAAAGTCACCGGAGACAAATAATCCTTCAGGAGTCAGTGCTGACACGGAATTACATTTTCAGTCATTTTTCAGTTGTGTGCGTCTCCATCCTGTCACATTAGTTTGCTAACACTTCCAATGCAACAATGAGACAAACAGAGCATTGTGCTGGTCCAAGCCAAACATTCATCTCTGCTTGGCACCGGTTCAACAGGCCTGTCAAAACTGCTGGCGAGCTGGCCAGAGCTCATTAAGTGGTTGGATGCATATTTAGCATGGAAAAGAGCTTTACCCAGGGCCCTGAGTAATGTGCGGGCTGAGCGGGCAGGAAAGAGGAGGGATGGGAGGAAGGAGGGAGCAGGATGTATTCCCTGTGGATTGGACCTAAGCTGGAATAAAAGAATCGTGTAAATATCTATTGAGGGGACATATTTCAAGGCAGAACAGAAGTGAATTGCAAAATCCCCGGGCCCAAGGCCAACCTTAAATGTGTCTCAGAAGAGCCATCGACGTTCCTGCTCCTCGACGTGCGCAAAGTGACGGGGATGCTTTCCTCAGAATGGGAGCTGGTCTGCTGGCCTGAGCTTTCCCTCCCAGCCTGAGATGCAGGGTGGGTCTGGAGAGGTCTGCCCAGAGCCTTCCCTGCCACACTGGCTTCACCCAAAGTCCGTGGAAGAATCTGATTTTTGGGAATCCAGCAGGAGCCGGTGTAAAGCATGGCGAGGTGCCGGCAGGAGCCTGGCTCAGCCCCCAGCACTCTGACACAGCTGTTAACAGCTGGTGAAGCATTTCCTCAGGAGGAGACAGATTAAGAGAGAGATTTAATTGCAGAGCCTGAATGTTTGTGTTGCCTTCTGGTGTTGAGCTGATGTCAAGGAAAGAATAACCAGGGTACAAGTGGCGCTTCCCAACTCGTCCACATTCCCGTGCCTTCGCTCTCTGGGCTGCTCAGTTTCAGAACATCTCTGCAGCAGACTTTTCAGCCTGCAGGAATGCTGCTGATTTGCACAGGCAAATGGTCAAATATTAATGAAATTTACCTCCAAACACGTAAAAACATGACAGAAAAATTCTTTTCCTTCTCGTGGATCCATGTTCATGTACCTGCGCCCACAAAAATCTGAGTTTCCTAAATTCTCACCTAAAACTCCCAGCACTGTTCCATTGAGTACTCACTCTTGGACAAGGAACAATGAATTACAAAAAAAAAAACAACCAAAAACCTACATGTTGCAGGGGTGAAAAAGAAAAACTTGCTACTTAAAAAAGAAATTTTTCTGTGCGCACTGAGATGATCCAATATGAAGGCAAATAATTAAGATGCTGGAATTGAGAAATCCTTTATTACAGATGAAGAAAGAAGCCATTCATGGACTAATTAACAGAATGCTTCAAGCAAATGTTAACAATTAACCAATTGAGTATTTAAAGGAGTGGTTTATTCTAAACCTAGCACCTCTGATTGCTTACTTACACACTTGCAAACAATTGCTCTGTTCATTCAGCTTGTATTCTTCCCCCACCTTTTTTTTTTCTCTGACTATAAGTTTCTGCCTTAGGAGGGGTCCTTTAGTTTACAGTGATGCCCATCCTGATCTGTGCAAGAAATTCAGGATCATCCAGGACTGTGGTCTCTGTGCCAGGCTCATCCTTGCTAAGGTGAGCCTCTCCTGAATCTCTTTGGAAGGTGCTGAGAAGTTGTTGCTGCTGGATTTTGTTGTACTGTCAACCAACTCTGAATTGTTGAGTTTCGGTGTCTGTGATTTTAAAATGGAAGTTAATTATGCTTGAAAGTGTACAGAACTACCAGAAGTGATTCAAAGTCTGTGAAAGGGGAAGGAGTTCAGCCTTCCTTATCTAAGTCAGGAGCTTAATGAGCATATCTGGGAGCAAGGTAATTTCCTGGATACCCGTGATGACTTCTGGTGGCTGGGAGGTGAAGCTGGGTCTGGCTGAAAGAGAAGATGAGGAGGTCATGTTACCCTGGTTGTTACCAATCCCTCCTGTGCCTGACTCACTCAGGGACAGCGTGGGTAGTCTGAGCTCATTGCTTCAAGTCTGGCTGGGAATGGCTTTGTGGTTACAGGTGAGCATGGTCAGGTGAAGACAGGATTTTTTATTTTTTTTTCTCTCCTCATGAAATCACACCAGGATGGAGAGTGGCAGAGATGTGCTGGAGTTTGATTTGTTCAACCACTCCTCAAGGCAGAACTTCAACTTCACAGCAGATATTCCTGTAATCTGCCTCTTGTAAAGCCCCTTTTTGGCTGAGGGATAAGATCCCACCCCTCTCCAGGCTTTGGGGAGTTAACAGGCTGCAATGTTTCATTTCCACAAACCGGAGACACGAGCGCTGAGGAGACATCCAGGGCAGGATTTGCTTTATCTCTTTGGCCTTTGGGTGACTTTTTCTCTCACTATGGTGAGCATTGTTCCCTCTGCATGCAGTTACCTGACACACTTACCTGACACTTAATCACTGCTGCCTGGGGTTGCTGGGTGTGCTCAGCACAAGAGAGCCTTGGAGGCAGAAGTCTTTGGCAAGGGTAAAAAAAAAAACCCTCAGAGCTTGAGTTTGGGAAATTCTTTTTGCCCCCACTTCTCAAGGGCTTATTATTGAAGGACTCCAGGCTCAATTAGACCGTAAAAGCTGCCTGACATTGTGATTTATGAGATCTTAAAAGTGAGCGCTGCTTATCAGCCACGGAGAGCAGCAAAGCCCCGAGTCTCAGAGCTGTTCCTGCGGGATGGAGCACGGCTCTGCAGGGAGGGAGCCTCGGGAATTCTGCCGGGGAGAAGGTCCAAAGTGCACCTGGAGGGCTGGGCCACACAGAACAAGAGGGAACAAGCAGAGGTTCAGGCACTGAGGGATGGCACAGGCACTGCTGCTGCCTGTGGAAGGATTTCAGGGATGCCCAGCTCCAGCAGACTGTGATTCAGAGCTGAGGATGTGCCTCTCAGGAGTGTTCTTCCTTTTGCAGCATTTGGGAGTTTCCCCCATTTCTAAAGGCTCTGCATTGTCTGGAGAAAGCACAGCCCCATCACAAAAATTCTCTTTCTGATGTGGTTTAGCTTTTTTCTAGCTGACAGAATGGCTGAAACCTTCTCCCTTCTCACAGCCGGCCAGAAACCTTCTCAAATCATTATTGTGGGGTTTTTTTTAATCAACATCTTTAAACCAACAGCTCTTTTTGAAATCACAGGCATCTCTTGATGCTCCTCTCCAGCACAGGAGCTGCAGCCAGAGCTCAGTCACAGCTGGCACACCAGGATCCACGAGCAGCAAGCTTGTGAGAGCTGGGCAGAAATGCATTCCTGCCTGGCCCTGCATTCCTGCCTGGCCCTGCATTCCTGCCTGGCCCTGCTCTGGCTGGCTCCTCCGGACATCCCTCTGCTCTGGCTGTGTGGCCAGAGGGAGGTGACGTTATTGCTGTGACTCACAGCCTTCCCATTCTGCCTTCTCCAGCCAGGACTGGGTTTCTCAGCCCACAAGGAGGCAGGAAGGTGTTTGACAGCCCTGCAGATAGATGCCTTTGTGACAAGCCCAGTTTTAACAGCTCCAGGTCTAAGGTTGCTTTTAAATGTATTACAAATTCAATTATTTATTTTTCTATTTTTTTTTTCCCCGGGGTTCAAGCATCTTAATGTGCTATGAAAGAAATACCTCATGGCTAAATACTGTTCTTCCACAATGGATGCCCTAGCATGGAGCTGCTGGCTCCAGCACATCTGTTAAGAATCTACACATTATAGCTAACAGGATTTTTCACCTTAAATGAGGCTTCTGTGATCTGCATAGTTTTGTTCGTGGTCCTCAAGTGATGAGGGAAAGTGTAGCTGCTTGACTTTGATCTCCAATGTACTCTTATCCCAAACTACTGTTGAGGGGCTTAATTGTACAAGATGCAAAAAAAACCCTCTGTGAAAGCAGCACTTAGATATTTTTAAGTAGACTTAGATTTGCAGTTACAATAACAAACTACAAAGGATACCAAAAGGCAAGGTTCCAGCAGTGTTGGCTTGATTGTGCTGTACAGCCTGTGCATTTCTTGACATGAACCCCAACACACACACCTTACCCCACCCCCCCCGGGTTTAATATTGGGTTGCTTGTGGAAATTCATTCCATAATCTGAGCAGCACAGAGCCTGGCTGGTGGGGGAGCACGGGGCTGAGCATCCCTGGTCCTGCAGGGCCAGGTAGACCTGGCCCTTGTCTACATCTGCTGCAGAACAGGGCTCTGGTAGCCTGTTCTTGGAGCACCCTCTGAGCTGGGCTGCTGCCTCCTTCCACCTTCTTCTGTGGGTAGATTCCCTCTGCCTTTTCATCCCTCCCCCTGCCTCCAAAACTGCATCAGAGTTGGCTTGGTTTGGTACTCCAGCCTCTTGGGGAGCAGAGGAGGAGCAGAGCAGAGCTGGACAGCATATGGCCAAAAAAAAAGTGCAGGCAGAGAGAGGGTGGAGCAGGTATTCCTCCAGCAAAGTCTCTGTTAATCTGGGATTTTGCTACTTGGTCCTTGGAATGGGGCTGGCTCCCAGGGCTGGGTGACAGAACCTTTTCAGAGTTCTAGAGCACTAAACCATGTCAAGTAACACCAAGTTATGGGACATAAAATCATTTCCCCACAGGATTTTAAATGTCTCCAGACTAGAGCGCTCAACCTGACAGTTCATGGCCAAAGCACAAAGTTATTTTTCTACACGTGTACGTTTCAGGCTGGGGGAATTTTTTTTTTTTTTTGGATGGAAAATAAAGTAAAAGGAACCCCAGGTGGTGGCTGAAGCTGGAGTACCCTGGAGGAGCAGAGAGATGTGGCCCAGGCAGGTGCAAGGGGAGGGGAATGCTGGCAGGTGCCAAGGAGAGATAAAGGAGGTGATGCTGGGGCTGGAGTGAATAAAACTATGAGATATAAAACAGCACAAGAGTAAGACTTCGTCTCTGGTAACAAGATTTGTATTGGGGAAAAAGGGAAGAGCAGTAAAGATTTTTAAGAGTCACTATGAAACTTAAGGATTTTTAAAAAATATATTACTTTGTCCTTCATAGAGACTGACTTTGTTTTTATTTTTTTTTTCATAACGCAATAATCAATAATAGATTAAACTCCCATTCCATTACAAATCATTTTGCACAGTAACAACAGAGCCAAAATCTCTGGTGGTACATTAGAAAATGTAATTTGAACCCAAATCTAGCTGGAGTGTGCTTTATTCCAGGCCTAGCAAGACTGTCTGCCCAGACCTTCCCCTTTTCCAGGCTGTGCATTTGATGGGGCCTGTCTGGAAAACCATAACCTGTGAGTCTCACCCAGCTCCCTCATTAGATTTAGCCCTGCAAGAGATGCTCAGAGACTTCAGTGCCTGTAAATTAATTTTCAAAGTCTCTCCAGCCTCTGGGACAGGCTTTGCTGCCAGCAGGAACAGCTTGGTGTGTTCCTGGAGTGCCAAGGATGGCCTGCAACATGAGAAACTATGGACTGCTGCAGGGTCCAGCTTGAGGGCTCCTGGAAGTCCTGTGTGTCTTTCAAACTAAACAGATTTCTTTTTAGTTGGTTTCTTGCCCCTCCCTGCCCTCCTCCCCACCCTGGAGAGAATTCCACGCACTGAAGCTGCCCTGGTCACTGCCCTGCGTGTCCTGCAGGACATGAACACCAGGTTTCCAGCCACGCAGGATGGCTCAGAGTGGGGATGATGAAGGAGAGCTGCCTGCTTCCTCATCACAGCCATGGTGGGACAGTGAGAGAAGGAAATGCTCCCTGCTCTGCCCATATGGCCTGGAGGAGGTTTTTTTTTTTGGTGTTATTTTGGTGATTTTTTTTTTTTTGGTGGTTTTTTTTGTTTTGGTTTTTTGTGTTTGTTTGTTTGTTTGGGTTTTTTTGGTTTTTGTTGTTGTTGTTGTTTTTGGTTTTTTGGTTTTTTGTTGTTGTTGTTGTTGTTTTGGGGTTTTTTTGTTTTTGTTTTTTTTGTTGTTTTTGTTGTTGTTGTTGTTGTTGTTGTTGTTGTTGTTGTTTTTTGTTGTTTTTTGTTTTTTGTTTTTTTGTGGCAGCTTTCCCGTGAGCAAGCCTGCTGCTGGGGAACGTGCTATCTCCTCTGGAAGCAGAAAATTCCACTTCCCCCGTGCTGTCTGACTGCATCTCTCCTGAGTATTAACATCAGCTCACGAAGAAGTGTTTGTGAGGGGGAATTGAAGCCCCAAAGCCTCTGACTTGGCAAAACACACGAAAAGCACGGGGGAAGGAGGAGGCACATTGCTGGGCCTTGAGCTTCTGACACACGAGGATGCTGCAGCACGTGTGGGAGATGTTTCTTCCAGTGACATCTCAGAAATGCCTGCTAAGCACAGGCCAGGATGCAGATAAACGTGGGGCTGATGAATGCCTGCATGGGGGAGCAGAGCTGGACAGCATATGGCCAAAAAAAAAAAGTGCAGGCAGAGAGAGGGTGGAGCAGGTATTCCTCCAGCAAAGTCTCTGTTAATCTGGGATTTTGCTGCTTGGTCCTTGGAATGGGGCTGGCTCCCAGGGCTGGGTGACAGGCACTGTGCAGCTGTGCCAGCCTGGGCTGAGCTGTGCCTGTCCTGGAACCAGGCTGCCTCTGGTACCTGCAGCAGCTCCTTCAGCTCTGGTTTAGCTCCACGTCAGCCTCTGGTATCTCAGTGTCTCTCACCAGTGATGTCAAACAGGAGGGTGACTGTCCTTCAGCAGGGTGTGCACAAAGTCCTGAGCAGCAGCTGTGTCACTGAGGGTGCTGCTGTTCTTTTCTGGGAGGTCTGGGCTCTCCTGGACAGGGAGCTTGATAAATCCCATCAAACACCAGATGTTTTATTAATCACCAGAGTAAACCAGCACATAAAACCTATAGAGCCCGTTGGGAGGAAGGCAGGTCAGTGCTGCCCAAGCCTGGGGTAATGTTTGCTGCTTTCCTTTCACAAAGTGTGCTTTCCTGCAGCTCTGCAGGATGTCAAACCCTTTGGGGAAGGGCGTGTGTTTGTGTGCACACGTGTGTGCTGACTCCAAACCTGGGTTCTTTGAAGTGCCTTGTCCCTCTGGTGTGTGTGCTGGAGGAAAAGCTGAATTTAACATCTGCCTGGCTGTGACACAAGGTTTCCATGTGAAAGTGCACCCAGTGAAGCAGAGAGCAGGGTGGAATTCCTGCCCTCATTGAAGTCAATGGGAATTTTGCCACTGACCTTGATGGATCCAGACTTTCACCCCTGACTATACAGTAGCTGATCCAGCCCTTTTGTCCATCAATCTCGTGGCAGCAAGTGCCCCTATAAATCGCTCCTTGAAAGAGAAGAAAGGACATGACATCAAAGTCTCCCCTCAGCGTTGTCCTGCAGGGGCTGCTCCTGCCTGGGGGCTCTTTAGAGGGAGATGTGGCTTCTGACAGATCCGAGCATCCAGTCACAGGGATTTGCATCCACCAGCAAGAAATGGGGACTCTGTGGGGCAGGTTTACTGCCCATTTCACTGGCTGGAAAAGGCAGGCACTGCTCCAGAAAGTGACACCGTTTGTTTTTAACACAGGTGTGCCAGAGCAGGGGCTGTGTGCTCTCTCATGCACAGAGGATGCAGCAGGTTACAGAGTGAGCTTTGCACGGAGCAAGGAGCAACTGGTGGGATTTCTTCAAGGAGCATTTGCTTCTTGGCTTAGTCAAAGTCTTTTTACTAATTTGGATGTGACACTCAGACAAGATATGGTCTCTGCCACAGAGTTTGGCATCCTCTGGTCCCAAGGGAAATCTGTGGAGGGCAACTACTAGATGCAGCTGCCCTGAAATTATTCCGGAGCAGAGGGGGATGCAGATGCTGTAGGACACCGGCTACAGGGAGCTGCCCATCCCACCAGGCAAGGGCTGCCTTTACAAAATAACATCCAGTGAAATACCATCACCAGACAGTGATTTGCAGGGCTGAGAAAACAAAGAAGGGACCCCAGCGACGGGGCAGGCTGTTCCCACTTCGCAAAGCACTTTCTTCACCTCACAATATCCTCGGGGCTGCTGGAGTTTTTGCCCCCATCGTGAGCCCCCACTGACTTGAGGGCCTCTCGCTGGCAATTTGGGCAGAATCTGCTTTGTTAGATGGCCTCCTGCTGCTCTTTTCTTTCCTCCTCTCCCCACCCCTTTCTCTTTTCTTTAAAAGCTTTATTGCAAAGCAATAAGTCGTTTCCCACCTCCCTGCCTCTCCCTTCCCAGACCCCTTCCCTAAGTCACTGGGGATTTTTTTTTTTTACCTATATATGTAAGTTGACTCAAACAACATTCACCCTACTGTCAGTTCTCAGCTAATAAAATAAACACATCGGTATGAAAGTCAGAAGTTTAAAAAAGGATTTGGGTTCCTTTGCTGTCCTTTTTGTTGGTTTTTTTTTTTTGTAAGGAGCCTTGTGCTGCTCCGTGTGGTGATTGAGAGAGAAAAGTTCGTGCTCAGGACCCAGACAGTGCTCGGGCAGAGTTCATTAAAATAATAATCCAAATTTCTCAGCAGCTGAAATGTTTGTGGGCTCACCATACCCCTCCAGAGGCTCAGGCACTTCCTTTGGGTGAACCCAGGAGCTTTCATCACTTCCCCAGGCAATGGGGTGCTCTCCTGCTCTCAGCTGCTCGTGTCCCTAAATGCCTTCGTTTTAGAAGCTGCTAATGGATTAAATGAGACATTTTGGTCAGCCTGGGGGCCAGAGCTGCAGAGGCCCTCGCTGGTGTTGGGTGCCTGGGCTGTGGGATGGAGCAGGAATAGGAAGTGCCAGGGAGAGAGGCAGAATTACAGCAGGGCTGTGTGATCACAAGAAGGCAAAGCCCACTGGGATGGGGGCAGTGGTGCCTGCCCTCGAGGGCCATTTGTGACCATCCAGGGATGTGTGAGACCCTCCCACACGCTCACCAAGGTGACCCCCCCCCAGCCTCCATTGCTGTCATGAGGCTTTGTGCTAATTTATGTGGAATAAATGAGCCACTGGAGTAAAGAAAAAATGTGTCTCTGCTGCTCAAACAGAGCAAAAAAGTGACATGAGGTCTAGGGCAAAAGTCCTAAGAGCTTCACTTGCCTCTTCCCAGAGTCACAACTGCCATTATAAATAATTTGCTCCTTTCATTAAAGCTCCAGTAAAAAGAAAATTGGCTTCAAAATTTCAGATGTAAAGTACTAAATTGGAGGAGAGGTTAGCTGGAGAAAGAGCTTTTCCAAAGGAGCCTTTTTGGGCAGCCCTTCAGATGGCATTAAATGTCATTCTGGGGGAAGAACTCACCTAGGGCCTGTCTGATCAAAGCCCCATATTGTGTCATTTAGGACAAAACACTACAAAGCTCCAGAACTGGGAGCAAAGAATTAAAACAGGCAAAGCAGTTTTCACCTCTCACCCTCTTTCCCAGAAAGGCTGTTAGCTGACTGGAGGCAGTGTTATTATTCCTTCCATGGTGAGGTTCCCATTCCACACACAGGAAAAGTGCTCCAGTCTCCCTCTCCTTCTGCAGGCAGAGTTTTGGTACCAACTTCTGCTGCCCTGTAAAGATATTGATCTTTTTCTTGAGCTAATTCAGCCTGTTTTCCCTTTTTTTTTTTTATTTTTTTTTTATCCTTTTAAAGCTGTTTTCTCTCTGAGTCCAAGGGGCACTCCTGCTGCCATGGACAGCAGACAGAACCTGCCCAGCAGGGCTCAAAGCCCCTCCTGGGAAATCTCTGCTGGCTTCCGACCTTAATTTATCTGGTAAAGTCCAAACTGTAAACAACCTAATACCCCCTCAGGCCTCACAAGTCCCTCTAATTATGAGCACCAGGAGGAAGCTAAGTTAGATTCCTTCTCCACTGAGCTGAGGGGATTATTGCCACTTCCAGGCCTCTCCCGAATTTTTTTTTAACAGCAGCCTGTTTGGTCTCTTCTGGTAAACAACAATAAATTCTAGCTCTTTGCTGGATGCTCTTAATTAATTGGGTCCATGAGCACCACAGACTTATTTTGGTGCCTTGTGGAACTCTGTCCTGAGCTGGGGTTTTGTGATTTGCCACTTTCATTGCAGCTCGGGGAATACAAAGGATGCAAAGGAAGTACATGGAGAAACTCCACGTTTTTTTTTTTCTGTCCTCTTATTTCTCTTGTTCATTCCTCACAGGTAAAGAGCTCTCTTTCTTCCCAGCCTCTTTTTATCTCAGAAGCTGTAATATTCGTAACTGGAAAAAAAAAGTAAATGTAAAGAGGTAAATCTCCAAAGTCTGGAGACCACAGAGCTGCTGAATAAGACAGAGCTGTGTGAAGGTAATTGCAGGGGGATAAAGGATGTCTGTGTTGTAGGACGTGGTTATCAGGTACACACTTCCTATATTTTATGTCATTTCAAGATATTTCAGAGTGAGTTTGGTCAGTCAGCTGGAGCTGCAGGGTGTGTATAAACCAGCTGTGTGTATTTAAGAAATTCACTTATCTGGACCTGCAGATCTGGGCTTTTTCCCCCCAAATGAAAGGCAAAAAGTGCATTTCCCCTTTTACCTGCAGCCAGGTCTTTGTTTGCTCCTGTCCCCAAGGCTGCCAGGCACTTTTAAAATCAGCATTGAATTTGCATTCCAGATGGAATTCCAGAGTTTAAAATGTGACTGTGACAAACCAGAGGGTCTTGAGGAACAGAGTGGCTCAGGTAAGGGCAGTCTTACCCTGGTCTGAGCAAAATATTCATTCCCCATCCAGTACTTGCATGGACTTCACCCTCTCTCCATTCTGTCCTCCTCAGCTGCCTAGGAGAGTTCCAGCTCTTTTCTGTCCTTTTTCTCACTCATGCCTCCCCTCTTTCCCTTGGATCCACCCAGGATTCCTTCCAAAATAACTTCTTTTGGAGGGGGGGGGTCACTTTCCCAGTGGGTCTCACCAGCACATCGCTTTGATGCGGAGCTGATCTCCTCAGCCAGCCCCTGATCCCCTCTGGCACTGCTGAGAGAAACCAAAATACCACTCGAGTTTGTGCCTTAAAGATGAGTCAGCAAACACCCCTCAGACTGTTATGGTACAGGCAAGTTCTTTAAAATAAAAGCCAAAAAACAATGAATTTAAAATTCCAGCAAAGCCCAGGCCGTACCCCTCTTCATGGACTTGATTTTACGTGTGCATGTGCAAAAGGAGCCAAGACACAAGATGAAAGACATCTAGATGATTTTCTGTGCTTATCAATAGCTCATGGTGCAATTAATCACCATGTCATGCAATTAATCACCCTGGTCCCCTTTGGCCCTGCTGAGAGGAGCTGAGCTGCTGCAGGTCCCAGCCCCTGGTCCTCTCTGGCACTGCTGAGAGGAGCTGAGCTGCTGCAGGTCCCAGTCCCTGGTCCCCTCTGGCACTGCTGAGAGGAGCTGAGCTGCTGCAGGTCCCAGCCCCTGGTCCCCTCTGGCACTGCTGAGAGGAGCTGAGCTGCTGCAGGTCCCAGCCCCTGGTCCTCTCTGGCCCTGCTGAGAGGAGCTGAGCTGCTGCAGGTCCCAGCCCCTGGTGCTGCTGCTGGCAGTGCCCCCAGCCCGTGTCCCTGTGCCAGCCCTGGCTCTGCCTGCTCCACCAGGCAGCAATCCCTGCTGCCAGCCGCAGTCCTGGGCGGGTTCCAAGCTGCTGCAGGCAAAAACATCCCCTTGTCCTGGAGCTCTGAGGCTCCAGTGCTCTGGGGACAAAGGGAGCAGCCCTGGCAGGGAGGATGAGCATCGCTGTGGGGAAGGAGCCACCAGAGCTAAACACTGGTACTGGGCAGTGGGTTTGCTCCTGATCAATGGGATATCTCTCCTGTGCCTCCCTGGTGTGCTGTTCAGGGGCTCAGAGGCAGATTTGGAAGCTGGCTAAGTGTCTTTTTTTCACAAAACTGGGCTGTCTGGGCAGCATTTGCCTTCTTCACCAGGGTTTGCTGTGGTCTGGGCTGTTTCTTGGCACCAGCACTGAGGGTCAGGGCACTGCCAGCTGTCTCCATCTCTTGTCTTTTTAGTGGCATTTCAGTATTTAATTGCTTTCTTTATGATCCTTCCTAGATCAGCTGTTTGCTGGAGGTTGTCAGAGCTGCTGGAGGTGCCGAGTGTTTCTGTAAACACCTCAATCCAAGCACCCTCATGGTTAGACTTGAGGCCAGCCTGCTGCTGACTCCTGCCTCTGCCAGAAGGGCTCAGACTGGAGAATGTGAACGTTTCACAGATGGGATGAAGCATGGACAAGTCACTCCTGTGCCCATCCTTTCCCTTCAGGAGATGTGTTTGTCTGGAGCTGCAGGAAATCAAGCATTCCCCAGTATGTAACTTATTTCAGTGCTGTTCCAAAGGCTGCTGGAATGCAAGAGACTTCCAGAGTATTTTAATAAATATAAAAATTTAAAACAAGTGCAGACGTGCTGGTTCCTGCCAATTCTCCTTCCTTTCCCATTCTGGGTATGTGTTGCGTTACTTTTTTCTTAAAGCACCAGCTGAGGAAAGAGCAAGGCAGGCTGTAACCATGTGGGAGAAAAAAAAACATCCCTGCCCTGCTCCTCGTTTCCCCCCCAGCCTCTCTGAATAGCTCATCCCATGCCTCTCTGCCCCTGCTTCAAGCAACCAAACACGTTTTCCCGCAGGGAAGCATCTTTGGGATTAGAAAGCCGAGATTTTCCTGCGGAGGGTGTTTGCTCCTGCCATCAGGCGGGACCACAAGGGCCGAGTCAATCACTTGTCAGCCAGGGCTCCTCGCAGCGGGCCGAGGGCGGGTGCCCAGGGGGGAGAGTGGCACGGGCAGCTCCCTCCCTGCGCCCCCGCACCGCTCCGCTCCCCGCCCGGCCCCGCCGGGCATCGCTCCGGGGCTGCCGAGCGTCCCCGGCCGGGGATGCGGGAGGAGGGATGGGGGATGTGGGATAAGGGATGAGGGGTGCGGGAATGGGGGATGGAGGATGCAGGATGGGGGATGAGGGGTGAGAGATGGGGGATGAGGGATGGAGGATGATGGATGCAGGATGCGGGATGAGTGATGCAGGATGAAGGGTGCGGGATGAGGGATGAGGGATTGGGGGATGCGGGATGGAGGATGCAGGATGGGGGATGAGGGATGAGAGATGAGGGATGAGGGATGAGGGATGCGGGATGAGGGATGAGGGACTGGGGATAAGGAATGCGGGATGAGGGACGCGGGATGAGGGATGAGGGACTGGGGATAAGGAATGCAGGATGAGGGGTGCGAGATGAGGGATGGGGGATGCGGGATGCGGGATGGGGAGTGGGGGATGCGGGATAAGGAATTCGGAATTCGGAATTCGGAATTCGGGATGAGGGATGGGGGGTGCGGGATGAGGGGTGCGAGATGAGGGATGGGGGATGCGGGATGGGGGGTAGGGGGTGGAGGATGCGGGATGAGGGATGAGGGGTGCGGGATGAGGAATGAGAGATGGGGGATGCGGGATGAGGGATGAAGGATTGGGGGATGCGGGATGAGGAATGCAGGATGGGTGATGCAGGATGGGGGATGCAGGATGGGGGATGCGGGGTGCTCAGTCTCGCTCCTGCCGCTGTGGCTGCGGTGGCCGCGTCCCGGTGGCCGCTCCAAGGACGCCTGCAGCCCGGAGTGACCGGCAATAGCCCGTCCCACACCTTCCCTGCTGCACATCTGCTGCTCCTCATTCCCACTCCGCTTCCCGACCCGCCACGGGGCTCAGCGCTCTGAAATTGCTGTGAAATGAGGGCAACGCTAATTAGTGCAATTAGTCCTTTGCTCTTTCCCTGATGGAAAAATGAAGGCAGCGGTCGGCCCGCCGAAGCCAGGCGTAGCTTTGCCCGGGGCTGCCAGGGTATGCGCAGCGGGGACGTGCTGGCACCTCCCTGTGCCTGCCGAGCTGACCTGGGGTTAATTGAGAGCAGGTCTCTCAGCCCATTTTGCGGAGACAAATTTGTTGCCCGTGTCCCTCCCGGCTGTGGGATTGTGGCTTTCTCGCCTTGCTGGTGTCCCGCCAGCCCCAGGGCAACCCGTGGGCTCTCCCGCCTGGAAACGGGATGAGGCAGCGGGAACATCCCCAAGCCAGAAATTAATCCAGCTCCACGCGACCAGAAACTTATGCTCTGTAGCCGCAGAGATGAGCTTCCCCCCACCATTCCAGAGCTAATCCTGCCCAGAGCTGGTTTAACAGTCTCGCCTCCCCGGTATCTACGGGCACGGAGACTCAGCCATTTTGACATTTCTGGCTGCGAATCCTGCCCTTAGCAAACACACTTGATGCTGATACAAGGTCTCTTGGCTGCCTGTGCTCGTACCCATCTGTCACGGTGGCACCGTGCCCGCCAGCAAGATGCTCTGCTATATTTGCTGCAGCAGAGGTGCCAAGCGGACCAGATGTTTTCAGCAGGAAAGCGAAGCGGGGAGGCAGGGTCCTCTCTGAGAGCTCCTGGCTCTCTCGGCCACTCTGGGGGGTGGCAGTGTGTGGTGGCCCCTTGCCTGTCCCTGCCACCCCACGGTCTCTGAGGGTGTTGGCTGGGCCAGCCCCACGCCTGCTGCCTGTGCAGGGACAGTCACAAGCTGCCTGAGGTGGCTGGAGGCAGAAAGTCCCATTTCAGCCCCCGGGGACAGCCAGTCCAGGTGCAGGTCCTGGTGTGAGGCTCTGCCAGCGCCGAGGAGAGCTCAGCGCTCGCAGCTCGCAGCTGGGCTTTGCATTTCGGCACCTCTCCGCAGCCCGTGAGTCAGCACTTGCTCAGCCCTCAGACGAGTCCCAGGAGAGACGGTAAATAAGATGTTATTTTCCTCTCCGGCTGAGCAGTAATTTTCTGCCAGCCCACACGAGCAGGGAATTGCAGCGCCTTAATCGCAGCCCCTTATCCCCTTGGCAGCGCTGCTCAGCCCCGGGAGAGCACGGCAGCGGGGCAGAGCCAGAGAGAGAGAGGCTACAAACACCGAGCAGGGAGAGGAGGATGCTCTGCCTGCATCTGGAGTCTCCCCGAGCAGATGGGCTGCACCCAGCCGTGCCTTTTGTGGCAAAACACAAAGCAGGCTTGTGCCCCAGTGCCTCCAGCGCAGGCAGCAGCCTCCCCAAAGCTGGGGGAGCCTGGGAGGAGGAAGTGTCTGGTTCGTGGTTCCTCTGAGGAACTCGAAGTTTTTCAATCAAGATTTTTTTTTTTTTTTTTTTTTAAAAAAAGCATCAGTAGCAGTTGTGAGTGTTTCAGGAAACAACTCGTTGGTATCTGTTCTCACCAGCGAGAGGAAAACCAACCCTATAGGATTACAGCCCGCTTAAATCCGGGAATAAAGGATGCTTGAAGTTCGTCTCTATTAACAAAACCCCCGGAGTTTTTTTCTCGATGTTGCTGTCAGGGAAGTGTTGAGGTTGGAGATACCCGCCCCGTGCGTACAGTGCCTCGCCTGTCAGATGGGAGAGCTGGAAGAAATGTGTGTGGGGGCTTCTTCCTCCTGCTGGGACCACTGGATGACACAAATTCCAGGTAAGCTGAAGAGCGGCCACCTACAGCGATGCCCCTTGGCCGAAGAGGGAATGTGATTCTCCAGGATTACTGACTGACAAAAGAGAAAAATTGCACTTAAAACACAAAGCTAGGAAAATGTTCGATTAGTTCTTGTGAAAATCTCTTGCTTCTGTGTTTGTTGTTCTGATTGACTTAAAAACTGAACTGCATCTGTGTTATTCCAATTAGGCAGCTCAGTGCTTCTGCAGTGTCGTAGTGAGCATCTTGTCATGCAGTCAAACTCTGGAAAACAGTTTGAAGGCTCCTGAGACCAAAACCTGTATTTTTATTGCTTTTGGCTGCTGATGTTTGTGGAAGTTGGAGCAATGACCTGATAATTTGCCAATCACCATGAAACATGGCTGTTAAACTTCTCCCCCGGGTGTCCCATGTGAAATCTCAGCTGCTTTAGATGCTTTGTGAAATACAACTGAGCTTTTTAATTTATGGGCAGTTGTGATAGACCTGGGAAGCTGATGCTGCTGGCTTTCAAACAGATGAAACTGGGTTTTTTCAGTGACAGATGAAACTGGGTTTTTTTTTTTCAGTGCAGAAAAATTGAACTTCTTGCTCTTTGTATTAGCTAGTGCCTATGAGGACTAAGCCAATTTGCTGAGCCAACTCCAGAGCTTGCAGCATTTGTTTGTTTTAAAGTAGTGCTGGCCAGGACGCAAAGATCCTGCAATCCTACTGTAATGAGGCCTTGGGTTTCCTTACCTTTAATTACAAAACCTTGGAAAACTTTTTCTACTGGAATTAAAAACTGTTGAGAGACAGAAATTCATCTTCTGTGGACAACAAACGCCTACGGAGGAGCCACCGCCTGCTACTGCTGCTGGAGATCCCCATCAGCAATTCTGCTCATCAAAGCTGACGTGGTTCCCTCAAAATAAGCTGGTTCCAAGTAGATCAGTGCACGGTTTTTTTTTCCCACCCCCTTTCAAATCCAGCACCCAGGAGGATTCAGAGATTCCTGACCTGCCCAAAGCAGAGAAGGACAAGTCCTTGTGAAGCCTGCTCCTGGTGCAGGGAGGCTGGAGCAAAGCTAAAGGCAAGAAAAAGACTCCTCCTGGCAAAATTAGTTTAAGCCTCAAGGTGTATTTAACGAGATTAAAGTTCCCTGGTTGCTCTCTCTTGCTTTCTTCCTGTCCTATTTGGTTTCTGACTGAGCTCTCTTCCCAAGCCACTGACCTCACCGGAGTCACTGGGGATTCCATGGGAGCCCTGCCAGGTTGGAGAGGTGGCTGTGCCTCTGCAGCACCCACAAGTGACAGGGTGGAACCCCAGGGTGCCTGAAGGTCACCTGGTCTGCTGGATCCTCCTTCTCCCAGCAGGGCCCCGTGGTGCCCCAGGGACACACAAGACCCCAGGAGTGGAGCAGGGCTTGAGGCACAGCCACAGCCCCAGGATGAGGCATGGAAGCTCTTCAGCATTCAGGACCTGTCCTCTTGCCCATGGCTGGTTTTGTCATGAGTCAGTGATTTGGAGCAGAGGAATAATTTGTTACTATTTCTTCTCCCCACCACCTGGTCTCAGTCCCTGCCCTCCTCACACCTCTGCTGAGATGCTGCCATGAAGCTGCTGCCCCGTTTCTGGGACCTTTCCCATCTGCCCAGCATGGCTGGGAAAGGATCTGTGTCAGCAGAGATGCTGCTCATGCTTCTGCCACGTGGTGCAGATGCCCAGGGGAGGTGGGCATGGAGGATTGACCCTGCAGGGCCAGCCCAGGGCTGGGCCATCAGCCATCGGCCCAGATCCTGTGCTGCAGCTTTGGAGCAGAGGAAAATGAGAAGTTGGAGAGGATTTTCTTTACCTGGCAAATGAAAGT
Source organism: Phylloscopus collybita (assembly GCA_027886175.1). Taxonomy (NCBI): domain Eukaryota; kingdom Metazoa; phylum Chordata; class Aves; order Passeriformes; family Phylloscopidae; genus Phylloscopus; species Phylloscopus collybita. The sequence continues at coordinate 3,869,461 of JAJNNQ010000005.1, forward strand.
GAGGGGGCAATGGCTGAGATATCAGTTGGAGCCTCATCCCATTTGCCAAAGGGCAGACAGGGGCTCACGGGCTCTTCCCACCTCCCTTCTGCCCAGGGCTGCTCTTGGATGAGACCTTCGAATCTGCTCTTCCCCACCCCAGCCAGTTGTTCCCTGAACCCTTAGGGGGAGCTGAGACCTGTGCAGCCCTCGTGCCACGAGGCCCTGGCTCAGGACTGAGCCCCTGGCATGGTGAATCCTTGGGAGAGGTTGGAGAAACCCAAACACAGCAGCAGCAGCAGCAGCTGCCTGCCAGGTGCCCTGCCCAGCCCTGCCTGGCACCACCAGAGCCCTGGGATCTCTGCTGGCACTGGGATGTGCCGCCACACTCCAGACCTGAGGGTACCTGGGAGGGGCAGGTGCTGTCCTGGGGAGCTGCAGATGCTCTCCTGGGGTATCTCCCTTCCCAGGGATGCTCTCCCTGTGTCCCGTTTGCTCCTGGCACTGCTGAAGGAGAACCCACCACTGAAGGGTATTTTTAACATCACCTTGGTAAAACGTGAAGGCTCCAAGTCTGTTGGCAGACAGAGAGCTATTCTTCTCGTTCTGATGAAGGAACTATTTCCTTGTACATCTGGTTCATATTTTTCTTTAGGTTTCTGCCAGAAACAATTCTGAAAACAAAACGCAGAGCCGAGCGGAGCGAATGTATACATTCCTGAAAGATTCCTTCACCGCTCCTCTCCGACCCAAACCTACCAGTCCTCCTCACAAACCTTCTCCTTTTTATTTTTTTTTTTAATTTTTCATTTCTTTTTAATTAGTTTTCTTTTCAAAATGTGGAAACATATGGCCTGATTAGCTCTGGAACGCTGCTGCCTGCATCGTATATAATGATCTACATTTAGAAAATAATTACAGCCAATAGGACAAGAAAATACTCCACCACAGAAATTTTTTTAAACTTTTTCTTTTTGTCCTGTTTTTAATTGTTTAAGCCTATTATCTCTCCAGTCAGATTTGTCTGGAAAACCTTATTAATGACTGTGTGACACGAGCCTCACACTGGGGGCCCTGTGGCTCAGAGATGTGTTTTTTCTTCAAAATCCAGGTTCCAGGCTAGAAAAGGGGAAGCAGCAGCGAGTGGAGTTTGAGGCCACTCGGGGCTGCACACATCCTGCTTTGGTCTGCTGCCACAAGCAGATGTGGGCAACTGGCCAGGGGGGCTTTGCTGCTGCGAACCTGGGTGGGTTGGGTTGTGAGAAAAAAAAAAAAAAATAAAAAAAGGAGGGGAAAAAAAAAAAAACCACCAAAGGGAGAGTGATATCCCAGATGCAGCCTACCTAAGCCTCAGTAATTGAGAGGGAGGGGCCGGGGAGGTCTCGGGTGGGTGCACCCGGAGGCTGCCAGTGCCACCTGAGAGATGGATGGCACCCAGGGTGTTGTCATAGCACCGCGCTGCCGCTCCCGGAGGCGCTGCTGAGGAAGCGCGGCAGCTGAAAGCTTTGCCTAATTGGGAGCGGAGGCAATGCGCTGAGGAGGAAATGTGTAGCCCCAAATTATTTCTGTTCCTGGTGGGAGGAGTGCAATAGCCGTGTGACAGTCAGTCTCCACTCCCTCACCGAGGTATCCAAGTGATGCCCGGGCTGGAAGACCACGTGTGTTTGCAGGTGATGCTTTGGAAAGGTTTGAAAATCTTTTATTTGGGACAGGTTTGTGTTGTGGGAAAGAAATCAGCCTTGGGAGTAGGACCCCCACCCTTTACCTCCTCTGATATTTTATCCCCTGGCCCTCCACCCTCCTCTTATGCCCCGACTGCTAACTCAGATTCTAGAGGGCTTTGGGCTAGGATTATATCAGGAAAGGGGAAGAGACCCAAAAGAGGCTCCTTACCTAGGATTGTTCCAAGGCTTTATTCTTGAAGGGATTCTAGGGGCAAGAGAGAGCGAACAAGGAAGAACAGGGGTTTATGTAGACCCTCTGTTCCAGGATAGATAACTGGCATTGAGCCAATTGGTCAGAGATAACAGGGGAAGGTAGGGTCACATCACACAGTTACAGCTTTGGGGCTCCTTCTGGGGTAAACCATCCCCAGAGGGATACAACACTCCTCCGCAAACATCTCCAGGTTTTCCTTGCTGGCTTAAGCGAGGCTGCAGATCCAGGTTAGGATAGGAGAGGTGAGTGGCTGGGACACGACCTGCAAACCACTCGGTATATCTTGCCTCCCTCTCAAGCCCCTGGATAAATGTTTATTTAAATGCCTGTGGGAGCGCAGGGAGCCCTGTCTGCAGAGAAACGGGCTGGCTCCGGCGGTGGGGACACCTTTGCTCGGGGGCTGTGTGATGTGCCCTGTTGGACACAGGGTTGCTGGCAGGGTTACCAACCAGAGCCTGCTCCTTCCCTCCCTGCAGGGAGCTGCCTGCTTTCGCTCCAGTAATTGCACGCTTGGAAACGCTCCTGACTAAAAGACCAAAATGACTGATTACAAAAATTGGGAAGGATTAAAATCTCTAAAACAATGCGAAGGGAAAGAAAATAGATGAAGCAGCGAGGGAATGGGCTTATCGCTTCTTGAGCAAACAAACAAGTGAAAGCTAATTTTCTGAGCCAGCAAATGAATGATTAATGAACCAAGCCACGATTAACCCTTCGTCAGGAGCTCACCTCCTCGGGTGACTGCTCTGCACGGCTATCGCTCCGCTTCACATTGGAACAAAGACACACTTTGGTGGTCGTAAATCTGCTGCTCAGGTTGTATTTCAAAGGGCTCTGGCGTAGCAGGTCTATCTGGGGAAGGAAGAAAATACGGTTTAAAGATGTTCCAGATGTACAGTGGGCTGTGATGTTGTTTCGAGAGCCACCTATTTCTGTGTCTCTCCCAGCAGGGTAATAAACAAACCCCCTCGACAAAGGCACAACATATTTTGAAATATGAACTCGTCTTTTCACCGCATTTTGTTAAATGATTAATTTGCCTTATATTAACTTAAAATGAGCTCATTAAAAGATTTCTTTTTTTTTTCTTTGAAAGCCCTGCTCATTATATTATCATTTTAAGTAATTAAATCAGAATAAATGGCTCTGTGAAGCTATTTTAATGTAACATCTAATTATATCTGACCTAGACACTGAACTATAATCATTAACTACATGAACTGTGTAATGTTCTGCAGACTCTTTAATAATTTATACGGGCTGAATTCAGCTGCGTGGAGTTGCAAGCTGAAGTGGTTGGATGCTGTGCACCTGTAGTGGCGTGGTACAGCTGATGGGAGTTTGCTTCTCAGGCTGTTTCCAGCCTTGCCATGGCTCTGGGAAGTTTTCCCTGTGAAGTTGAGGTTGGACTTGCCTGGGGTTGCTTCTCCTTTGTTGTGTGTACAGAGATGGAGCATACGTGCCTTGGGCACCTGTGTGGTGTGACGTGTTCCTCTGCAGGATGCACTAGTCGAGGTAACATATTTATACAATGTATTTAAACTCTGTTAGATTCTGATTTAGATGTCTGCACATGAGTGGCCAGCCTCAGTTATAAGAAGTTTTGGGGTTGCTGTGTTAAATTGTGTTCTTGCTGTGTCTCCTACAGAGGCTTAGTCTGTTCTTCCATTTCAAGCGATTTTTTTCTGATCTATTTGCATACAGCTTCCAGACTCATAGTCCCTGAAAGACTCGTTCAGGTTAGGTTTATTCCTGGAAATAAGTTTGTCTGGGGAAGGAAAAATTGGCTTGTGGGGGTTTTAACCTTTCCCTCCTCAAAGGAAAAAGAGAGGGGCTGGATGCTGCCATGGCAATAGATGGTCCATCCATCTTCCCTGCCCTGCCATGGGCCCGGGGCCTCGTGGCAAGGGGAACAGATGTACCATGTTTGTAGCACATCCAAAAATTGCTGGTGCCACCTATTGGCGGAACACAGCAGATTAAAACGTGATTAATGCGTCTTATTGTGCCCTCTGCTTATCTCTCCCCAGCTGACAGGTGGGTCGGGCCAGTTCTGCTGGCAGCTTTAACGCTGGCAACCCTTGGCAAACATCGCTGGCATTCCTGGTGTGTCCTGGGTGTGATTTGCAAGCAGGAGGCTTTGCTGCGGGCAGGCAGCTGCCAGGGCACACCTGCAGCCCCAGGGATGCCTGTGAGGAGAGGGCAGGTAGGCAGCTCTGCAGTGGAGGGCAGGCTGAAAAGCCAGGCTGCTGTCAATGGTGCTGCTGGGTGTGACAATAAACCCACCTTTGGGCTTTGAGAGGTTTTGGGTGCTCCTGCAGCTGCTGGCATGCAGGGGGAGAGGTGGTGTGGTGTATCCCATGTGGGTGATGATGCAGAGCTGCCTCGGGGGCCCCACAGGCGGGGCACAGAGAGGGATAATCTCTGCAGCCACAGGAGAGCTGAGCAGGGATGCGAAGGCTTTGCTGCCGAGCCTCTGCTGTGTGGATTTTTCCAGCCTCAGGGGGTTTTCCAGCCTTGCAGAGGAGGTGAGGGAAAGCTGAATCCCTGCCTAGGGCCCTGCTTCCTCCTGCCTTGTTGCAGGGGACCTTTAGCCAAGCCCTGATAGCCACAAAAAGCCCTGCTGGCCTCCTGCCTGGTAGGCTTAAGCAGTTTTATAGCTGTCATATAGAACAGCCCTATATTAGCATCAGGTTTAGTACTCCCAGGAAACATCCAGCCACAGCACTGACATCATGGACTAAAGGCTCCAAAGGTTCACTTGCTTAAGTGGCTATTTGTAATAGAGTCTTTTAATAAAATCTCATTAAAGGAGAGCTCCTGCCCGAGCCTGGTTCCTGAGATTGCTGGAACACAGCACCAAGACCAGCCTCAAGCTGCTGCAAGAGGCAGGGGAGAGTAAAAGGGGCCCTGCAAGGCACTGGTGAGGGTTGGAGAGAAGTGCTTGGTGCTCGTCCATGCTGCCCCTGTGCTGATCCAGAGGAGTAAAAGAGCCTTGCAGACTGCAGAGCAAAGGACGAGCAGTGCAGAGGGAAAGGGAGGGAGTGGAGTTACTCCCAGCTTTTGCACAAGAGACCTCCCTGGCTAGGAAGGATTGGTGGGAGGCAAGGGCTCAGACTTGTCTTCAGTTTTCCCTCCCCATCACAAGCTCAGAAATGCTGATTATCTCAGCCCCTAAGCAACAGGCAGAAGATTCAGGCTGCTCCTGAGTGAAGACACTGTAAGGTTGGTGTTCTGGTGCTCCCAGGGCTTTCTCTGTGTTTCCTGTCACAGTTTGGCTCAACCTTTTTTACTGTGTGCTTGAAGAATAATCTGAATTCCAGGGAAGAGTTTTCTAAACACTTGTCTCCTCTGTAATTTTACTGTCATGTCATAGAGAGGAGCTGCTTGAAAGACTTCAGGAAAGAAATTATTCTCTACTTCAATCCTAGGGGGTTTTTTGTTGTTTTTATTTTTTTTTTAAATACCTAAAAAAAATTACCCTTTGATGTGAAAATTATATGCACTTAGAGATATGCTAATATGAAAATGATTGGAGAAATGTTGAACATGGAGAACAGCTCATTTCCGGGCTCTTTCCTTCACCACCTGCACCCCTGACAACCTCAGTCCCACCCTTCCACATGCACATCTCTCTCTAAAGCCATTGTAAAAGCTGCTCTTTTTTTTTTTTTTTTTTTTTTTTTTTTTTTTTTTTTTTTATGTGGGTTTATAAGCAGATCTCTTGTTTTAATTTGGGGGATTTCTCAAAATGCTTTTTCAAGTGAAGGGCTTTACACACCTTCTGTGAATTTGTCAGAAGGAAGGTGATAAAATTCCTGCTCAGGAGATGCTGAAGGACCAGCAGTGCTTTCCCAGGCTGGACTTGGGCTGTGCGCTGATCCCAAAACCACCACCAATCGTGGCAGAGCTAAAGCTCCTCAGCAGATCCCCCTGATCCTTAGTGCCAGACGTGGTCCCCAGCCTCCCTTCCTTGGGCATGGATGAAAACCCTGCTGCTGAATGAATGAGAGCTGCCTGTGCTGGCCCCTGATTTGGATACAGCATGCTCTGCTGCCTGCTCACTTTCAGAGATGTCTTGCCTGTGGTTCTTTACATATGTGAAATGAGATAAGCCAGGGGGAAAAAAGGATGGCTGTGGAGTGGCAGCTAGGATTTCATCTTCTTGTTTCCTTCCCTTGCTGTCTTCAAAAGCAGAATTTTGGAGTCAGCAAAGGCAGAGCCGGTATCGTCTCAGCTGAGGGTGGGATTGTTTATAGCAGGTGCCCTGCTGTGTGCCTGGTGTGCTGCTGCAGATAGGAAAGGCTCTTCCAGAGAGCCTGAAAAGCAGATGTGTCCTGTCTGTGAAGTGGCATGGTGGCTACCAAGGGCTAAGGCTTGATGTGCCTCTGCCGTAGTGTCCTGCTCCCTCAGTGTCCCAGGCTCCTGGTGGCATCCCCGGTGATGTCAGGGCAGCAGCTCCTCAGGCCGTGGGTGGTGCCATTAACACAGAAATTAGAGTGACTGCGGGTTTTCATTCAGAGACCAGCACGGTCTGAAAGTGAAAGCTTCCAGCGAGCAGCTCCCGCCTGTGCTCGCAGCCTGCAAGGGGCAGGGCAGGCGTCCCTTCCCTGATTAGCTCTGATTGCCCTGCCGGGGAACAGCCTGGCTCGCTTTATTAGTGGTTTTCCAGGTGGAATTCTTGGTGGATAATACGCCTGTGAGATGTTACTGTCCTAGGTTCCAATGTAAAATTGTGCCCAAGGTCTGTATCCTATCCCCATGAGCCCTTGGAGCCAAGGTGGGGCAGTGTTTTACTGATCTTCTGTTAATGAGCCCAACAATGCCTTGCCACATGACTCATAGATCACTTCCTCCGGGAGTTATCTCTGGTTAATGGGCCATCAAGGACCCACTGCAGGACTCATAGGATGAGATCATCCCATTATGAGATGCTCTGCCCAGGGGGAGGAGCCAAGCATTCCCACCTGGATATACTCCAGGGTTTGAAACATCACAAGCAGCTTTTATCCACTGGACTCCCAGAGGAGACAAGAGCTACCAGACGGAATCACTGCTTTGACAAGAACATCTCATCTGGTTCCACTGGATTCCTGGAGGAAGACTGGACCCTTCTCACCATCACTGGACCCTTCTCTCTCAGGATCATCTCTGCTCCAACAGAACCACATCTGCCACTCCAGGAGGACTCACTTTTGGACTGCTTCAAACACCCTGACCAACAGGGTGTCAGGTTGTATTGTTCCATTTATTTTATTTTACTTTTTTTTCCTCTCTCTTCTCCTATTAAATTGTATCTCTGACTGGGAGTCTCACTGGTTTTGCTTTCAAACCAGCACAGTTAGCAAAAGGCAGAGGCTGCTGCTGCAGTCTTACCTGGTGCTGCCATCGCTCCGTGTGTCCCTTTCCCGGTGGGTCCCTTTCCTGGCTCACCCCGCAGGGAGCCCTCCTGCATCCCTGTGCCTGCCCCAGATGCCCTTCCTGATTGTGGGGGGTGATCAGCAGCCTCCAGCACATCCCAGTTTCCTGGAAATCCATGTCCTGGTGTTGTCTTTCCCCTGCTGTTGGAATCGGGGGTGAGGGGGCAAATACTCTTCTCGTGTCTTCCTTTTCCTGCTTGGTTTTTTGTTTTTTCTGTTTTTTTTTTTTCCTTTGTTTTTGTTTGTTTGGTTGGTTGGTTGGTTGGTTTGGTTTGGGTTTTGGGTTTGTTTGTTTATTTGTGTTTTTGTGGGGTTTTGTGGGTTGTTTTTTTTTGGGTTTTTTTGGTTTTTTTTTTAATGAACATCTGTTGAAACTGCAGGTAGCCATGTCAGGGGAAAAAAAAAAAGCGCACACCTCTTCAAAAGAACCCTGATATATTGAATTTCCAGCTGTTTTACAGGGCTGCTCCAAATCATCTGGCGGCATTAATTAATTTAAAGAACTTTGATTTCAAGGGTCCCCAGAGTTTATACCCAAATTCCATGAAAGCATGCAAATCCCGTGTAGTAAACGCTGCCTTTACTCATGTCTTATTTGGTTCCATATTTTTTTCTAGTTGAGAGAGGCATTAAAAATACCTACAAAATGCAAAATATACATTGTAAGAAGTGACACCTTTGGCACCAGAGGAGCTCTGAACACAGGAGCACACATGCACCCAAGCACATCTGCTCCAGGGAAAGCTGCTGAGCACGGCAGGCTTGGTGAGCAATGCTCAGGGTTACATTACACACTCATCCCAGCCCAGCAAAAGCTGAAATCTGGTGCTTTGGGCTGGAGACTCCCTTCATGCCTGGTTTCCTTTGGCAGCTTGCTCCAGGCTGGGTTTTGTTTCTGGCAGGAGCACAGTGGGCTCTCTGTGTGCTCCAGCCCTGGCCCTGCAGACAGCTCAGATCCCCAGCCTCCAGCTCAGGCCTTGCTTTGCAGCAGTGTTAAACACATCACTCCATGGAAAACTTCCATCTGGGTTTGAGGGCTTGGCTATAGACAAAAAACCTTCTGCTTTCGGTCCTGTCCTGGGGTGGCGTCACGATGCATCCCCAAATCGTCTGTTGGGTTGATGTTGGATATAACACCTTTAATACCTGTACCTTTAATTTGGATCTGAGAGTAAAATGGGGACAAAAGTGCACAGTTTGTTTTCAGAAACCTCTGGGACTGGCCTTGAAGAGTGGGAGTCACCAGCACCCACACCTCGAGGCTGGTTTTTTTTTCGGCCCTCACCTTCACTTTGCTTTGCTTTGTAGCTCATTAGCGTAGTTTAGTTAAGCCTGAGAAGCTTCGCATTTCTTTTTTCCTTTTTTCCCTTTTTTTTCCCTTTTTTTTCCCTTTTTTTTCCCTTTTTTTCCCCTTTTTTTCCCCTTTTTTTCCCCTTTTTTTCCCCTTTTTTTCCCCTTTTTTTTCCCTTTTTTTCCCTTTTTTCCCTTTTTTTCCCTTTTTTTTTCCCTTTTTTTTCCCTTTTTTTTCCCTTTTTTTTCCCTTTTTTTCCCTTTTTTTTCCCTTTTTTTCCCTTTTTTTCCCTTTTTTTCCCTTTTTTTCCGTTTTTTTTTCCTTTTCCCCCTTTTTTCCCCCCCTTTTTTCCCCCCTTTTTTTCCCTTTTTCCACTTGTTTTTTTCCCCCCTTTTTTTCCCCCCTTTTTTTCCCCCCTTTTTTTCCCTTTTTCCACTTGTTTTTTTGGAACTGTTCAAACCTCCCCCCAGACTGAGGACCCAGGGGATGCCAGGGGAGCTGGCACCTGAGACCCACTGGGCTCTACCCTGCACAGCAACTTCCACCAGCGCTGGAAAGAACTGAGAGCAGAAACCACCTACAGGAGGGACTTTGTTTTCCTTAATTCATCATCTGGTATTGTTCAATCTGTTGTACTGGGGGAGTTTAATAAACAGGTTTCTTTCCACTTTCTCTCTGAGGAGTTTTCTCCCAAACCGGTTGGGGGAGGGGAGGGAGGGTTTCTCTAGGAGTTCTCCTCTCAAAGTGGCCTTAAACCATCACAGGTCCTAAATTCAAACCACTTGGAGGCACAGGGGCAAATTTTCAACCTTGCAGAGGAGCAGGTGAAATTTCCCTGCTAGCAAGGCCGACTTTGGGTGGGCTGAGCCTGTTGGGAGGGTAAATAACATCCCAATTATTTACACACACCTCTATATATTTATATATAGACCAGACATTGAAGAAACAAGCCCTATTTATGAAGCCTTATATTAAATAAATCAGTTGTAACAAGCTCTGAATTTCCCATAAACGTGCCAAACTATGAAGTAACTTGCACAGGGCTGCACAAGTGCTTTTGGAAGGTTACCTGTCACGTGGAAGCAGTTTTGATCCTGGGATCTCAGGTTTCATCTGGGAATGGAGATACTCTGGCTCTAGAGAGGCTGTTAGAGGAAAGGTATTTTAAATGGCAAAGATGTGTGTGTTGTGAATGTATTTAAAACTGTAGGTACTTGGAGCCCGGTACCTGTGCAGCAATGAATCACAATAAATAAATGCAAATGTCCAGAAGAACAAGAGGAACATTAAACAGATATAAAAAAAAAACAAACCCAAAAAACGCTTCACTGGGAAACGGCACAGTTTCAGAGTCCATAAATAAAACCCCCTAATCTAATAAATGTTCTGGAGATAACTGGAAAAAATACGGAAATGGTCACTTGCTTGTGAGGGAGCATATTTCACCGCTGCCTAGCAAAAGGACCTGAAGCCTGTGCAGTTGAGTTGATTCATAGCCCTCGGTAATGTCCCGGTTATCCCCAATCGCAGCAGGTTTCGTGCAGCAAGCACTTCCAGTATGTCAATGTCGAGTTAATATTTTAAAGACAACGGGGGAAGAACAACCGGATTGCAGTTTGCTGATGGGTTTCTTTTCCTTCTCCCTCCACACCCCACCCCCCTCCCTTTTTTTTTTTTTTTCCTTCTTGTTTTGTTTTTGTTTTGTTTTTATTTTTAGGAAATGGGCTGCTGATAAGAGAAGAAGCTGCGCAGAAAGGACTGCCTGATGTGCTAATCGCTGGGAAGATGCAACTTCCTCTGAACTCGGCAGGAAGAGAAGAGGCGGGAGGTGAGTCACGGTGGATGGACGGTCTGAACGTGTGCCAGGATGGAGCAAACAATGCAAGCTCCCGCGGGACTCCAAGTTAAAATGCTGGGCCGAGCTGGTGTGAAAGCGCCGCTGGGTTTTTTTTTTTTTTTTTTTTTGTTGTTTTTTTTTTTTTTTTTTTTTTTTTGTGGGTTTTTTTTTTTTTTTTTTTTTTTTTTTTTTTTGCTGCTTGGTAAAGTTCTGACGTGTGCAGAAAAAAAAAAAACAACAAAACAACAAACCAAAAAAAAAACCCACAACCCCCCCCCAAAAAAACTCAAAACAAACAAACAAAACAACAAAAACCCCAAAAACAAGCAAACAAAACCCCAAAAACCAAACAAACCAAAAGAAAGCACGGAGAGGTTTGGTTTAAGCGTTCCTTTTATTGCGGGAGTTCTTTCTCCTCTTCCTGCTGGTAGGCAACACGGTCTGCATCCTTGTATTTCACAAAACCCCAGGAGTCCCTGATGGGCGCTGGGACAGGTGATAACAGCCTGTTTCCCCTGTTTCAGAGGGTCATGAGGCTCTGCTGCCTTCACTGCTCCCCCTTTCCTCTCACAAGTGACCCCATCTGATGCTGGTGTCACCCTGGGCATGGTGCACATCTCCACCAGTGAGAAACACAGGGGCTGCTCATGGGCTTCCTCATCCCAAACCTGCCAGAAGCCCTGTGGGCTGGTTGCTGCTGCTGAGGAAGGAGGTGTTGGGTGTTTGGGCTGTTTTTTGGGCTGAATTTGGCGTGTGGTCTGTGCATTTCCACGAGGAAATGCTCTCAGTGATCTGTATGTGTTCTGGCCCTGGTGTTTGTCCAGGGAAGGATGGTTCCTGGTGTCTCCTTAGGAAATGTTTAGGCTGTTTGAGCAGCAGCATGCAGTGCAAAGCACCTGGTGCCAAATCTGCCATCACTGAGCTGGAAAGGCTGTCCCTCCTGCTGCCAGCTTTGTGTTCTTCTCCAGGAATTACTCACCTGAGGACGTGCTTGAGCGAGTTATTAGAGGGGAGAAAATCAGCAGGAAGGGGCGTGTGGTGTGTGCCAGGAGCAAGGGCAGGCTGTGTCCCTACAGGTGTGTCCCTCCCTCTGGGGCCAGAGGAGCCTTTGGGGGACAGAGCCCTCTGGGGAGGTGGCAGACAGGGGACTTGCCTGGCAGCTGTGCCCTGCGCTGGCCTGTGCCCACTGCTGAGATCCAAAGCTGTCTGTGTGTAATGCCCACGCTGTGCTCTCCAGCTGGCTGTGCCTGAACTGAGGAGACTCCTCAGAAGTCTCTATTAAGCACATTAAAAGCTGAAACAGGCTGCTGGGGCTGGGGCTTTGATAGATTTCCTGACTGTGCATAGTGTAACGTTACAGCAGGGAAGAAACTCCCAGCCTTGGCTGGTTCTCCCCCTTTGCTCTGAGTGTGTGTTTTTTGGTTTTTTTTTTTTTTTTTTGCTGGGAGTGATGGGGATGGTGAGACAAGCTTGTGCAGACACCGACCTGCAGTGCTCTGTGTGAGTGCAAGAACTTCCATTAACCCCTCTGGATCACCTGCACCCACAGAAGATCCCTGGCTCTTGCAGTCCCTGAGCAGCTTGGGGGAAGAGTCTGGTTGGACAATAAGGGTTGGATAAGAAGCTGCAATTCCAGATCCCTTTGTTCATCGTGGCCTGATAACGTTGATTATCACACTGGTAGATATTTTGAATTTGTTTTGGTAGCAGTGAGACAGAACCCATAAAGCTTGCTGCTCTCCAAGTAATGGCCCCAGAGCACGGCAGCGTGTACCCGTGCAAACACAATTTAACAGTATTTTAGAATGCTGATGGTGACTTAGATGGGGTTTTAAAAATATTCAGGGGAGTAAAGTCTTTGTTTCCTTAAAGAACTCAAAAGCAAACAAAACGATTCCAGAGCAGCTTTTCCAGGGCTGTTTGTCATGGTGGGGGGTGGGGAGCAGTTTGGGATCTGGGCACCTGGAAAAGGCATCGGCACAGAGACAGAGAGCAGAGCAAAGTGAGATATTGTGAGGTGTTGGTTTTGGCAGGGCTGCCCTGTGCTCCGGGGGCCTTTCCAGAGCCTGTGTTCCCATTTATCTTTTGGGAGGCCTTTGCTGCTTGAGTACCTTACACCCAGAGACACCGTTCTGTGTGCAGCCTGTTGTCAGGGCTACAGAGACTCGCAGATGTGCATGTGTGAAAAGAATGCTCAGTAAACAAGCAGAGATTTTAGGTGGAGGATTTGAGGAGCATCACATCCTGTTATTACACATTTACCACCTTCTGCTGGTGTGGTCCTGCAGGTTTCACCCTGTCAGTGGTTGCTGGCTGGAGCAGGGATGTTTTGTGCTACGTGGGTGACCAGGCAGCTCCATCCATGGGAAGTTCACAGCTCCCTGCCCGTGAAATCCGTGCCCACATGGCCCCAGAACACCTCCAGGTGCCTGATGTGGGGTACACGACCTGCTTTTGCTTCTGCCTCTTGTCAAAATGCCCTTTCCCCCTTCACACAGCATCCTCAATCCCGCGTTTAGCTCTTGGCTTTCTCAGCCTTTCAGCGTCCAAGTGATAACATCTGGTCTAGCACCAAAAGGGGAATAGCACTTGTAGGAGATCATGGGGAAAACGATGAAATTCTGGGTTAGAGTTGGAGCCTGCAGTTAATTCCCTGCTTTGGAATGGTGTTTTCTGAGTGGGTGATAATCAGTGGGCCTTTGCCCATTAATTAAAGGGCTTTACAAAGCAAATGATGTGAAGAATATGCAGCCTGGGAGAGCAGTGGGGAGGAGAAGCTGTTGGTGTCCATGTGATTTTCATCTGCTCTGACAGTCTGCCTTGCTGGGAGGAAAGGGGGAAGGAAAGTTCACTCCTGGGAAACAGCCTGGGCCCTTCCCCAGCTGATTTTGGGGCAGGAAGAGGGATTTGTAAGGTGGAAAGTGGGTGAGACACTACATCCCTGGTTAACTGGGAAAGACTGAGTCTCTAGTGGAGAAGTAAACCACAGTCCTGCTGCTCCTGCCAGTGGGAGGCAAGGTTGTGTCACCATCAAATATTAACGTGTGACCTCCAGATGATGCTTCAGAAACCTACACCAGTGCCCTTCATGTTTCTGTAAAATCCATGGGAGCTTTGCCACTGAATTCTATAAGAAAAAGACCATATTCCAATATTGCTGGTTTAAAAACTTTTCATCAATAGCACTGCAAAATGGAAAAAAAAAAAAATCAAAGCTGTAACTGTTGCAAGAATCAAACTTGGGTTTGAGGAGTTCTGGTGGTGCTTGTCTTTCTGCATGTGAGAAAAGTTAACTCAGCTGAATTCTGAGCTTGTTCTCCATTGTGCCTTTTACCATCTCTGTAGTCTTTCTCCAGAGAGACTCAGCCCCTTGAACTGAGGGTCTTCCTGGGTGAAATTTTAGTTCTTTAAACTTCCAACTTCCCTGTTAACTTTTTACTGTTGGACTTGATAGTCTTAAAGGCCTTTTCCAACCTAAATGATTCTATGATTCTACCTGGCAAATGGTGAAGGTCTGGAGGTTTAATTGGGATGGGAGCCTACCTGCAAGGAGGCTTTTGTAAGAGGAAAGCTTTATTTCCCAGGATGGGATCACATTATCCACCTTCAGTCTTTTATCCACTTTTGGGACCTGGGTGAACATGGCAGCACTGGTAATTAGTGTGCAGTGCCCAAGGAGGGTTGTTTGACACTGAGCTCTTACATTAAGACTGCAGGAAATGTGCCTGGGCTCTCAGCAGGACTGTGATCAGATCCATATGAGGACAGGGGTATCAAATTCCCCAGCTCCCCGCAAAAATGTTGTGATTAATCACGCTGAGAGTTGCAATTAGACCAAATAAAAGCAGCATGTTAAAGGAGCTAAGGAGGAGGTGATGTGAATGCCATTAACGAGCAGGAGGTTTTGGCTTTGTGGAGCTTGCTTGAGATGTGTCAAACAAACAGAACCGAGATAAATGTGAAATCAGCTGACTGCATATTACCCTCGAGGATTTGAAATGAGCGTCGGGGAGGGGAAGAAAGATCGTAATTACCCAGAGGAAAAGGACTAAATCTGTGGAGTGGAATAGTTATTCATGTTAATTGTGTCATCATTGCACAGATGCCGAGGGCGATGCGCTGGGAGGTTTTGCAGGCAGGCTGTACCAGGGGATGGTTAATGGGATGGGCATTTACATACCCCTGAAGGGAGATGGGTCCATCAGACCCCTTCTAAATATTCATCCCTGGCAGAGGAGAGGTGTGCAGGGATGTGGGAGCTGAGGAGGGGGGGAATTATTAGTACAGCACCGTATTTGCAGAAGATATCCCAAACTTGGCTTGTCCTGTTTTCTTCTGAAGCTTTTCCATCAGCAGAGTGATTATCATCGATTAAGATCTATTGTGGCTTAATTAAGCTATCATATGGCACCTTCTCTGCAACTCACTTCAACTGACAGCAATGCTTAATCTGGCTTTCTTTGCCTCTTCTTCCCTTGGTTATAAACCTTGTATTGGGTGGATTTTATGTTGGTTCTTTCCAGCATATTTTATGGCTCTACAGCTTTCCTTATCTGTTTTTGTGCTGTGTGCTTGCAGAGATTTATGGGCTGAAGTATAAGATGCAGAGCAGGAAAGGGGGAAACAGAGCTAAACCCATTAAAATCCTGGAATCCAAGTATTGGAGGCATTAAGTCTCTTAAAGAAATGAGAGGAAAGCCTGAACTAGGACACGTGTGTGAAATCCCTGTGATCTGACCTCTGGAAAGAGCAGGCTGGGATTGTCACCCATGTCCTGTGGGTCAGGCTGGGGAATTAGAAAACTGGCAGTAGGGGACTATGCAGGAGATGCTCACTGTCACTGCAGCTGCTGGCTCCACATGTGCTTGCAGAGCTGGGTTTTGCAGGGTGCATTTAGGGGGTGTTACTGCAGGGGGGACGCTGGTGGTGAAAACTGAAGGGACTCTGAGCAGCCTGGTCTAGTGGAAGTTGTCCCTGCCCATGACTGGGGTACTGGAACAAGGTGATCTCTAAGGGCCCTTCCAACCCAAACCATTCTGTGAGACATTCTGTAGGCCCAGACCCACCCCATTGTGTCGAGCTCACCAGGCTGAAGTTCTGTCTTGGACAAAAAGCTGAGGCTTTACCTGTCTGCACACAGCGGGCTGACAGAAATAATGGCTTCTGGATGGACACTCCAGAGGAACAAACCTGCTCTGGGCTTTGAGGATGAGCTCTGCTGCTGCCCTGCCTCTGTCACTGCTCACTGCTGGCCCTCAGGAAACTCCTCTCCTGCTTTGACAACCCCTTTGCCTCAGCCACATGAGTGGCTTCCTGCTGCATCCTCAGCCTCAAGGTCAAGTCTGCTCCTCTTGGTCTAATGGGGTTTTTATCATATTTATTGGGTGTGTGGATGTGTCTATCACTCAGCCTTTGAAGCTGTCCTCTCCTCTACCTGAGTCTGGTTCATTAATCTGCACAGTTTTTGGTCATATTTGGGTATTATCTGAGATTGAATGCTGTAGCTGTTAATTTGGGCTTTTTGAACAGGGCTTTAAAAAGAAACCCAGATATTGCAGAACACTGAGGGAAGCAAAGGCTGAGTACATTGGCTCATGACCCCTTCCCAGCCAAGCTGAGCTGGCAAATATCTCTTAACTACAGAGAACAAGTCATGTGCACTGTTATCCTGCCATAAAAACAAAGGACTCTTCTTTCCAAGTGATAAAGCCTGGGGTTCACAGTCTCTAGCTGAAGCAGACCAACAACTTTCAGCCTTTTTATTGCAGTTCTTCAAAACTCTCGCAATTCTCACTGCTCAGCATTTTATTGCAGTGATTGCATCCTGCACTGCTGACCTGGGCCACTGCTGCTCTTTGTGTCCCCTGACACAGCCCACAGGGAGCTCTGGTGTTTATCCTGCTGATGGCACTGACTTCATCCAGCTCGTCAAGTGTCTCCACGTCTGCTTCCCACTGCCTCTTCCTTATGCTTGGGCGCAGCCACTTACCTGCTTAAATATCTCCCAAATGCTCATTTTAGGTAAAACAACGTTAATCCAGAGCAGATGCCTGAGTGCATCTTGGAGAAAATCACTCGTGGCTGTGGGCCTGTCATCACTCTGCTCCCAGGCACGTTCTCCCTCGCCCATGTGCTCACCACCTGGAGCTGGTGGGAACAGGCCCAGGGCTTCCACCTCCAAAACCCAACCTCTGTCTTTGTTCTGCAGCTCGTGAGATTGCTGCCTGTGATCCTGGGCCTCCTATGTGTGGTGCATTGGGAAGGCTGAGCTGGAACAGAGACTGGACAGAGCCAGAGAATAAAGCAGAGATTTATTGAAAGGCCTCTGGGATACACCTTGGGCAGGACAGGGCCTGGCCAGGGCTGCACCCAAGGTGGACCCAAAATGGTCACAAAATGGTCTCAAAATGGACCCAAAATGATCATGAGGTCTCACACTTTGATCAGTTTGGGTCCATTTGCACATTGGGGTTTCATTGTCCAATTCCAGCTGCAGGCTGTGAGGTCCCATCCTTCTTGTCCCTCCCTCCAGCCACCCTTGTTTGTGCTGTTGGGCTGAAAGTTGTCCTTGGGGTGCAGCAGGAACAGGATTTGTTTTGTGTCCCTGCTCTGTGCAGAGCTGAGTGACCCTGAGTGTGAGGCTGAGAGCTGCACCCCTGGGCAGCACAGAACCTGAAATACAGGAAAGATAAAACTTGCACCCAAGAAAAGGCCCTGCTGCAGCTCTCTGTGGCTGGGTCTCCTCCCCAGCTCTGAGCTGCTGTGCTTCCTTAGCATCACACTCCAACCCCCTCCTCTGTGCTGATTTGCAGCCCCGTTGGTTCCATCTTTGCACACACGATCTCATGTGGCCAGAGATCCCCCAGCAGCCTTGATTTTCCTGTGACCCATCATATGGGAGGAATTTAAGACAGCTCAAGTGGACTTTGTTTATTTATTCTACACCTCGGCCATCAGAGACTGCCAGTGCTGTGGTGTGAATTACAGTAAAATAAATAAATTCACTAATTGCTGCTGCTTTCCATTGGAAGTCGTTCTTGCTTAGGAAAACATCTCAAAAGGTGTAGAAAGGAGACACATCTGGGCCAGAGCAGACAAATCAATTCTCTTAATGAACCATTAACACAGGCTGTTAAAAAACCCACACTGAAGCCAGGTGAAATTCCCACACTGGTCTCTGAGCTTTGGGTAGAGCTGGTGATGTTCATCTTATTACCAGCACAGGAGTGTTGGTGGAACAGTGTGAATAGAAATGGAGGAAGAGCAAAACAAGGCAGAGGTAACTCAAGTTCATGCCATGAAGGAATTCACACCCACTGGAGTTGTATGCATGGCTGTAACCACGTTCTGCTGCAGCCCCTGAGCCAAAAAATTGACACAAAAAGAAAGGATGGGCTGTGGGGGGGGGAGGGGAAATGCTAATCACCATCTTTCCTTTCATATAAATGTGTTAATGGTTTAGTAAGTGTTTCCAAAAATGTCTGTGTGGGATTAAAAAGGAAACCACGGCCAAGTTTAGAATGAGCTCTTGGATGGGGAGCAGACAGTGGAGGGTAAATCCTGGTGATCCCTCCTGTCCAAGGCAGAGGGAAATGCATGTCCAGCACAGGAGGATGGAGAGAGTGAAGTGTTTGTGCTGGGAACTTTCTGTTGGCTCTTTGGGGAGCTTGGTCATCCCAGCAAGTGGGAACAGTGCTTCACACGAGCAAAAAGTACCACCTCCCAAAGCATGTGAGGGTTGCCATGGAAATCAGGAGTTGTTACTGAGAAGGCAGGAAAATCATGAATGATGATCTGGAAAACCATGGATTGCTGGAGCCTCCTCTGCTGTGTAAGCCCCCACCCCAGACTGCTGAATGCCTTTCTGGGAAGATGTTTGCCCCTGCTGCTGCAGCTGCACAGGACAGCAGGCTGTACATGCATTTATGGGGGGCACACAACCCACACTTTTCATTGCAGCTCTGGGCTCTGGCCCACTGACTGGTGCAGAGAATGAGGAGGTAGGAACTACAACCAGGGCATGGGAATTACCTGGGAAGCCTCTGCTGTGGGTCACAGCAGGGTGTGACAAACCCCAGGCAGGAAAGCCCCCAGATTATCCCTGAGTATCTGATCTAGAAGGCTTTTGCAGACCTGTTCCCAGCAAGCAGAGTGAACCAGGAGACAGGAGCAGAAAGCTGGGGATAGTCTGCAGATGTCAACAGTGGCTGGTGGAGGATGCCCTCGATGTAAAAGCTGGGAGGGGGGTGTAACTTGCCAGAGGATTTGGGAAAACACTCCTGTTCCCAGTACCCACAGCATTCAGAGACCCACACCCATGGTGAGCAGGAAAGACTGAGGAATTGGCTCCAGGACAGATCAGATGGAAGCCATGCTTAAATGAATGTAATGATGTATGGAAGTAAAATATTATTTTGGAACTGAAAGTTTAAATATATATAACAGTAACGAAGGCAGGAGATCTGCGTTGGGAGTGCCAGCACACTCGCTGCTTCCAAGGTTTTATTTTAAAGTCAGGATGCTGGAAATGCTATTCAGCATGTTTCCAATGAGCTGCTAGGCCTCCTGGAGGTGCTAAGGCCATGTTTACTAAGAAACTGCATGGTAGGTCCTGCTGGAGGCTGCTTGGGAGCTACTGACAGCCACAGGGCTTCACCTTTGGCAGTTTGGTGGCTGAACTCTGTGCAAAGCCATCCAGAGGACAGAGCCTGTAGGATGAACAGGTTTCTCATTTCTGGGCAAGGGAAAAAAAGACCTGGAAGCACTCACTGCACCTGAAATTGTCCCACTGTCCCACCTCTGTCAGTGTCCCTGAGATGGGAATGTGTCCCTGAGACAGCAGCATTTCCCAGAGACAGGAGTGTGTCCCCACTCTGGCCTGCTCCAGGGACTCTGTTGCCTTCCTTGGCACTGCAGGGCAGGGTCCCAGCCCCTTTCAGCCCCTCACTGCTACTGCTGCAGCAGGAGCACAGTGACAGCAGGTCAGAGCTGTTTCTATAGGACACACCTGTAGGGATGGATCCATTGCTCCCATTGCTGCTGGGATGTTTTTGTTATCGTTGTGATTAACTTTCTGCTGTTGACTTCCTCCTGTGGGTTTGTAAACTCAAGCTGTCCATTTGCCACAGGTCTCAAAGCTTCATCTTACAAGGAGAGAAAGAATTTTCATTTATAATCCATGAGACCTATTCAGGGATGGGCTGTCCTCCCCCTCCCTCTGCCAATAGACCTCTAAGTGAACAAACAAATGTCTGGAAATACAGGCAATTTAGCTCAGAAGAGATATCATCAGTGAGGTTCAGAGGTTAATGGGCATGGAGGATTTATAACAACCCAGGCCTATAAAAAAAAAAAAAAAAATGAGGGGGGAAAAAAGGAAGAGGAGAAAAGAAAAAAAAAAAAAAGGAGTGGGTAGTAATCTAGTTGACATCTATTGTTCTTTGTAACAGCTCATCTGTATTCTGTCTGGTCCAGGGTGTTGCAAAGAGAATTTAAAAACACGTGTGTGCAAGCACACACACACACACACACACACACACACACGTCTAACTATGTGTGCACATATAAACTGAAATATAATGAGGGAAAAAGCCCCTGCAAGTTTGAAGCAGCAACAGCAACCCATATATCTTTATTTGCTGCCAACATCCAAGTGCTGAACTCTCGAGGAGCCTGGATCTCTGCCATCATCTGTCCGTGTCTGATCTCTTTGGTAAATACGACGGCTGCCAAGAGTGAGGCAAACGAAAAGCGCTCGCAGATTAGAGAGAAACACATGGCAGCCACTGACCTGCTGAAATCATAAAATACGTCATGAAGGAAGAAAAGAGGGGAAACAAATCATCCTCTCAGGGACTGCCCATCTGCTCGCACAAAGCCACAATCATTATTGCAAATAAATACGTTCGGGCCGGAGAAGTCTGGGAGTAATTTGGGGGAGGTGGGTACCTTTGTGTGTGTGTGTGTGTGTGTCTTTGGAGCCCTCTGGAAATTTTCCTACATAAACAAGGTGAGATCATTGTCCAGAAATAGATATCTATCAATTAATTATGTAGGGAACAAATCCTTGTTTTATGGGTACAATTAGGAAAAAATAATATATCCCAAGACAGGATGGGGCCGTAGCTTTGGAAAGGAACCCCCGTGGAAATTGCAGGTCCATGTTTTTCCAATGAAGGAAGGATCAGTATTTATCATCTGAAAGACTCTGCAGTGTGAATAGTGGCTGTGTTTTTGCTGTGAAGTGAAAGGATACACATCTTGCTCTGCCTTTTTATTCCCTTGGTGTTCCACAGGGATTTATCCAGGTATTAGATTCAATGCAGGGGTCCTACTTGGGTTGGGTTTTGGGTTAGATTTTTTTTTTTTTTGGTGGTGGTGGTGGGTTTTTTGGGGGTTTTTTAAGACTTAACAGATTAAATTTGACTGGAACCTGCTAGGGGCTTGGTGTACTACATGTGGCTTCCTAAAATCCAGGATTCCAGAATAGAGGCTGATTCAAATATGCAGGAGGAGAAGGCTGAAAACATGAGCTGCTTCAAGAAGCTGGTTGTCTCTTTTTCTTCCCCATTACTCTTTTCCACAAAACTGTGCTGAAAACTTTTACCTTGAGGGTCATCCTGTGCTTGATGGAACTCCATTGCTGCCCTAAGTTGCAGGTACAAGGCATTTTATAACTCAGGAATGTTTTTCTAAATATGCACACAAGGGTTTGCAGCATGTCCAGGATGGACTGAGCCTGCAGTGGGTCTGTGAGTTCCCTCATGTGCCCATCACAGGATTCAAACCATGTGTTCTTGGCAAGGAAAAAAAACATTTAAGGATGGGCTTTCCTGTGGAGACCTGTGAGGGTGTCCTGGTTTGGCATCCAAAGGTCTCCACAGGAAAGCCCACCCTCAAATGTTTTTTTCCTCACCCAAAGCACGTGGTTTGAGTCCTGTGGTGGGGACATGAGGAGAATGAGTTCTGTGCACCCCCATCTCCCAGGGGAGGCATCTGGTGGTATCTGGGGAAATCAAAGAAAGGGATTTTGTGGGTATTTAGCCAAGTCTCTTTCTGAAATGCATGGTCAGGCAAAGCAAAATTTCAAAACCAGCAGAACAGAGAGAAAAAGTGTGGTTTTACAGGTTTACTCCTTCCCATCTGGGTAAGCAGCTGAGCACGTGGTGTTGGCATCTCCAAGCTCCCCTGGACTTGCTGTGTGTCTGCACAGACCTGTGGGCAGACCTGAGAGGTGCTTGGTGATGGCAGAGACGCCCCCCTGAGGTTGCTCTGTCCCCGTGGTTTGGTCACCTGGCTGTGCTGGTGTGCAGGTTGTGCCTCAGGGTGCATTTGTGCTGCCCAGGGAGGTGTCTGAGAGCCTGGGGCAGCTGCAGCCCTGCATGGGGTGCAGCCACCTCTGAGCTGCAAAGCTCCTCTCACACGTGGCCAGTGGTTCTGGTGGGGGATCATGTGCTCAGAGCTGTTTGAACAAGGAAAAAAAAACACCAAACCACTCTGAGCATGATGCTTTTTCATGATGCACTACAGACCCCCACGTGCAGCACTGCCCCTCTGCCCTCCAACCTCTGCTTGATGCAAATCAAACCCCTCAGTCTATTTTGCCATTCAGTGATGATGCCAAAATCTCAGGTTTTGAGAGGTTACATGCTCCTGGATGTTCAGCAGGTCTCTCAAGAGCCCATGTGGGATCTGGGGCAGGGTGAGAAGGAGCTGGCCAGCTGCCCCTGGGTATCCTGTCAGCTCTGCCCCAGTCCACTTGCTTCCCCTTGAGTGGTGATGTGAAGGAGCAGTAAAATGCTTTGAGCCTTAGGGACTAAAAAAAAAAAACAAAAAACCACAAATTCATAACCTTCCCAGCCTCATTTCAGGGTTTCAGAGTTAAAAGAGCAGCAGTTATACCAAGAGAGACTTTGCTACGAGATGACTTAGCAGAGTCAGAAAGAAAATGAGGAAAAATTCCCCAGCCCTGAGTACAGGCTGGCTCTGTGACCCCTATTTTCTGGGAAAGCCAGCAGGGCAGTGGAATCTTGTCACAATGTGCTAATGTATAGGTTCCTCCCCAATATCTAAAATTGAAGATTTCACGCCTGGTGCCAAGCAGCTCTGAAAGAGGGGTTTCCCATCTCTGTTGGCTGCTGCTCTTGTTATGCTGTTGTGCCTTCAAAGCTGCATGAAGGATCCCAGCTTTCTGCCTTCTCTTTGTTTATTTTTAATATTACTCAGCTTTCCACTCTTTGGCTTTATCTCCACATTCCTCTGGGATTATTTTCCGTGGGTGAATCCCAAAGCAGGCCACAGTGTCCCCCTCTGCAGGAGATAACCCACTCTGCAGTGGGTACCTGGCCGCTCTTCCTGCCTGATTATAAAACCAGCTGGTGTTCTAGAATAATCTCCTGAGTATTTGTTAGCCTGTATTATTTCCCTCGGATTTATGATTATCTTTACACACTTTGCAGTTATTTTCTGATCTTGTAATTCTCTTAGCTTCTCCCAACGTTCAAGCTAACCTGATGAATTACATCTTTGCTTAACCCTTTGCCTGCTGTTGGCAGGGAAAGCTGGTGGTGTCCTCTCCCTCTCTTGTCCTACAGGACTGGAATTTCTGGCTTGTATTTTTTAATAGATGGCTCCTTACCAGTATTTATTGGTTTGTGGAATGGCAGAAATTAAATTTTTCTCTTTGGCTTACTTTGTGCCAAAATTTTTATCCTCAGTGACAATAGGAATCTAGATATATGACATGAGCTGCAATATGTCATCTTCAGAAAATAATGATCCAGCCTATTTATCATATTTTTAGTTTCCTCTTTATGGATCCCAGGGGGTGCTCTGTTTTGTTTTCCTTTGGTTTTTTGCCTTCGTTCCAAGAACAGTGATGAAACGACATATCTTCCTTATTCCCTCGAGATCCTGGGCTTGCATGCTTGCTGTGCTACAAAAGTTAAAGCTCCTCATTCCCTCAGGGAATGTTGTCTCCCAGTTGCTCAAGCCTTCACGAGGCTTTGTGCCAAACTGTGCTGGATAGCACGTTCCAGCTCTTGTAAAGCCAAGGATGGGGGTTAGAATGTTGGGATTTTGTTCCAGCCCCCCTCCCCACCCCAGCCTGGCTCCTGAGGATGCTTCTCCCAGGAGCTTTTATCTCAGGTGCTGATTCCACCTCACCCTCCCTTGCTCTGCTACGAAATCCAGCTGAGCTGGGGACCTCACCTGGCTTCAGAATAATCCTGTGCTAGGGTAAGGAGCAAAGATTTTATTCCAGGAAACCCTGCAGCTGGTTTCCCTCTCCTGCTAAAAAATCCAGCTGAGCTGGGGACCTCACCTGGCTTCAGAATAATCCTGTGCTAGGGTAAGCAGCAAGGGTTTGACTCCAGGAAGCCCTGCAGCTGGCTTCCCCTCTCCTGCCTCCCCAAACGCCCTCCCAGTGCAAAAGCAGGAGTGGTGGAGGGCAGTGTGTCTGTGTAGGGGCTCCCCCGGGAGCACAGCTCCAGGAACTGCTGCAGGAGGGATCGCTCTGGGGACACTGCCTGCTCCCTGCTCCCTGCTCCCTGCTCCCTGCTCCCCCACCCCGCCCCACACCTTCCCACCCATCCATTCGTGTCCCAGCCACAGCCTGCAAGCCTTGCTCTGTTAATCACATCACTGAAACCAGCTGAGATTTTGAAAAAAAGAGGAGAAAATTTCTCTCTCTTTTTGGTGCATAGGAACATCCCAAATGGGCTTTGCCAGGAGATGTTGGTGGGATGACACCTCTGTGCTGCTTCTGAGCAGCTCTGGCAGCACCTCAGAGGGGCTCCACCGAGGGGCCCCAGCTCTCTGGGGGAGTCTGTGTTGCAGCCCTCATTCTCCTTCTTAATGGTGAAATTATTTAAGGCTGCTAACCTGAGTTTTCAGGTGGCTATTTAAGCATGGTCACTGTAAATAGAGAGAAGTGTGGGCTGTCCAGCTTCTTGCTGAAAAGGAAGCAAATCCTATTGAAATGGGGTGGTCCCAGGCCTGCTGGGGAGGTCACCCTCCAGCCCACAGCACTGTGGGTGGGGTGCTGAGGTGAGGTTGCCCAGTCCAAGGTAGGAAGGGGACCACAGAAAGATTAAGGTTGATATAAAAACCTCAGAGATGATTGAGCCCAGCCATTAACCCAGCAGAGCCACATCTGAGTTTCTCTCTGAGCAAGGTGCACATCGAGCTGCCACTGAGGCTGCTGCCTTCAAGGATTGCTTGAAAACCCAACCAGATCCTGTGTCTGTTGTCTCCTGCACCTCTTGCAGCCCGTTTGGGTGCTTTAAGGGAAAGCTGATCCCATGCCAGATCGCATGCTGATGAACCATGTTGGGCTGTTATGAAAATCATTGCATTAGAAAGCATAACATTGGCAAAGGTTCCCTTCTTTAAAAGTGCATCCTGGGGAAATGATATGTCTCACTCCAGCTGAGAGCAAAAGCTTGCTTGGAGCCCCCAGCTATTTCAGCACGTTCTCTTTCCCATATGGCTGTGGTGGGAAATGGAGGCAGGCCAGAAACGTGGTTCTTTGTTGTCCTCCTGTCCTGATGCCCGGCAGGAATCAGACTCTTGTTTCCTCTGTGTTAAAGGAGGTGACCTTTCTTTGCTGTGAAGGGTTTAGGGCTGCTGGGTTGATCCATACACAAAATCAATGTCCTCTCTGTGCAAAGGGGTTGATTCCTGCTTGAAACAAAAATTAAATAAATTTCTGTATCAGATGATAGACCTCAGGATACACTTGTAGGTTCAGGGACCTCTTTATTCTTCCAGCCATGTAGGGAAGGCATGGTGTGCTCTTCAGAAACATCTGAAGGCATAACAACAAAAGCACCACGTGGAGCTGGATTAGAGAACCAGTTGGAGTGAAGTGATGGCCATCTCTGCCAAAAGTAGAGACAAACTCATGGCACTGAGGGCTGGGGGCAGCAACAGAGTGGGAGGACTTGGATGAAGTGAGACAAAAGCCCTGAGCTCTGCTGTGCCAAAGTCAGGAGAGAATGTTCTTCTGTGCATGCTAATATGTCTTAATAACCTCATTAGGTGTAGAGGAACTCCATGGACAAAGCTCCTCCTTCGTTCTTTAAGAGAATTTCAAGATTTGAGGATAAATCAAGGATTAGCAGGCCTTTCAAAGGCTTAGGAAGAGTTTTGTATGGCTGGAATTAAGTTACATTTTTATCAGGCTGTAGAAATGGGCTCTGCTTCTGCCTCCCAGCGTGTGACTGGTGGGGCTGGTGTGGGGCTGTGTCCCACTGGCAGCATCAGTCCAACACTGAGCTCAGGAGATCCTGCCCCAGTGCTGCTTGGGGATGGGCCAGAGAAACCCTCTGGAGCTGGGGAAGAGAGCATTTAACCATCTTCTGCCTCTAGCCCAGCCCAAACACAGCCTTTAGCTGCTGCATCCTGCACACGGGGCAGTGCCTGCTCTGGGGGTTGTCCAAAACCAAGGACTTTTGCACCAAAGAGCTCCCAAAACTCAGGAAACACCTGTGTCTTTGCACTCTGGCAAATCCTTAGGACTCTCCTAAAGAAAAGACCGTTGGTCTGTGCCAGATAATTAATTATAAGGAGTCTGCAACCCTGCTAACCCTGTTTTATTTCCTCTGACATTGCTTTGCTGAATTTGGCAGAGGATGTCCCATTTGTTTTGGTGAGAGCAGTAAAGAGAGACTGGATCACTCTAGGAACATCTCTTAGGAGAATTTAATCACTCTAAAAAGCAAAGGCCAGTACAGTGCCTGCAGAGGAGCTGGTCACAGAGCTGTCCTGATGGGACAACTCTATAATATCAGTAATAACAACACCAGAAGCCAGTTCATCTCCCTTGGCTATGGATGAAATCCCCTGTCTGTGGACATGGCATAACTGTAATCATGCCAATTGCTTTCTTTATTTTAAGTTGCATGGTTTAAATCTGTCTTTGTAATTGAGCTTTGACACAATAAAAACAGGTTAGAGGTGCACCTGGGGATTGGGTGGTAAATCTGTGCCTGCCTTGAGGGAGGGGGAGAGATGAGCTGACCTAACAGTGTCCATGTGCATGTGTGTGTGTGTATATACATTTATTTATACACACAAATATTCGAAGAAGAAGGTTCTGGCCACTTTCCATGCCCTTTGACCAAGTGCTGTGCTATTTCAAGCAAATTGGAGCACGAGACCAACAGAACAAACTGCGATTTGCTTTAGCAAACATTTGCAGAGGCAGAAGGCTCAGCTTCTTGGTGGGACAGAATACGACCCCAGATACCGAGGAGAGGGGAAGGAGAAGGAACCTTACAGCCGGGCTCTGTGGGCTTTGCAGTGATACAAAAGCCCATTGTTTTGAAAAGTCACAGCTCGTTCACCTCGGGGCTTTGGGCAGGTGTTAAAATCCTTAGCACAGTGCACCTTGTGCACCCGTGCAGCCAGCCTGGGTTGGCCTGCACGGACCACCTGCCTCTTCAGGTCCAACTTTATCCTTTGCTTACGTTTCCCTAAACGCCTTGGGCAAACAAATGTAGTTCTCCTAATGAAAAATGCATATGCTTTGGTTAAATGGATCTTGCTGTCACTGCGTGGCTGCCTTCCCCTCAGTCAGGGCTTGCTAACAGGCTGGGCTCCACACATGTGCTGAATCTATCATCTGTCACCAGCGTGCACCCAGGCATGGAAGGACCCAGCACTAACTCTATTTCCTAGCAACCAGAGGAAACCATCACACACACACCCCACTATTTTTCCTCTGTCAGCAGGATGGCTCCAATTTATGTAGCCTACAAAATGTGTGTTATCACCACAATAAACCATATATCCCCAGGTGTTATTTACAGCCAGATAATCACAGCCCTGCAGGCCTGGTGCCTGATATGTCCTCACTTGGGACCTCAGTTCTTTGGAAAGCCCATAGAAATGTCATCCTGGGCTTCTTTGACAATGGCACTAACCACTTCATTATTGAGGAGGATATCAAACGGTGTGTGGCATGCTGGAGTATGAAAAAACTGCTGGAACCGAGTGATGCTGGAGGGCCCTCCTTTGTAGGCTACAAAGGAGTAGCTGTAACTGTGAATAACCAAGTGGGATGTGTCCAAAGGGGCTGCTGGTGAGGCTTAGCTCTCAAAAATGAGAAAGATGGAAGTATGGAGGGGCAAATTCATTGTAGGGAATGTCTAGAAACGAGGTTTGTTGGTGATCAGCCCCGCTGCTGCTGCACTCTTGTGTTGTGATGAGGCTGAAGGGACTCGGCATCACTCCAGGGCAGGAGCGCCTCAGCACGGGCTGCTCTGCAAAAAAAAAAAAAAGGGGTGTTTAATTCTTGCAGAGGATGGTGTCTTGGGAAATTTGTCCCTTGTGGTGTCCTCATTCCCAGCGACCCATCCTGCTGGGTGGCCTCTCTGCCGTGGCGGAGTCAGTGGAAGCCTGGGTAGGAGTGGGTGCCACCTGCCAGCGAGGGATGCTGATCCAATTAACTTTTCTGGAAGAAAAAGGGCTTCTGGCTCTTTGGCGCATTTGCAAATCACAAGAAGCAAATGATTCAATCAACAGATGAATATCAAGCAACCTTAGTGAGCGGCTTCTGCATCATGAGCCTGTTTAACAGCAGATTGAGCTGCAGATTAGTGAGACATTAGAGCACAGTGTGATGCATCACGGCGTAAATGGGAAGGCTGAAATCAGCACGAGTTTCCTGGAGAGCTGCTTTATTTTCCTGTAATGCCAAGCCCATTATAGCCCAAAGGTTCTTAAATAACTCTTCCTGCAATAGATAATAATACAGACTATGGGAGAAAATTAGGGAATAGAAAAGGAGTTAGAGCTGTGGTGAAGGAAACACCACTTGCAGAGGTTTCAATAGAGTGGGGAAGATGTGCAGCAGGAGGGGGCTTGGAAATTCACAGGGGCTCATTAGGTGAGACTTACCATGGTCTAACCCAGAGCCAGGGTGTCCCATGGGACACCTCCTTGGATCAAACACCCTCCCAACGCCCTACATCTCCTTCCCAGTGTGAGGAGACACACTCAGCACAGCTGAACCCACATCAAGCCTCCACAGCAACAGCTATAATGATGATGTAGGGGGAGTATCACATCAGTTCTAGGTCTGAGGCTCACAGAGGAGCTGGCAGTGCCAGCCTGACCCTCCAGAACACCTGTGCTGGCTGCAGCCAGCCCTGGGGTATTTGGATTGTGACAGTGATGCAGAAGCCTCTCGGGCTGTGAGTGTGATGGATGCCTCACCTTCGGGATGCACAAAAGCACCCTTTGCATCAGTTAAGCGGGAGCGTGGCGGGCTGGGGAGTTTTTGTTTGCTCATTTGTTAGCTATTCAACTCCAAATAGCAGAGCCTATTTACACATGTAGCTTATTATTGGGAGGTAGGCAGCGTGATGCATAATGCGGCCTCCCAGTCAGAGCAGAGCATCACGATAATGACAAACAAGCCCGGGAACGTAAGGTAATGCTTGTTTTCCTTGGCTGAAGCTGCTCCCTATCGAGGTAGCAGCTTTGCCAGCTGAAAGAGAAGCAAAGTGCAGAATAGGTGTTGACACACATGCCTGGCACGCTGCTGGGCTTTGAGGGGACTGGTTGCCTGGCTGGCTCTGGTGCTGCTGGTTGATACCGTGCTGGCTGTGACCACCCTGTAAGCGAGGTGTGCACACAGCCTGCTCCAAACCCCAACAGCCAGTGCTGTGAGGGGAAGCTCTGGCAGCTCTCTGAAGTCTGCAGGGTGGTGATGGGCGATGTTGTATTCCTCTGGGGAAATGGTTTTTCCCCAGAAACGCCCCCAAAGACTGTAACCTTTAGTTTAACCTACCTTCCCCTTATCTCTGACCTATGGCTCTGTGCCAGCTATCTGTCCTGGGACAGAGACTGGATAAAAACCCCTGCTCCTCCTTGTTCGCCCTCTTTTGCCCCTGGGATTCCCTTCAAGAATAAAGTCTTGGAACATTCCCTTGAGGTAAAGGCCTCTTTTGAATCTTTTACCCTATCCCCAAAGCAAATCCCCCCAAAGCAAATCCCCCCAAAGCTCCCCAGAAACTGAGCTAGCCCAGCAGCCAGGGGGGCAGGCAGAGGGATGCTTCAGGGCAGCACTCACCTTCCCCTCACAGACCCTTTCCCCAGTGCTGGGGGATGTGTGTGCAAGGAGCTTTGTGGTGACCTGGGAAGGGGAAGCGAGCAGTTTCAGAGTAACAACCTGAGAACCAAAAAAAGTCCCCACGGGGTTATTTTTAGCTCCCAGCAGCTCCTGCTGTGAGTCAGCATGTGGCCTGTGCAGGGCTGACTCAGCCTGGCTGAGGATGTCACGCAGGGAGAGGGATGGATGGTGGGGATGGTGCAGAGTTACTGGAGCTCCCCTGGCCCCTTCAAGAAGTCCTGGTCCAATGAACTCTTTTAGCTGGAGCTGCCTTACACTGGGATTTTGGCAGCAAGGCTGATATAAGAAATTCCACTGGTTGGAATAAGGCAGGAAGTGTGATTTAAACTGGTTCAGATAACTGTATCTGTGTCCAGAGAATGCAGCAGAGCAACCTGGTGAGAATTAACTCTGTGTCCAGGCAATGTCTGGCACTGGAGGGTGGAGAGCCATCATCTGAGCAGATACAAATTGGGCACCTTTGTGGGTCAGGCAGGAACCAGATGGGAAGCATCAGCAGGATGGGGTGGTTTGGCTGAGTAGAATGGCCAGAGCTGGAGGAGAAGGGAAGAGAGCAGCTCTCAATATCCTGCCAGCCCAACCAAACCTGTCTCCCTGTGGATGTGTGGATGCTTGTAGCCTAAGTGAGAGGGATGAGGAGTGGGTGTAAAGGAACTGCAGGCAGGGTGCTCAGACCCTGGTGCCAGAGGATGTGACTGTGACAAAAAGTACCTCTTTGTCCTCACACAAACCTCATTCTTTGGCCAAAAAATACACTCAGCATCAGCTCTTTGCTCTGTTGGAGGGAGGCAGTGTTAGGCTGGATATTAGGAAAAGGATGGTGGGGCACTGAACAGGCTCCCCAGGGTAGTGGTCACAGTCTCAAAGCTGCCAGAGCTCCAGGAGCATTTGGACAACACTCTCAGGGGTCATGGTGTGATTCATGGGGGTGGTCAGTGCAGGGCCAGGAGTTGGATTTGATGATCCTCATGGATCTCTTCCAACTCAAGATATTCTATGATTCTAACCTCTTGTCTTTAAACACTCTCCAGGACTTTATGTGGCATTTCTCCATATTTTCTTACCCCTTCAGCCCCCCCGTACTAAATTAACAGACTGTTTTGGCACACCATATATTTTAAGTGCTCTGGGGTGGTTCAGGGCTTCTTGGAGGCTTTCCTTGCTTCTCCCTTACAAAGTCCAGGTGCCAAGGCTGGTCTGTGTGCCTGCTGAAAGCCAAGAGTCTCCTCTGTGCCCACAGCATTTTCTGCTGCCTGCTCTTTCCCACCGAGTGATTTCGGAGTGTAACAGCATTACCGGGGCTTTGGCTTTGTAGAAACAGTTGCGGGAAATTAAACTTTCTGCGGGGCTGTGGGAGCATGTGTGCGCCTGGAGCGGGCGCGGCATCCCGGGCTGCTCTCCAGCCCCTCGGAGCTCGCTGGACCAATTCCCCGAAGGATTCATTCACCTCTGTTTACAGCTCAGCCGCTCATTTCCCTCAGGCTTTGGTGGATGAAACGGGGCTGCTTTTAGTGCAGAGGCTGCCGAGGGCAGGGGAGAGCAGAGGGATTTCCTCTCCTATCTCTTCTTGCTTGCACCTCTCCTTTCGGGGGGATGTCCCTTTCTGCTGGCTGCTGCACCAGTGGGGCGGGCTCAGCCCTCCGTGAGTGATTTACACCCAATGATTCTGGGATTTAAAACCCAGTTTTAAATGCAGCTGAGCAGGCTGGCTTTGCAGAGAGCCCAGAAATACACAGAGCAGCTCTGGAACGTGCTGCAGCCCCACCTGTGCTGCACCCTGCTTTGGGACGGGGCTTTGCAAAAAAACCAACAGCCTGCTCCTTACAGAAGATAGGACTTTGTGCTTTAATTGCATCTCCTTTCCCTCCCACAAATACAGCACAATCCAGATTCCCCCAAGGACTTTCACAAGTGTCGCTGTTGGACACGAAAGAAAGACATGGATCGTGATTTCAGAAGGCTGATGCTCTGAAGAAGGGGCTGGTTTATTCTCAGAACCTATTTTTATACCTTTTTACAATGTGCCCACCTAAGAGGCGGGATCTTTTGAACCACTGGTCATACCAAGGGTCAACAAGCAAAGTCCCTCCTTAGGAGAGAAATGTGAAAAACAAGAGAGTTTACAGAGTGTGACCTTGTTTCCCAGTTTAGGTCCCTGGGAAAGAACTTCAGAAAACCCAAACATGACAGGCAGTGACTACACACAAGCCCTTCCAAGGAGGGAAGGATCAGCAAGGCAAAGTTTGCTGTGAGCTCCACACGTATTTTGAATACATCTGTGTATTTCTGTGTAAGCATCTCCACATCGAAGCCCTGATGTGCTGAAATATGGCCTAGGCAGTTTTGATGAGACACGACACTCCCAGATATGCATGTTAGTGATAGGCTGACTCCCAATTTCCTTTCAGTATGGGTAACCTGGGTGTAGGAAAGTGTCATCCCCAGGTACTTTTGGTACAGGGCACAAAGCTTCTCTTCCCATCTGGACAGGACTCACTGAGGCAAAAAAAAACCACTCTCCTGATTACATTTTTTTTTTCTCCAATATGGTATTTTCAAAGAAAGGCTGCATTTGTTATCTTCTATTCAGGATTCCATGTAAAATGGAACTCCAGGTGACCAATCTACACGAGATGGGTTCCATTAAAGTTCCCTGAAGTTCCTGAGGTGTCAGCTGTAGGTGGCTGGGATTTGGTCATCCCCACTGCCCAGGCTGCCCCATGCTGCTGCCCCTCCCAGCCTTCCATGAGAGCAGCAGGCAGGGGGTAGGAAGTAAGGACCAGATCATTACCTTCAGTATTTACTTCCTCAGGGAAGGCTTTGTCCAATATACAAAACGATCCAGCAATATGAGTGAAAGTGTTCAGGTTCAATCCACTTCCAGCTGGGTGTCATGGACCAGGTCTCTGAGGGTATTTAGGGGTCTGAGTGACCTGGATTTGATTTGGGTCCATGTTTCTGACCAAAATCACTTCCATTAGGAAAAAAAAACAGACTGCAGTAGTAACAAGTTTTAAAAGTGAAATTAATTTTTGTGCAACACGTGGCCTTGGCAATACCTGCATCCCTTGCACTGCTCCTGTGTGGATTACCAATGCTGCACAGGTACCACAAAGGTTCTCTGCATCTGAGCATCTGTCAGAAGCTGTTTGCCACTGGTTTTGTGTTACTGGTGCTGTCTGTGCCCTGCTGAGGCTGAGGTTTTTCAGTGGTGATTTGCCATGCCCGTTGTTCTGGGCTGTGCCAGGAGCATGTGGAGCACAGTGCAGGACAGGGTGGGGTGCTCAGTTTGGGAAGGGCTGGAGCTGATGCTGAGCTCAGAGCTTGGGGCAGCTTCAGTGCATCCAGGATGCTCTTACAGGTGCCTCTCTCACACA
Source organism: Phylloscopus collybita (assembly GCA_027886175.1). Taxonomy (NCBI): domain Eukaryota; kingdom Metazoa; phylum Chordata; class Aves; order Passeriformes; family Phylloscopidae; genus Phylloscopus; species Phylloscopus collybita. Next base: position 3,902,441 of record JAJNNQ010000005.1, read on the forward strand.
ACCAACCTCCATCCTTTTCCTAGTTATGGGCGTTTTCCTTTGTTTTGCCTGCTCCCTGCCTATTTCAGAAACGGGTTGTTTATAAACAACAGCTTTTGTATCCCTGCTTAGCTCAGGAGGTGCAGTTTGAGCTGCTGGTATGGCCCTTGCTGGGCTCCAGGCTGGCCAGGATCAGCTGTGAGCATTCCTTCTCCAGACAGGAGGGGACTGGTGGCTGGCAGCTGGGGCAGAGCTGAGGGTGTATTTAGGATCACAGGCAGAGCTCTGCCCCAGGCAGCAGCACTCGGCAGCAATTTATTTTACCTCGATGAGCACGGGACACTCGAGAACCGGGGTAAACTGCAGCTGGCTCCGGGTGTAACCTGGGATTTCTGCGAGCAGATCTGCTCAAGCCTTTGAACAGCAAAGCACATCTTTTTACCTGCATGTTTGTGTGCAAGACAGAAGCTGGAATCCTTGAGCGATTCACGGCTCATCCTGTGCATCAGTGATTCCTCCGGCAGACTCACAACGATTCCTGGAGGTCCCTCCCAAACCCGACTCGTTAGTCCTGCCCCAGCGTCTCTCCGGTTTTCTTGCTGCTGCTGTTGTTGTTGTTAATAAGTAGCCTGTGAAACCCTGGGAGGCAAATAAATATTTTGGCGGAGTTGGGCCGAGGAACCTTTCTTTATTTCCATGGTAACTGCTTCCACTGTTTTGGGAAAGCACATTTTCCAGGCAGCGGATTTGTCGACCTCTCTGTGCCAGGGGGGATGGCAGGGCAGGTGCAGATAACGCCTGGACAGGGATGCTGTCGCTGCCCTGCCGTGTCCTCGGGCTGTTCGGAGCTCACATCCCCGCCTGTCCCTGCCGGGGTCCCGCGGTGCAGAGGGACGGAGCCGCTCTGGGCTGGCACCGCTGCCCTCCCTGCCATCACCCCCGGCTGCTCTGCCCCTGGGGTTTCTCTGGGGATTCTCTGCCGCCAAGGCTTTTGCTCACAGTTGAAGCAGCAATGCCGCTTCCAGCCCCTTCCCCCGGCTCCTCCTGCGGGATGGGGCACAGCCTGTGCCCGCTGGCTCCTGCCCTCTCCTGCCGACACCTCCGAGCTGGGGGCTCCGGCCGCTGCTGGATATTCGTCATCGTGCGCTGTGCCCTTTGCTGGAGGCTCACCAGGGTGGATTCGTTTACACGAGCTTCATAGGCAATTTGCTGGCAAATGAGGTGCAGCCACCTCTTGTGCGGACCTGAAAGCCTCCGAGCTGCGAGTGAGAAATAATAAAGCTGGTGGGTGAGAGTGCAAGGGAAGCTGGATGTGGGAGGGAATGGAGAGGCAGAGCAGGAGCATCCTTCTGCCAGGAGCAGCACTGCTGGGCCACTGTCAAATCTGAGGGGAGAAAAGGCAGTTTGCTTTTTCAGCCGCTGTGCTTTTCCTTGGTTGCTCATCCATTTCATTCCCCTCCCTACCTCCAGGGTGACTGCCTCACCGCTGGGAGGACCTCAGCCCCATCCAGACCTTCTCCCACCCAAGGGACCCCACCAAGCTCAGTGCAGTGGGTTTTTGGAGAGGAACTGCAGCCCTGCAGTGCAGCCTGACCTTTCCCAGGCACAGCTGGCTCCACGCTGAGTTACCAAGCAAATTTAGAATGGAAAGGCTCAGGTTCAGAGGCTTGAAAGGATATTGGTGCAGTGTCTGGGTTGTAATTAGGCAGAATGCTGCCTTTCCTCTGCCCTGTGGGAGCTGGGCACACAGGGAGGGTATGGACACTCATCCTCCTGGGTCCCTGATGTTTCTGACCTCTACAAGGCAAAGCTGAGCAAATATGGGATCCTTAAGTTTGGCTAGCATTAATAAATGTAGGGGGAAAGAGGATTAGCTAGATAAAATCAAAACAGAAATTTCTTCAGCTAAAATGGGAACAAAAAAAAAAAAAATTGGTCTTGTATCAAATCAAAGATTTCATTTGACCTGGAGCAAGGTTGTTCCTTCCTTTAAATCCTAATTTACCTTTCCATTAAAGGCTTTTAAAATTCAGCTTCATCATAAATCACAATTTAATTTAGAAATAAGCAATTTAATTTTTAAAGAGGCTCTCAGAAATTTCAGATCTGGTTGTCAGAAACTTGGTTGCAAAGGAGGGATTTCATTCTCAAGTGGGCAGCCCTTTGTGCTCATCCATTAACTGCCTCTGTAACAGAGCCCGTGGGGTTTTCACTTCTTGCTATGCTCGTGGCTCTGCCAAAAATAACAATGCTCATAGCAAAAAGGTTCGGTGCTGGATCTGAGCATGGTCCCACAAACAGGGAGTGTGCAAGTTCAAGGCTCTCATCCCTGCTTTTTAGGGACCATTGGGGACCTACAACAGACCTGAGCCCAGGTGTAGTGCAGATGATGCCTTTAATGATGAGCAGATGAAAATTTCCTGATTTAATAACGAGGAAGGTGGGGGTCACAAGGCTGTGGGACAGGCTGGTGATTTGCAAAATTGCACAAAATCTTCTGAAACAAATGGCCACATAAAAGTACCCCAGGCCAAAGTCATCAAGGCCAGGTTGGATGGGGCTTTGAACCTGTCTGGTGGGTGGTCTTGATCTTTAAGGTCCCTTCCAACTCAAACCAGTCTACAATTCTCTGATTCTATAAACAAAATCACGAAAGACTTTGGACTACAATCTGCATTTGAGCTGAGCTTAATTCCTATTACTATCTCAGTCCTTTTGTAGCAGGAGAGCCTTGAACCTGAACATCCAGGTGGCCTGTTTCTGTAAAGAAGAGAGAGTTGACTAAGAGTGTGAGGAGTAAGCTCCTCAAGTGCTTCTGTGTTTGTGTCTGTGCAAGGTCACCTTTGCAGCAGCTGAGGATTCTTTGCCCACCTGCTAAGAGAGAAGTTTCCACTCCTGGGATGCTTTGCTTGGGGTCTCCACCTCTTTCACAGGAAGCTTGAAATAAATGACTTTAAATGAGTAAGATTTCCATCAGCGGGGTTGATAGGGGTGTTATCTTCCCCTCCTTCCTGCAAGTCACAGTCTCTGCTCACATCCAGAGGCATCAGTCTGCTGGGAATGCTGTGCCTGCCTGCAGTGCTCTTGCCAAGCCACCACAGGCAAGGGACAGTCACCAAAAAGACACAGGATGGACTGTGACACTGCGTTTGATCTGCACGTGAGGCTTTCTGCTTTCATGGGGAAAATCTGTCCATTATCATTTCCTGCCGGTGGGTAAACTGTGCTTGTCAGCTCTCGTTAGGAAAAGGGCCCTTCCTGGGAGCTGGCTTTGCTGAGGCTGTGCATCTGTCTCCCCAAAGGAGGCCGGCAGCCCTTGCTGAGCATTGTCACTTGCACTTCCATTTCCAGGTCAGACCCGACAAATTGCTGCTGGTTGGTAAAAGGTGAGTGCGGTGATCCCCCGGGCAGTGAGCCGGGATGTAGGATGGTGTTATTTCACTGCTCTCGGTCAAGGTCAGGGCTGCAGACAGTTTATAGCTCAGCAAAGCTGCAGAAGATCAAGGCTTTTCAGGAGGGACAGCAAGGACTTTGTGGGTTTACCTGTCTCTTCTTCCCTCGGTCCTAAAGCTGCCAGCTGGGAATCCAGAGAGGAGCTGCCCTGGTCAGCTATGGGGAAGTGAGGGTTCAATAAGAAAAACAGCTAAAGGTATTAACGACTAAAGTTCATTGTTAAATAACTTACTTTTAGCTAATAAAGCTAAATTCCTGGAAAACAGCTATCTGAACGCTTTGAGAAAGTTAACAACAGAGGAGCTGGGGTTTCAAAGGTAATTCATTTGATGCTTCCCATCTCTGTGCCTGCTGCCAGCAGGGAGACTTCACACCTCCTTCTGCAGAAGAGAGTTTCCCTTTGGCCACTTCCTTGTGACAGATGGTGTCTTAAACTGTCCATAAAAGGTGATTTTAAAGTAAATCAGAACTGTGTCTTCCTGCTGTCCATAACACTCTCAGAATTCCTACACCAGCCATAGTGACAACCCATTCTGATGCTATCTTCTCTGAGACTACTCCAACTGGTTAGGCCAAGATCATCTCCTTTTGTATCAGCCCAGTATCATCTTTCCAGGTTTGCTCCATCGATTGTTATAATTAATGCTTCTTTTATTCAAAGTGTCAAATTGCTTCTCGATGAAGCAAAGGAGGAGCCCTGCACAGTGTATTTAATTGGTATTGAGTTGTAGCCGCCACTAATGGATTTTAAAAATACAGTAATCAAAAGGAAATTGGCATGACACTGCAGTGAGATAAAATGTTGTGACACACATGCACCTGCCCTGGTGCATTGTACTGCTGTGATTTGGGTCGGGCCAGAAAACAGAAACAAACTTCATCATTCTCAAGCAAAATAAGAACAATAGCAACAACAACAACAAATTAATAGTAATATTTTTGGAAAGAAATTCAGTGGCTTTTCTGATTTCAGTTGTCATAAGCCATTTAACTTCTTGTTGTTGACACCGACAGCTCAGGTCAGCCCAGCAGAAGCTGTTACATGTTTCTCCTCTGGTACTTCCATCAGACCCTCTTCCTGCCACACCTGGCAGTGTGATTCCTTGCTGGAGTGAGTTATCTGTTATCTGGGGTGGAGCCTGGCAGGATGAGCTGCTGCATGGCCGAGGGGATTGTCCTCTCCTTTGAAGGCATGGGAAGGGGTGGCTGCTCCCCAGAGCACCAAACTCTGTCACTTTGAGCACAACTTGATGAAAAACTTGGAGGAAGGCAAGGAGGCCTCTTTTTTACTGTCTGTTTTCTGCCATCCTTTAACTCATCAAACACCAGGTGGGGTTTGTTTGAAGACCTCATTGTCTGGAAGCTCTGCCTTTAGCCAGCCACCAATTCCTCCTCTCTGCCCAGCCTCCTCCAGGCTCTTCCTGCAGTTCTCTTCGGTGGGTTAACCATCACCCAACAGGCTTTTTACAAAACCCTGCCAGTTTTGCTCCGGAGCCAATAAACCTGCTGTGTGTTCCCAGGGGGGCACAAAGCTGATAAACAAATCGCTTTGTCACCCTCCAGCCGTCATTTCCCCGCGATGGCCTTTGCCGCAGCCCTCCTCATGCTTGAATACTTTGCTGAATGTGATGGACTTAAACATGTGCTAAGTGCTTTGCTGAGCTGGGTCTTTCTCCTGATTTATGCCGGGGTAGATTAAAATAGAATCAGCCCCTTAAGTGGTCTGTGCCGCGTGTTGTCAGCGCACCGAGACACCGCCACGGCGCTGCTGTTTTAATTAAAGGTTCCACCTATTTACACGGAGTCAATCAATCTTGGCACAGAAAACGTCCTTGCAGTGGATTAGCACCGTAGCGCAGACAAATGGCATTAAGCACAAATGGCTTTCTGCAGAAGTAATTCATCTGCATGGAAATGAAAAATACGATTATTTTAACTGATGCTGTCGGGCGATCAATCACGCCGGGCACGCCGCGTGCCCCCGGTGCCTGCAGGGACGTGCTGGCTCTTTTGGCTCTGAGCTTGGCTGGCAGTGCTCCTACTGACGTGCTGGGTACCCAAAGGGATCCAGCTGCCTCCCAAAAAAACACCACCTGGCTCTACCTGGGCTTCCAGATCCAGGCACGGTATTTGAAGCTGGGCTCAAATCCCTGCAGTGGTGTTAATTAGGTCAGGTGTAGAGCAGAAATGGGCAGAACGTGGCTTCACTGATAGGGTTTTTTGTGGGCTCAAGGCTAATGGGTGTTGTAATGGGAAAACACAGCATTCCAGCCTGTTGGAACAGCAATAAGGGAATCTATGGGCCATCATTAATACACTCCTGGTGATTAAAATCATTCTTCCCTCAGACCTGCGTCTCAACACACTCAAGGCATTTATTAGTGGTCCATTATATGCCCACTTCGATCTTACTGCTTAATTTGAACACTAATTAACATCATCATGCCTTCCAAAGCACAAATGGCACTTGGTAGGATTTCATTATCTCCATGCTCTGTCTGCAAGAAGAGAGCTCAGCTTCACCTGAAAAACCACCTCCCTGGACTCACGGGGCCAGGGAGGGTTCCACCTCCAGGTCCCACCTCCCAGGTCTCACAGTTAGGGGGGAAGTTGGTGGGAAGCAAAGCAATGACTTCATTTCCCGAGGCACTGGGGCAGTAGCCAGCAGGACAGCTTAGATGTCTAAACACAGCTTAATTATCTGACTGAGCAGGGGCCCAGGGCTTGGGTTTGCTGCTGCTGCTGCTGCTGCTGCTGTGAACTCTGCTCACTCTCGCTGGCTCGCCCGGAGCAGGGAGAAGGCAGAGCCGACCCAAAATGGAAAGGTTTACTGGTTCCAGCTCTCCAGTGTGTGTTGTGCTGCCTTCTCAGGAAGGATAGAGTTCAATCAGCCTTTGAAAGTCAGTGAAGAGTGTTCTTCCCCCATCTAAATTTCTTAAAATAAATCTCCTCTGCTGCAGTTCAAGCCCTACCTCCTTCCCAGCAGTAGTAAAAATGAACACCAACTCTTTCTGAAGGAGTTTTATAGATTTGGGGGCTTTTATCATCTCTTCCCGAGGCCTTTTTTCTCTCTAAACTGAATTATGATCATTCCTTCTGCATGTCCCTATGGGGCAAGAACTGCTCTGTCTCCTTGTCCCCCTCCATTTCAGCTCCTCCAGCTCCTTTCCACTTAGGCACTGGGAGGTTCCTTCTGTTGTCACCTCTGGCAATAGCTCCTACTGGGATATTGGCTTCCCCCTTCTCCAAAATGGGTTTTTTTCCCCTCATGTTATAATTCCTAGCTCCTCTTCTGCCTCTTAGGGCTGCTGCCTAAGCACTCATTTTGTATCTTGTATTTTTACAGCTAATTATTCTTAGTTAAGTGCTGAAGGTTCTCAGGCTGCTGGGCTGCTTGCTGCCTGTTTTTTTAAATACTGCTTCTCCACTTCCCCAACTGAACTCTTCTTGGTGATATTTGAGCTTCTCTAGAGTCTAATAACTTCTATTATTAGTCTTTTGAAACTAGCAATAGACTCCCATTTGACAGCATCCCCAATAGTTTGAATATTGAATACGAGAAAGAACATTAGCGGGAAAAACCTGCCTGGTGAGGAGGGAACGTTCTGCTCCCTGCTGCTTCCAGGCTTTGCAGGAGTGACTTTTCCTTCTCAGGAATGCATTTGTCACCACCTCCTTGGCGCTGCTCTGACTGAGAGGTGGCAGGGGGCTGTGTGAGCGGGGGTCCCTCCGTGCCCCAGCGCAGCAGAGATGCTGCTCTGCAGGGAGCTCAAGTGACAGCACCTCAGGGCCAGAGCCAGTCCCCGCAGCATTAATACTTCAGAAGAACCTGAGCTGCCACCAGCTTAGCGAGGGTGCGGACAGGCAGAGGTCGGGGATGCTCTTTTCCCCTCTGGGATTGCTCTCCTTTGGCCTTTTGGCTCAGACTTTGTGCAGCATCAGTTCAATACCTGATCCATCCCCCGTCAGGAGGCTGTCAGTGCTTTCGCAAGGGATTTGACGCCGTGTGTGTTTCTTTCGCTGCCAGCTTGTGGCAATCCTGCCCTGTCACGATCTGGGGTTTAACCTTGGCAGCTGATGTATGGACTGGCATGGGGAGGGGAAGGAGCAGCAAAATGAAGTCCAATTTCTCAGCAGAGATAAGCAAGCCCGGGAGCTGAGAAGCCAGCTCCATCCCAGCAGCAGGCACGGCGCTCCCCCTGGAACGGCGAAGACAGACAAGGTGTTGGTATGAATAAAAACTGGGTGCCAGGGAGAGGCTGTCAGTGACATTACTACCTGTCACACATGTGTAAAGTCATCAAACAGCGGGTGGGCGGCCCTGACAGCCCTGGGAAAGACATCTCCATCAGCGCTCAGCGCCGCGCTGGGGCGAGGCTGCCGCCTGTTAAGGGCAGGCAGGCTGTTCCACTTAAGGTGGAAAATGATATATTCGGCAACGGGAGTAATTTGATTTGGCTCAGGTTCACAAGCGTTTTGGAATCTGATGTGAGTCTCCCTGCTATTGGATACTGCCCCAGATTCCCAGTGCTGCAGCATATTGCTTCTTCCCTTTCGGGCGGCGTGGAGTAAATGAGATTCTGAGCATGATGGTGGGGATTTTGTACCCAGATGGGCAACTTCTCTCCTCTCCTGTTATAAACTGGATTTTAACTTTGCGAGAAAATATAGCAAGCAGGATATTCCTGCACCATCTGACTTATAAAAAGAGCCAGTGCTTGCATCCAGAGGCTTTTTTTTCTGTCCCAAATTTTTCTGCCCATCTCGGATTACATCTGCATTCTAGAAATAGTTTTGGCCAACGCTGATTTGGTACTGGAGGGGTTTCCAGGAGCAGGATATTTTTGTCCAGAAAGTGATTGAGGTGCAACTTCCTACAGCAGAGAGGCGTGGATGTGATGGAGTACACTGGCATCTTCACAGCTGGATCACCAGGGACTGAGCCTGAGACCTGAAAATCATCAGTTTAAGGTTAAGATGTAACTGGAGCCTCTGTGAGCACCTGGAGAAAGAGCAGGCTGTGTGAGTTGGAAAGGAGGGAGCTGTGCTGTGAAACCAGCTTGAAATGCATCCCCACGAGCTGTGTGTGCCAGCAGCTGGATGCTGAGCAGCTGCAGCCACCTTGCTGAAGTCCTTTCCTTCCCCTGCTAAGGCCAGGAGGGATGGTTTGCTCGAGCTCAATGGCTCGTGTCAGCGCCGTGCTTTGTGCTGGGCTGGGTGAGAGCTCAGAGGCAGCACTGGAGCTGGAGCAGGGAGAGGCTGTCCCCTCCTGGAGCCACTCGGGGATGGCTCAGCCTTGGGGGAGCCCTGTGGGGCAGTGAGGTGACAACCAAACCCCCCCCCCCACCCCAGGCAGAGCAGGATGAGGACATGCACCAGCTGCCTGCTCCGAGGAGCCCGCCCACGCCGCCAGCAACACCCTCTGATTTTGTGCCAACTTTTAATTGCATGAATTTAATTATAGGGATTTTCTGGCTGTGTCGGGAGCTGTGAGCATCTCCCCTGCAGCTGGGAGTGTGCAGCTCCCTGTGCAGCCAAAGCAGAGGCAGTAGCAGGGGAGCTCAGTGCAGGGGGAGCAGGTGGCCGGGGCCCAGCCCTGCTGTCACTTGGCCAGAGGTGCTCGGCGGCCTCCAGCTGAGCTGGTTAGAAAATGTCCCTCCTCTTTCTGGGATCTTGTGTGTTTTTCTGCAAACTGCAAAACAGCTTCAGCAGTGAAGCATCAGTCCTGCTTTTCCCTGAACCTCCTCTATCCTTCTGGTTTTGAGCCTGCAGAAGAGCTGGGGTCTGTCAATGGACCAACTCTATCCACTGGTGGTGGTACTGCCATCGGTGCTCTGCCAAGGCCATTCTCTGTAGGAACTGTGCCTTCCTCAGCCTTACAGGGGGTTCTAAAATCTGGCCAACTCTCCTGGGTCAAGGGTGGTTGGAAGAAGAGATGAGCAGCTGGTGGGTGGCCATGGAAACCCTCTGGGAGAGCCCTGCCCTCTCCCTTCCCCCTGCTCCTGCATCCAGGTAGATGCTGGAAAGCTGTTTCTGGCTGACGTGGCCAGTTCTGCTGTGTCACCAGAGATGAGCACATCTGCGGGTTTCAGGCAGTTTTAGCAACACCTTAGCTACTGAAGATCCACAAATGGTCACTATTTGCCCCCGTGGCTCGAAGCTGAGCTGGCACTTTGGGGTTAGAAGCCGTTTAATTCCTCCCTGCTCCCTGTGGGTTTTCGCTCTGCCACTACTTGACCTCCCTGCCCCTGCAGTAATAAGGTCAGCACGTGGAGCAGCTCTGCCTTCCTCCCACCACCCTCCCCTCTCCTAGGGGTCCCTGGAGCTTTCACTGCTTATCCCTGCCATTTCCCCACTTTGCACTGTTTAAAAACAAGCAAGCAAGAGCTCCCTGGAGCCAGCCGCTCATTTGCTGGCAAGGGCTGCCTGTTAATCAATTAAAGCTCTGCGAACCTATTTGCAGCAGGGTGGATGATTAAGATGCTTTCTGTCTCTAATGCATGCCTGGGGGAGGCTTGCCTGCGTGGTAAGGGCAGGTGTGCTGGGCTGGAGGTCCTGCAATTCTGCATTTATAGGACTTGGAATAAAGAAGTCAGGTGTTCAGGACAGCGAGGAGGGAAGGGGAAGAGGTTTGCAAAAAATCAGTGTTTTCCTAATGGATGTTATTACCTGAGCCCACACTCCAGGGCAGGATTTGCTGATCTGCTCAGAAGTGGCTCTGGGGAAACATCCCCTCAGGGACCATCATGTGGGCAGTGAGGGAAATGGGTTGATGTGGGGGATATTCAGGAAAATTGAGAAAAGGTACTGCTGAGGCCAGCACTGAAGCAGCACCAGAAGTTGTTGGTACCCAGGCTAAAAATCATCAGTGTCACTAAACTGAGGTGTGTGCCAGTGATTTTCTGCTCTGCTGTCAGAGCAAACCTGAGCTGTGGGAGCCTGCCAGCCCTTCTAAGCACTGCTTTAATTCCCACCACTGATCTTCATTTCCAGGCATGAATTTGGTTCATTTCAGAGCCTTAAGCAGAGGAATCAAAGGACAAAAATCATTCTCTCCCTCAGCCAACAAAAGGGTGCAAGGTCCTTGTTGGGCCTATCTATCATTTTGGGCATTGTAATGGATTAATGAAAAGTTTATTTTCATAACACTGATGTGCCATAAACTGTAGTGCAGTCCTTGTAAAATGAAAATTGCATTCATGCTTGCATCGAGGGAAGCCATGCACCAGCTCCTGAGCTGCCCAGTTCAAAATCTGTAGTGAATCAAGACTTCTGAAGAAGTCTTTGCACTGACACCACTCACTGAGATGTGATTTGATAGAAAGACTATCAGTGTTTGAAAGGGCAGCAGTGACTGACTCTGGTTTGATGTTTAGTTGGATATTCTGGTATTTGGCAAGAGCAAGATCCAAGTCTTGGCCCAGGGCAGGAGCCCTGGCTGGGGAGGGTGCTGCAGCCTGGTGCTGGGGGTAGGGAGTTATCTCGTGGGTGGAAATTCCGGGGTAGAAGGAAAATGGCTGGAGCAGCAGCTGGATTTGGGAGATGGAAACTGAGGCACCCACACAGGTGGGAGTTGTTCAGTGCAGAACCCAGCCTGGCTGGTGGTGCTGCCATGGGGAGATGAGGGCCGGGGAGAAGGGGCAGATGGGATCAGAGGCAAATGGGAAATGGATGCTCTGCCAGGATCACATTGCATCCCCATCCCAGCACAGCCCTGGGGAAAGCACATGGTTCTCTATAAGCTGTGAAAACTCCAATCTGCCCGTGCACTGGGAACACTCGAAGAGAATTAATCGAGCCAATTACTGATTTAAAAAGAAATGTATATTTACTATTTTGATAACAAGGTTTCAGACTATCCCTTAGCCCATAAAATAAACTAGAAGTGTGATGGCCAGAGCAGAGCCCTGCCCTACAGCTACCACCAGAGAGCATCCTTGTATACTTTTTCTGTGGAAAAAACAGCACCGAGCTGGGAAATAGCCCATCTTTCAGCAGCCTGTCTCTATTTAAGTGCTTTCCAGTCAGTAAAGATGCAATAATTGAAAGTTGCCCATCAATCATGTTAGCAGACAAAACAACATTGTTTCTCTTCTCTTTTTCTCCAGAGTACTGGAGCTTGATTGGCTTAACAATGTGAACAAAGGCACCAAGTCAAAAATCCCACTTAAATGTTTTCGGGTATAAAAGAACATCATCTTTGGGGAGGGAAGGGGTAAAATTCATTGTTTAGAAGCGTTCTAGGGGAATGCCTAAAAGAAAAAAAAAATTTAGAAAAGTATGGAGAGCAGACTAGGTCAGGACAAAATAGCTTTGGGGATGAATTAAAAACCCTGCCAATAAATTTGCATACCTGCATGTCTGTATCCCCCTCACCTGAAGCAGCTGATGTGGCCAGAGAAACAGGTCAGGGGATCAAGCTTTGACTTGTTTTGGTGCTTTCTTGGAGTGCTAAATTATTCTAAATTACGTTTGCACTTCAAGTCCCTGTGGGTGCAGGGCCAGGCTGTGGCTGTGAAGCACTGCCTAACTCCTATTTTCCCTTCTGCCATCCAGGCTCCCTGGAGGTGCAGCAGCCACCTTGGAGCTCCTCCTCAGTTTTCAGGAGCACTTTGCAGTTCTCATAAGCACATTTTCCCCCAGACATCCTTGACTGGGCTGTGGCAGGAGTCTGTGTAGGTGGGTGACACCCTGGAGGGTTGGGGCAGGGGCTGCTCCTATGGTCCACAAGCAATTTTGCTTTGCAGGGAACAGCTTCCAATGTTTATTTCTCTTCGCCCAAGGCTTTCTTTGGAGAGCTCCTAAGTGGTTTCAGTAAAGAAATAATGATTTGTTGGCTACAGGTCTGAAAAGTGGCAGCTCCTCCAGGCTAACAGGAACCTGTTGTCCATGCAGGATCACATAGTAAAAGATTTTCCAGAATTTTCTGCTGGTTTCAGGGCAGATTCTGCACTGCTGCTTGCTGTGTTGGTTTTTGCATCAGTGTTTGTGCTTTTATATATAAATTTATACAAACTGATTTAGCAGAGGATGAAACTGATCTAAGGTTGGTCCATGGAAGAGCAGAAGACATCTCTCAATGCAAATCATTTCCCTTTCTCAGTCAGTCAGGGAAAAGGGAAATAAATAAGCAGTGAAAGGCACCATCACTTTTATAATCACTTGAGCAAGAGCAGGATCAGCTCTCTGTGAGTCACAGCAGTGCTGCTGCTTCCCCTTTGCAGACATTAACCAGTGGTTTTAGGGAAGTTTAAAATTAGTGGTCTGTTAGTTACTGTGTGTTTTACTCTCTGTGCAGTCTGCTGGGAATGCCACAGCCTTTATAGCTCACAGACACTGTCCCCAAGATGACTTTTAGCTCTGGATGATTGCAGTTTGGGTAACTAAAACGCAGACAGCAGAGGAAATGTGGTCATTGCACCTTGGTACCTCACACCTGTGATGGTCATTGCCTCCAGCTAGAGTTGTTCAAGTTCATTTGGGGTTTTACTGAACACTTTAGGGGGTGGGAGGGGGTGTCTGAGCTGCCCTTTCCCTGGTGTGGTCCAGGCTAGGAAAATGCTTCAGTTAAGCTTTCCTTCAGCTGAAGTCTTTGAACTGTGAAGTCACAGGTCTACCACAGACCAAAACACATTTCCAGAAGCTCTCCTCATGTGTGGTTCTGGTCAGACGGGCAAAAAGAGTCAATCTGTGGTTGCAATATTTTAGTTTCCTTTCTCCTCCCTACAGAAGTTTCCTTTTCAGATGATTTTCTGAGCTAATTCCAGTTCTGTTGCAAGAAGCTCATAAAGCTGTTATTGCTCAGTTGCTCTCAGTCTCTCTCCTTGTTAATATAATACAAGGATAAGCAAAGTTCAGGGAAACTGCCTACACCGGAGGAACGAAGCAAGAAGACATTTCTGAGCGCTGCGGGTTTTTCAAAGCCTCTTTGTTCAGAGACAGGGAAAAACAACCTGTGAAACTTCACCCTGACAAAAGGGAGCTGCAGATTTAAGGCTACTGAAAAGAGTCATCTCTCCAGATGTAGGTTGGCATGTGGGTTCACAATTGCAAATATGATTTATGATTCATCCCAGCACACTGGAGCATCTATATTGGGACAAACCTTGAATGACGAGGGACAGCTCACAACTTGAAAAGCATGGGGAATGAGGTCATTTGGGATGAAATGCTTCAGCACTGCCAAGCACATGTTAATTTACTGAAAGAGTAGAAATTTGGAGTGGTTTTCGTAAGGGGAAATATTCATTTGCCAGCAGACAGGAATCTCTGAGTTTGTTTTAGGCTCGGAGCAGCATCTCTGCAGCCCATCAGATACCACTCCAGAGCACACTGCTCCCTCTGCAGTCTCCAGTGCCTTCAGAGGCACCACACAACCATGTCTGCAAAATAATGGTTCTGCTTGAGAGGCATCTTACGCCAAGAGCATGCTAATTTTCAAAATAATTCAGTTAAAAGGCTCTTTACAACCAGATTGTGATGTAAATGCAAACCCTTGTGACTCAAGCTGTGCAATACCCTCTAACTGAGGCATAAGAAGATTTTTTCTCTGATTTTCACATTTTGCCACAGCTTTTATCTGGAAGGCTGCTGATTTGCTGCTTTGGAGATAAGACACAGGACATGGAGAACCATCAGCCTGATCATTTTGGCATTTCCAGGGGTGCAGCTTTGTGATCCCACAACCAGCAAAGATGGCTGTGTGCTGTCCTTGGCCTCTTGTTTGGAGTTGTGGTCTGAAGGCATTATTCCCTCCTCTCGAATCTCAAGAGAGATAAAAGTCCTGAAGATATCCCTTCTTGGTGTTCCAGCTCCAGAGGACCACCTTGGCTTGCCAGTGGCTCAGGCAGGTGGTGGCAGCCAGCTGGGACTTGTGTCACCCGTGGGAATGGCCAGTTGGGCTGGGAGAGGAAATGCTGTGAGGGAAGAGTTGGGGGGCATTTCACCTGGGAGAAGCAATGTGGGTATTTTATTGGTGCTGATGCCAAGAATCTGCCCCAGTTTTGTCTCTCCTGGGTTGCTGTGGCTGCCCCGAGCTCTGGGCAGGGTGGGATGCAGGCAACTCCCACCAAGCCATGGTTCTGTCACGCAGACATCCTCTCCCTGTGTCAGAGGGATCACCAGCTGCTTTGAATACACTCGTGCAAAGCAGAGAGTTAAGCCCCAAACATCCATCTGTTCGTAATAAAACATCTTCATTGGCTGAATTTGACCAATTTAGTGATTACTATTGGGAGAGCGTGGTCTCTCCAAGTCCTCCAGCTGTTCCATCATGGAAAGCCTCTTGCCTTAATGTAAAGGGCTGCAGTCATTTCCTCTGTGGTTTTTACCTAATTTTGTTACAATAATTCAGCAAGTCCACTTTGGCCAGCTGTTCTTCAGGCCTCCTGGCCCACATGGCTCATACACTGCTGCTGGTGATGATGTTGAATCAATCTTTCCTACAATTTTGCATCTGTCCTCAGCTCTTGGAGTGGTTCCAGCAGTTCTCAATGTACAGCTGATAATTTCACAGCACCCCCCACAGTGATTCACCAGCCTGTGAAACCTCCTCGCTGTGCTCCAGTCCCTCACTTCCCAGGCTGGTGATAGACATTGAAAATATTGTACAAGTGACACTTCCAATAAATCAGCAGTCATTTAAACCCCTGGTAGTAGTAATGTACAGATCTGGTGGGGTTTGCCTGGCATCTCCTTGCAGATCAGGATGTGGAGCTATCTAAACCCAGATGCAGCATTATCCTAAGTCTGTTTTCAGCAAAAGCTCAGACATCTAGTGGTGAGAGAAACTCCACGGGGTGGGCAAGAGACCATGAAAGGATACTTAAGATGCCTTTGGGGTTGTTTAGTCCTGGAGAAGGAAAAGCTTTGGGGAGACCTTTTTGTAGCCTTTCAATACTTAAAGGGGAGTTACAAGAAAGGTGGAGACAGACAGGGCCTGTTGTGATAGGACAAGGGTGACAATTTAAATGAAAAGAGGGTAGATCCAGCCTAGATCCTAGGAATTTTTTTTACAAAGAAGGTGGTGAGGCCCTGGCACAGGGTGCCCAGAGCAGCTGTGGCTGCCCCTGGATCCCTGGCAGTGCCCAAGGCCAGGCTGGATGGGGCTTGGAGCAACCTGGGACAGTGGGAGGTGTCCCTGCCCATGGCAGGGGATGGATTGAGATGATCTTTAAGATGCCTTCCAACCCAAAGCATTGCATGGTCCTGTGTCCCCAGGAGAGATCAAGGGTTCCTGGCTCCCTTTCTGCTGCCTTCCTTTTGCTCCCCAGTGTCTCTTCTCCTGGGCCCACTGGATGCAAGCAGAGATCCAAATCCCCCCAACTATCAATGTTGTCTTTGTTCTCTTTACTATTCCTCAAACCCAGGGTTGGCCCCTGATTTCCTGCACTGCTTTCATTCAAGTACTTCTCCCCACACTGTGCCACGTTTTCTGTTGCAGTCCCTTGTTGTGCTCACCCCCCTTTTTCTTCTCTGGGTTTGGGCTCTGCTTTGCAGAGGCACTTTACAAATACCCCAGTGAGGAAGCCCCAGCTTTGCTCTCTTTTTTCTCTCCAGGATCATGGTTGAGCATGCAGCAGCTCCTGCTTTTCTGTGCCTTGATATTCTCCTCCCTTCCAGCTGAGAGGAAAAGTCTGGCTACAGCTTTCTGGATGCTGCACTGTCCCTTAAATCCTCGCAGAGATGCTGAGGCACTGGTCCACACTGTAATCACTGAGGGATTACAACCAGTGTCACTCCATATTAGTGGGATTATTAAGTAAAATTGGCTTATAGGATCCAGCATGCTGGCAGCTGAACAGCAGCTGCACGTCCCTTCTGCCACCCGCCCCGCGCTGTCCTCCTGCCACGCTTCCCATTGATTTTAAATTTCACTCTTCACTTCTCAAGCACTCCAGGGCTTGGGGTTTTCCTATGTCATTGATTTATTGCTTTCCTGGGAGTCAGGACAAGCTTCAGGATCTTCATTCATCAGGCTGTTGTCAGTGTCAGGGTTTTGCCCACAGATTTCAGCAGTGAAATGATCCTGGCCTGGCACCACTGGTGCTCAGTCAAAATTTGAAGCCTGTTTATCCTCAACAACTGGTTTTGTGTGCTACAAACCATCTCAGTTTGTAGCAGAGGTGGTCACTGCATTCTATTTGGTTCCCTGCTGCTGGCACTGAGGTCATGTGCAGTGCAGGACAGGTTATGGGAAGATGCTGCCCAGCATCCTCCAGATTTGGGAGAAATCATTAGGAACTGTTTTGGCCTTTGCATTGACACCTGCTGCCCAGCATGAGCAGTGTGCCAAACAGCCTGGAGGTGGAGAGACCCTTTTCTGAGCTTATTACTTCCATTTTTCAGACTTTCAGAAGGGGGGAGGAAAAGCATCAGAATTTTCCAGCCCTCCAGTCATTAGATGAAAGGAATTTTTGAAGGCTTCAGAGGGTGATGTTGCCAGGGAGGGCTCAGTGAGGTTTAGTGTAGCAAGAAAGTGCTGTGCTGTGCTGTGCTGTGCTGGGCACCCAGAAAAATGGGTGAAAAGTAGGTAAAAGTTCTGCTGCTCCAGCTCAAGCTTACCTTTAATGAAATTCTTGTCCTCCCTTTTACACCATTGGGATGTGTAACTGGTTTTTTTTGGTTTTTTTTTTTTCCTTATTAATGATGAAGTAATTGGTTCCAGTGCAGGGTCTGTGTCCATTAGCACATCTGCTCAGACACTTGTACTTTCTGATACTCTCTCTGCCTACAAGAAGCACATTTGTTCCTTGCCTGAGTACGTGCCTTATCTAATCCACCTCATCTCCCCATCTGAATTTTAAAAAGGAAATTAATGAAGAAGATTATTGCACCATGAAAATAACAATGCTAATTGATCGTCGGCATCGCGATGTCCTGGGGACGGTTCTGGAAGTTGCTTTGGTGAATTCTTAAGTGCTTGAAGGCTCTGTGGTTTAGCAGAGCTCCTGCCTCAGGCAAAGGCCCCCTTGGCTTGGCCAAGGTTTATAATTCCCTCCTCAGTATCATCACAAAAACTGTTAGAATTAAGCATAGCCCATTTTTTATTCTGACCTGCTGCTGCTGTAGCAATAACCTTTGCTTCACTCTGAGGCTGGATGCTGTGCTTGATCCAGATCCAGCCCACAGTCCATCCTCTGTCCCATTTTGTCCAGGAAGGTTGATTGCCTCCAGCAGCCAGGCTGGGGAACTCTGGGGAAAGCACAGAGAAAGTTTAGTCACTGCTAAACACCAGCAAAGATACCAGAACAAAGCAGGTGACCTGCTGGAAACTGAGGAGAAAAAAAAATAACCCTGTAACCCTTAGTTATGAAAATCATAGAACAGAGCTGAAATTAATGCAAGACAAAAGAGGCCTGAGATGACTCAGGTCTTGCCCAAGGAATTTAATTGAAAACTGCAACTTTGGGAAGCACTGGGTTGTTTTGCTCTGTGTTTGTGTAAGCAGCCAGGGTGAGGATTACTGGGAGCACAAGACTGTGCCTGGCATCCTTCCAGAGGGGGAGCGTGAGGCTGGAGCTGCACGAGTCTCCTCTGGTGTGCTGGGGAGCTTTGCTAAGCTGCCTGACACTGCTTGATCTTTCTGGATACAGAGAGGAGCTTTCCATCATCTGCAAAAAATTAGAGGCTGTGTGAGCAGCATGATGAGGAGCATCTGCCAGTGGATCAGGAGCTGATGTCCTGTGCAGCACGTGCAGCTCTCCCATGGCTCAGGTGCTGCAGAGCAGCTCACGCTGCACACCTGGGTCTGAGCCTTGGCCACACACCCATCACTCAGAGCTCTGAGGCTCCCAGGAGTCCCCAGCAGATGTTTCATAAACCTCCTCTGCTGTGAGAGGGATGGGCAGCTGCTGTGAATTGAGTGTGGAGCCCAAAGGGAGCCCCAGCCTTCATCAAAACCTCCTGGCAGCTCCTGGAGGTGCTCTCAGCTCCACCAGCTCCCTGCAGGGCAGCACAGCCCTCAGGGCCAAGTGTGTGCTCTGCCCAGGCACCACGGGGATGTGGAGCATCCTGGGGTCCTGAGGCTGGGCTGGAGCCTGTGATCCCAAAAGGAGGCTGGAAAGAGGACACAAGTTCACCTCACACTCCAAACATCTTTGGCCCAGGCTGTTCAGGGACATTTTCTGGCCAAAAGCAGTATCCATTAGGGTCTGGTTTTGCTGTGGTCAGGAAAAAAAAGCCCCCAAAACCCCCCCAAAAGCCAAATAAACAAAAACAAAAAAATGCCCCCCAAAACCCCAAACCAAACAAACAACCCCCCCCACACACACACACACAAAAAAAAAAGTTTTAGTGTCCCTTTGGTGTAAAAAGGGTGCAATATGATGCAGGTATCAGGCCAATCCTTTCTTGCAGAATTAGATTGACAAAGAGCAGTCAGTGCAGTCCAAAGGGCAAAAGCATTTGCAAGACATCCTTCATGTCTTAACAATTCCCACCAGTCCAGCGAGAAAGTCCCAGGGAAATCCTGAATTTCACCAGAGATAATTGTGGTGCTTTCCCTTCTCTCTTGCCTAAATCTCCCTTCCCGTTTTCTGCCCAGCCCTGAGGAGCTCTTGGAGGGAGCCCCATCTTTGTTTTGCCTCAAGGCAGCTCCTGGTGTGTCTTGTGGACCTGAGGAGCGGTGCCAGTGCCTGCCTGGGTGCTCTGCAAGGCTGTGGGGCCCCTTCCTTGCTGTGTTGAGCACGTGCTGGTGCTCCCAAAAACCCACAGTGCAGGCAGCTGGAGCGTGACTGCATCTCACTTGCTCTCTGCATTGCAAACTCTGTGCAAAGGGTGAAATAAATAAATGAATAAATCATTGGCATTGTAGCACTGCAGACAGCTGGAAACATGATATAAATACTAAAGGCTGGATCTGTGCTTCCCAGCAGTGTTTGATGTGGGCCACAGACACAGCTCCCCAAGGGACTTCTGGTCCCTGAGGAGCTGATTTATGCCAGTGCTGGAGATCAAAAGCCAGGATGTGGTGCTGCACAGCTAATAATGGATGTCCAAATCTCCTTCAGCTCCAGGTCTGGTGAGACAATGCTAAAATTCAGCCATTGGCAGACCAGGAATTAAATGATTTGTGTTGGCTGGCTTAGGGAGGGGATTCACTGTTTTCATCACATGCCAGCACTGGTTCAGCCACATATGGAGAAAAAGAAGAGGCTTTATAAGGCTTTATGAATTGGCTGGATACCAGAACCTGAGTCCTGCTGGATGCAGGGCTCATCCTTACAAAACTCATCTTATAGCTGTGGAAATGAGTGGGTCTGGATTTCCCTCACCCAGCTCAGGCCTGCTGCAAGTGTTGATGAGAGCTCCAGGTTCTCCAGCCTGCAAAAAATCGTTGTCTAAAGCTCTGAAGTGACTGATGCATTGTTAACAGGTTCCAGTATTTACTTTTTAATATTTATCATGCCAGCCATTAAGCAGAGTGGAGACACTGGCCCTTACCACAGAGGAATGTTTCTCCCTGGGCAGGAGCATCTGTTCCTTGCTGGTTAACCAGACCAGGGGCACCCCTCAGCTCTAAGGAGACCAAACTGGGGACTCCTCCTCCAGCACGAGGCCAGCCTGCAGATCCATGTGATGCTCCCACACTCGACATCCCCAGCATGATGTGGTCTCCAGTCTTTTCTGGCTGCCCCAGCCTGAGATCACAGTGTGAGATTTCTTCCATTGGAGAATCTGTGTCTCTGAGTATTCAGGATTGTGCCCTCCAGGAGACAACATCTAAACTGTACATCACTGCAGATTAGTCTACAGCTTCCACAAATATGAATTTAAATAGTCCATTATCTCAAAGCACTGTTAATGTTTTTATTCCCACTTCCTAGATGCATGCTCCATACTGAATATCCTCCAAGTTCATTAGCTTCCATTTCATGTTGCATAAATTTGTAGTCTGCTCCTCTAAAGAGAAGATGAAACCTGACTGTAAAATTTACTGAACAATTGTTCCAATGTAGCTTAATTAGTATCTTGCAAGGATTTTGCAAGCATCTGAGATCGCTTGGAATGCTTGAGTCATTTTATTATGAGATTTAGGGTTAATGTCTCAGATTAATAATACATATGAACGTTTATTAAACTCCAGGCAGCACTTTAAAACAACAAAAAATGGTTTATCATATTTATAACAGCCTCAAGGAAGAGAAACTTGCAAGTGGCTCAGGCTCTGCTCTCTTTTCCTTCGTGCTGGGTTGTTGCTGGAGTTCTGAGGGAGGCTGAACTCCATGGGAGGAGGACAGGCTTCATTCCATAGACTGCTCTGTCACCCCCAGATTTTCTTCTGAGAAAACTTTAGATGGCAAACTTTAAATCAGACTGGGGATGTGGAGAAGGGGTCTGCTGTTTGGAGGGGAGTTGCTTCAAAAATGTAATTTTTCTATAAGAGTGTTCAAGGTGGGCCCTAAGCTTTCAGGCACCAAGAACCACCTTCTGCTAAAGGACACCTTAACCATCATTTGACATGTTTTGGAGGGCTGCTCATCTGAGTAAGCTGGTTCTTGGTTGCTCTGTTGTGCCCCAGCAGACTGTAATTGTGATTAAGTGCAGCCTTCTGATCCCTCCAGCTGGGTCACACAGCAGCTCGTGTGCAAACCAGTGTGGGTTTTACATCTGTGCATTTAGACTCACACCTCCCTGATTTAAACAGCACTGCCAGGAGCACCTTGTTAACAGGCAGCACTTCATGTGCTACCGTAAAAAGAAGAACAAGTCTCCCAATGTGGAGATTTCAAACTTTCTTGACTGAGTTTTCTTAACTTTAGGAAGCTTTCTCCACATTTAAGTGAGAGCAGCAGCACCAAAAATACAGCAATGCACCCGTTTATGTCAGCAGAGATTCCTCACCAGGCATTGAGATGCACTCCTGCCTGCTGGAGAGAGGCAGAAGGAAGCAAGTGCTGTATTCCTCTGGGGAAATGGTTTTTCCCCAGAGACCCCCTGAAGCTGTAACCTTCTTAGTTTAACCCTACCTTTACCTTATCTCTGACCAATGGCTCTGTGCCAGCTGTCCATCCTGAGACAGAGACTAGATAAAAACCTCTGCTCTTCCTTGTTCGCTCTCTTTGCCCTGGGATCTCCTTCAAGAATAAAGCCTTGGAACATTCCCCTGAGGTGAGGACCTCTTTTGAATCTTTCACCCTATCCATGAAGCATATTCCCCCAAAGCTCCCTAGACACTGAGCTAGCCCAGCAGCCAGGGGGGCGGGCAGGGAGGTAGTGCTTCAAGAAAGCAATGCAAGTTAAATAAAGAAGATAAAGTCTAACATGGAAGTGAAGCCTTAGGAAGCAAACTTAAAACTGGTGCAATGACATGGCAGAGTGCAGGACCATTGGAAAGGTCCAGCAAGTGTGATTAACCCACGGGCTGTTCCCCAGTGCCTGCAGGCACCTCCACTGAGAGTGCCACATCAGGCTGGGCAGGGAAGGACAGGCTTTGCCATCGAGCCATCACAGGGCTTGCAGCAGTGAACGAATGCAAATGTGTTCAGAGAGCTGAGTTCAGCTCTGTGTGTAAAGCCTGTGTGTATCTCATTAATCTAGAGTTTGTGAGACACATCAACCTAGTGCTGGCTCTCTCCATGGGACTGACTTTCCTTTAAAGTGCTCTCACGTGGTGTGCAGACTGGAACCGGGCGGGTTAGTGATGCTCACAGCGCAGGATGACTCAGAACAACAACCTCGTCATCCCTGGTGAGCCAGCCAGGGAAGGGGGAAGAGCAAGGGGGACCAGAGGGGGCTCTGCATCCCACAGCCAGGCTGGGAGCTGTGGCAGGCTGGTGCCTGGGGAAGGGGGTCTCATGGACATTCCCACTGCTGTGCTACCCGAGGCTGATGGATCCTGTGAGTGAGATGAGGAGGAGCTGTTCAGAGGAAAGATTTCATTCTTTGCTAATTCATTCACTGAGGCTGGTGCAGTCCAAGAGCCCCTGTCTGTGTGCTCTTCCAGATCTGAGGATGGGAAAAGTTGATGGGAGAGCAGGGCACAGCACAGCAGGACATGCTTCAGCTCATTCTGTTTGTGCTGTTCACAGCCCTTCCAGACCAGCCTCTCCCCTCTTTCTTGCTCTGTCTTCCATCCAGCCCACCAGGAACATCTCAGAGTGTTGTCACTGAATGATGCAGGGGGATGGGATGGGGTGGGATGGGGTGGGATGGGATGGGATGGGATGGCCAGAGCTTTCTCCTGGGGCTTAGGAGAAACCAATGCAGAAATTCAGTTGGGTCTAGCATTCAGTGAAGGTGGGCTGGGGAACAACCATTTTTATATTTTGTCTATTTGACGTATCACTGGTGTCTTGAAGGAAATATAGGTCCTGCTAAAAATCGTGCTGGTTCTATTTTTAGTATATCTGGGTCAAGATCTCCCTTTTTATGTCTGTGATCAAATTCATTACTCACTTTCTGGGCATTGCTTTTATCCTCTTGTTATGTTTGACTATAAGATTAGTGGACCTGACTGTGTTGGTGCTTTTCAATGGTGTCGTAAAAATAAATAAGAAATTGTGATATTGCAGAAACGACCCAAATGCAGTCTCCTCAGAGTTGGTACTTGGGAAGTTTTCTCCATCTGATCAGGGCTGGTTTTGAGGCTCACTCATTTTGTGTCGCCTGCTCATTTTTGTGTCTATCCAAGTATTTACAATCAAGTAAAATAATTCTAGCACCCAAAACATAAAACTCCAAATCACCCACATGCTCCTAATTTGGCAATACTTCTTGTCCAGCCAGGACAAGCCCAGCAAGTTTAGTTCAAAGGCAAGTCTGTGTTGCATGAAGGTCTTCCCTCTGCTCCTGCCCACTCAGCAACACCCAAGACAAACCTCCTCCTGCAGCCATCCAAATCAATCTAATTGTAAGCAACAGAAAATGGTGCTTTAAATAAATCTCATTTGCATACTGAGAAAAACTCCTCAGCTTGCTGAATATGGAAATTACCAGTGGAAAATTATTTATCGCCTCAGCATCAAAATACCAGAGGTTGGCTGGTGCCTTTGGGAAAATCAATTGTGATACAGCAATATTTCTCACTTCCCCATATATAATGTGATCTGCCAAATTTAATCCAGTTTTGCATTTGATGGTCCCCAGTAGGATGAAAAGGTGAAACTAATGTCATATAAACAATGCCAAGCATCATCCCCCATGAAATTTTATGTGACAGTTGAAAGGTGCTGAATTATCCCAAAATAGCCCGGGGACTTCACAGTTCATGCAACCTGGCAGTTTACAACAATGCAAATATTTTGCTGCTCACTTAGCTGCTGTTCTCTCTTTTTAATTGTAAATTCAGCCCCAGTATTTCAACCTAGAAGGTGAGAGAATGGAGAGGGTTCATGCTGTGCCATGCACTATCCTCAGTAAAGAAATGCTGCAGAGTGAGAATGTGGAGGCAGAAGCAAGCATTTGCTAAGCCCAAATGCTTCCCTCTTCTCACACTGTTGATCAACTAAAAATCTCATCTGCTGCTATTATAGGGTAATTTTCCCTAAATGTGGTCAGAATGAGAGATTTGTCCAAGGACATATCATGAGCCAAATTGCAGGGGTTTTACCATTTAAAAAACAAACAAAAAAAATATCCTCCTCTTCTGCATTTTCCCTGCCTTCCCAGCTCCTGAGAACTGTCTCCATTACGTGGGCACACCATCACTAAGGGAACTCCTTGTTTTTCTTGTCATTATCTGCAAAAGGAATCTGATGTATATGTAGGCTGTTAAAAATGTACACATTTATTGAAAATTGTCTGAGTAAGATAAACTTCTCTGGAGAGTATTTGAGTTCAGCCTACGAAGCGCTGCTAGCTCCCAGTCCAAGGAAAAGGCTAGATGTGTTTTTCTGTCTCCTCCAGATTCTCTTGGGCAGTATTGCCAAGCTTTGACATCCAAGATCTGTTAAAAAAAAATAGAGGGATTTGGAAAAATCCTTTTTGTGTTTTATCTGTGCTGAAGTTGCCCAGTTCCTCCCAGTGGAGGATGAGGGAGTGGGCAGGATGCGATGGAGAGATGCTCTCTGCAGAGAGGTTGTGACTGCTGGGCTCTTTTCATTCCTTTGCCAGGCCTGCCTCAGACATCAGCATTGTCTATCAGTCCAAATTGCTCAGAAGCTGCATCTCTGCTTGTTTGAGGGGGCATAAGAACTTCTGATTCACCTGTAATGCAGTTAATTGCCAAAGGAGCTAAGATGGTCTCGATACGTGGCACGGGACCTGAGACCCCTCTGTCCATTCTTTTGGAAGGGGTTTGTTTTGGCTTTTCCTCTCCCTGGGAAGGCAGGGCCTTGTCTGCTGCCCACACAGACCAGGTATGATACCCAGTCCCTCTGCCCCATTGCCAGCATCACAGCCCACAGAGGGACACAACTGAAACTACAGAGCCTGGTGTGCTCAGAGGGTTCATCATCTTAGCAGTTGTGAACTCAGGCAGGATCAGACCTCTGGCTGAATTTCAAACTTCATTCATCATTTTTGGCTGGCCCCAGAGCCCCAGGAGTAGCCTTTTGCATTATCTGTAATGGGTGTGAGGTTTAGATTGGGGCTGGAAGTGGGGCTGCAGGGAGGGAGCTGGGGGAGCTGGCCACAGCTGGTGCCTTGGGAAGGCTGAGCTGGAACAGAGACTGGACAGAGCCAGAGAATAAAGCAGAGATTTACTGAAAGGCCTTTAGGGTGCACCTTGGGCAGGACAGGGCCTGGCCAGGGCTGCACCCAAGGTGGACCCAAAATGGTCCCAAAATGGACCCAAAATGGACAAAGGGTCACCAGGTCTGACACTTTGATCAGTTTGGGTCCATTTGCACATTGGGGTTTCATTGTCCAATTCCAGCTCCAGGCTGTGAGGTCCCATCCTTCTTGTCCCTCCCTCCAGCCACCCTTGTTTGTGCTGTTGGGCTGAAAGTTGTCCTTGGTGTGCAGCAGGAACAGGATTTGTTTTGTGTCCCTGCTCTGTGCAGAGCTGAGTGACCCTGAATGTGAGGCTGAGAGCTGCACCCCTGGGCAGCACAGAACCTGGAACACAGGAGAGATAAAACTGAAGGCATCACAGCCACTCCCTCTCCCTGCAGCTGCCCTGCTCAGCCATCCAGGGCTGTTGGTGACTGTCCCACCCAGCTGGTGCCTTGGCCATCTGGGACCTGCCCTCTGCACCAGCCTGTGCCCACTGCAAACATCTCCCTTGCAGGACACAGAAATCAGCAGCATCCTGTCCTTGTGAAGACTGGGGAATCCTGAAGGTGCTTGGAGATTTTGTCCCTGCCCTCAGAGAGAGCCAGAGCTGAACTTCCACTGCAGCGTGGGTCCAGAGCTGTGCCAAAATTTGGGAAGTGAGCTGGGGGCAGGAATTCTGCAGAGCAATTGACTGCTCAGAGCAGCTGTAACCCCCAAATACTAAGGATTTTCTGCCATTTTATTTATGAAAATTAGACAGAGAATCCTAAAGGCAAAGTTAATGTTAGCCAACGATGAGACATCTTCAGCTAACCCAGCCAAATATCTGTTCAAATACTGATATCTTGAATTTCCAATGTGAAATGGGAATGGCTGCATTACATAAAATATAAGAAGAGAAAGGCACATTATTGTTTTAATGCAACCTTTCCAAACAAATTTGTATTCACGTTGTATCTTAACACAGAGATGCAGGAAGCAGACAGAAATTTATCTTCTCCAGAGAGTGATAAATCACTGCCTGGTTCACAGGAACATTTTTCAGACATCTCAAGAGCACCATGCACAAAAATATACATACCATGAATTTCCTGAGTGGACAAGGGCTAGCTGGAATGACGACAACAGTAGGGAGAGCACAGACCAATAGCAGAAACCTGGCAGGAGAAATCGGAATTATTCCTCTGGAAATGCAGTGAAAACAGCTAGGAAAAGTTTGTCTGCTCATTAGGCAAATGATTTGTATTTCCTTCACTGCCTGTCCTCAATGTGCCTTTCATGTGGAGTTCAGCTTCCAGGATGCTCAGGGCTCCTGAGGAACTCACTCCCACGGAAGCATCTCCTCCCCACTAGTTTGAAGAGCTCAGCCTCGGAGAAATTTGAGCCAGTGGAAACTTTTGGAGTTAAGTATCACTGTCAGGAAGAGGCCAGTTGAGGTCTCCTAGAGAGCATTTAGTAGGAAAACACAACTTCTCTGTGGGACTTGCACCCCTCCAGCCTAATTCCCCCTGACAAGGCAGCAGTGGCAGCAGGGTTGTTGGACCAGTGGAGCGGGGACTGTTTTCTTTCCTTTCCTGTAGACATTAACAACTGCTCTCTCCCTTTTAAACAAATCCACACAATAGAAGACAAGTTGTCAAGAAAGATTAAATCAGTCTGTGAAGCATCCAAAGCCCGGGCTCAGCTTTTGTGTCTGAGAAGGCAAAAATTTACCCCAAGGTGGGTTGTGCCACCACCAGGAGTGGCAAGGACACAGTGCTGGCATGGAAGGAGATAGCATCCCCCTTGGATAGCAGGACATGGGTGGACTCAGCACACCTCAGTGGAGATCCTGTGAGGTCTTTTGGGGTGGTGTTTCCCAGATTTCAGTGCGGGTTTCTTCTTCCAGTGGCATTATCCACACTGGGACTCTGTAGCCCCAAGGCATTTTCTGGCTTGCCTCAGTGCTGCCTCCAACAAGTTGTACTGAAGCAAAACCAGACAACAGTGCAACTCCAGTGAAGGAGAGTCCTGGGCAGGCAATTGATGCTGGGAATGGATTTATGTCAGGTCTGGAAAATCAATGCACAGGAAGGAGAAGCACTGTACAGATCTGATGACTCTTCACTTGTCCTTTGCTTGTGCAGGAGAAAAAAAATTTATTGAAGGGACCTAGATTTGAAAAGGCTGAGTTAACATGGTTATCCCAGTTAAATATTTAACTCTGTGTTGCAATTTTCCTCAGTGGCTATAAAATGTGTTACAAAGCTTTTGGTGTCACTGTTGTGTCACAGGTGACCCAATTACACCTTTCTTCTGGCACTTTTGGGACCAGGAGGTCTGTGTAGGGAAGCTGGTCCCACTGTGGTGAGGGCAGAGAGAGGGACTCTGGCACTGTCCTTGGGTCACAGCCTGAGTTTGTCACCCTTTGTGCCACACTGATGCACAGTTCCTGGGCCATCACCTTCCTTTCCTTCTGTAGATCGTGCCCTGACCCTTCTGCAAACATGAATCCACAACTATAAGCATCAATCTTGCAGCATCATGCACAGGATTTACTGGGGCATTTGCTCTTTATCCTTGCAGTGCAAGTTCCCTTCCAATAAGAGCTGTGATGGACTGATAAGCATCTAAAATAAACCAGCTGAGAGTGAGTGATTGGCTGGCTTTGTCATAACCAGCAAAGAGGGACCAAGCTTGATGGCACAAGATGCAGAGCAGCAAGTGGGAGCCTCTCCATGAGTGATTTGGATGTGAAGTGTGTGATGGTGGAGAGCACCAACTGGTGGCAAGGTGGGGTGAGAGAAGAGGAGGTGCAGCTCATCAAGCCACGTCCCCCAAGGGTGAAACAATCTGCAAAAACAGCTGGGTCTCTTAGAATTTTTTTTCCTCAGGAGGGTGTTGGAGGGATGGGGAAAAAATCTCCAGACCCACACAGGTGGTAGAGGGGAACATCCCCCCAGCCCAGGCTGTCACCACGTGGGGCTAAGCTGTGGTGGAGGACAAAGAGTGAAGCTGTTCCCACAGCCACACTGTGCGTGTCCACTGCTGCTGCTGAGGAGCGCTGGGGGTATGGCAAACATGCCAGCACCCCGGCTAGCCGGGAGCTGCCACCCTCCCTGCAAGGGCTGTGAGCTGCCTCCTTAGCAGGGAGGGCTCATCTGCACCTGATTGCTGCCATCCCCCTTCCGATGGTTCCCATAAATTCCCCATAATCGATGCATTGTGTTCCAAATCGGTGCCCGATTGCCGCTGCGGGCTGGCGGCTCAGAGCTCATCAGGGCTGCTGTGTCTTGAGGCTGCCCGAAGAGGAAAGAAAAAAAAAAAAAAAATCATTCCCTGGCAGAGATGAGTCTGTGGAAAGTACGGCCTGAAGCAGACAGCCGAAAGGAAAGAGAGGGAAAGAGAGTTTTCAGTCCTTTTTGGTTCTGCGTGGGCAGCCAGGACCTCGTATCACCTCCGACCCCAGCTGGCAGGGGCTTGCCCTGGTGTGGGGGATGCTTTTCCCTCAAGTGCTGCCTCTGTGATTTGGGCTGCATCAGCTGCAGCAGGGTGAGCCGGCTGGGGGATGCTGAGGCTCCTGCAGGCTTATCTGATGGGCAGCAGTTCAACAGGGATGCCGTGATAACGAGGACGCTGTGATCTGCTGCTCCTGCTGCTGGATGTCAGCGTATTTTCAGTGCCTCAAGGACAGCGTTTGGCTAGGGAGAGAATTCCAGAAATGGCAGATTGTACTTAATTGGTGATGTAATTAGTAACGCAATTATAAATTGTCTAATGCCAGGAGTGCATTGTGGCTAATAACAGCCTGTGCCATGAGAATACATTTGGATCCCGGCTCTGGGCTGGCATCCTGTGCTGGCTGCTCCCACAGCTCATCAGCAAGTTACAAAGACCAAATCCTGGTGGGTCCTTCCCTGGAAGGAGGCTGGGTGAAGGGCTGCTGGTGGAACTCCTGCAGTGCTCCAACAGCATTTGCTGACAGCCCTCTCCTTGTCTGTTCCCTGAAATCCCAGCTGTGTGGAACACAAACATCCTCCTTTCCCCTTTCTCCTCCTTTAGATCACAGCAGAATAGACATATTTCTCTGCAAACAGGGAACATTACTGTCTCTGAATCTGTGCTAGGGTTTTGAAGCCTTGAAACCCCTGAAAGTTCCCATTTCTGTGTGGTTCATTGCTGAGGTGGCAGGAACTGGCTGGCTCCACCACCAATATCAAGAGCAGTGGCAGAGTGTGATGAGCTTCCTGGAGGTGCTTGGAGGAGAAGAGGAAGGAACACAGAGCCCAGTAATTTGGGAGTGGACATAACAGTGTGCCTTGGGTATTTTTCAACACACTGATTTCAGAACAGGAGATTTATGTTTGCATGGGTACCCATGGAAATGAATGTGTCTGGCCATATGCCTCCCGTTACAGGATTAAGACCTTGGTCAAAAATTCTGGCATGAAGAATAGTCCTATTTGATGTAGCTCTAAGAAAGAGAATAGTTTTGATCATATGAGGAGAGATTATGAGAACAAAGATGGTACTTTCTTGCATAATTACTAAATTATCATTATCCCATAAGTGCAAGCTTCTGGGTAGCTCAGTTAGTGTCTTAAAGCAAACATTTGTTATAACTTGCTCCAGAGTTTTCATCACATGGCTTTAGATTTCTCTAACTTCTTATTCTTCCACCAGTCAGCTGAATAATTAAATCGCTAGTCTGGGGATTTTATTGTGCTGAAAATCTGCAATTGAGCATTTGTTGCACTGAAAATGGACACATTTCTTTTCCAGATACATTTGGACACAGTAGGGATCTGAATCTCTAGTGATTTCATTTATAGAAGTTCCACAAGTGTTAAATGGTATTAAATTAAGTGAAATGAAAGACTCTGAGTCCAAATATTTCACATCTCTGTACAAATAGCTTCTTCTATTATTGAAGCATAAAAGTTGCAGGCTTGCCCTTACATTTCATCACGGTGAGTGAGGATTTAGCCCTGGGACACCTCGTAAAGGTGATGAGTGTCAGTGTGCCCATGCACCACTTTCCCATCTGTGCAAGGTGAAATGCAGGCAAACAGCCTTTTCATTTCCTCACCTTCACAAAATGCCTCACAGTTTGTTTTCCTCTGGCCTATCTGGAGCTCTGGGCTGTTGACACTGCACATTAATTCTTCTTTCGGAAGCTGTTTGTGTTTGGGAGCCTGGCACCGTGTGCTCCAGAGCCCAGTGAGTAACACTCCCTGGTAGGAGCTGATCCTGCAGAACGGGTTTGACACAGCCCCCTGGCCTCTGCTTTCAGAGGTGGACATGCACAGACATCAGGGCAGGGACTAAGTGCTGCCCAGGACAGAGAGGGATGAAGGATGAAAGCTCAAGCTTTGGGGTTTATTTTAAAAGCTGCCTCCAGTGAAGCTTATTAAAGGCTGAAAGGAGGAATGACTCGACCTTCAGGAGCAGTAGCTGCCCAGCTGTTCCACCCCCCAGCTAATCCCTGTGTCCTGGTGGAGGTTTACCAAAATTAGTACTTGCTGGCTTTCATGTCAGAGAAGCCTTTAATATCTGGTTCCTCAAAACCTGAACCCTGACATTAGCAGGGGTTATGGAGGCTGCAGTGAGGTAAATCTTGTTATTTCACAAAGTTGATTGAGTTTGTCTTGATTTTAGATGGCTCAGTGCGTGGTGCTCTCCTCAGGCTTGACCCCCTGCCTACTGAAGTCACTAAAAGACTTGTGTGGATGTCAGCAGGGTTTGGGTCAGGCATCCAGTGTGATAATGATGCCTTTTTAACCCACTGACATCATTCAGAACCTGCTCATTGCACAAAAAAAAACCAAACAGGTTTCTGGATATGTAACCAGCTCTTGCCATTCCGTTGGCAGCAACGTCTGGGGAGGTGCCCACCCCGTGCTAGTGTGTGACAGATGGGGATGTGTGCTGAGAGCAGCACATCCACAGTGCCCTGCTTCAACACACGGCACTGAACAGAAAATGACCTGGCTTGGTTTGCTGAAACTCTTGTCATTTAAAAAAAATCTCCAATTACCACTGACTAACCCTTTGAGAAGGGCGTTTTGGAGTGAAATGGGGCTGAGCTTTGCCCCATGGTGGTTTATGAAGCTTTGTAAGCATTGCTGGGATGTCTTCTGAACAAACACCAAACAAATGGTGCCAACCAGAGGCCACTGGGCCTCCTCAGTGTTTGGATCTCCTGTCCCTGGTGTATTTTCTCCTCTGAATTACAATCTCCCTCCCCTCGTGTACACGGACCTCTTGAGCTGACCCATCTGTTAAGCATCATGTGTCTGCTGTAAAAGCATAGCTTTGTTCTCTGCCCAGCTATCTGAGCCCCTGGAAATCTCTTGTATCTACATCCTTTAAGGCTTGATGCCTTCCAAATCTCTTCTCTCACCTTGATTTCTGTGTTCTGTGGTTTGGGCACTCCCTGCCTTGGCC
This sequence comes from Phylloscopus collybita, assembly GCA_027886175.1. Taxonomy (NCBI): domain Eukaryota; kingdom Metazoa; phylum Chordata; class Aves; order Passeriformes; family Phylloscopidae; genus Phylloscopus; species Phylloscopus collybita. The sequence continues at coordinate 3,933,956 of JAJNNQ010000005.1, forward strand.
ACCCTGCTTCAAAAGACACACAGAAGAGAATTTTGCTGCTTTTTAGACAGAAACCATTGGTGGTGTTCCTCCTTTGGGGGTTTCTTCCCTGGAATGGGAGCCACCAAGACTTTATAATCATTTGTTATCACTGTTTTGAGAGCTACACATCAGAGACCCACGAGCAAACATGGTTAGTGAAAAAGCTGAAAAATGTCCTCAAATAATTAACTGAAATATTAATTACTCATCTCAGGAGAAAATTAGGAGGGAGAAATCAGGGTGCTTCCCTGAAAGCAGGGTGAGGACAGGGCAGCTACAGGTCCCCAGAGGGTTGGGGTAGCACTGCACCCCAAATTTAGGGTTGTCCTCAGTGTCCTACCCCCCACCACACTGCCTGCCTTCTGCCAGCCCATCTGCCTTTCAGACACCACTGGGAAAAGCATTTATTCTGTTCCAGCACATGTGAGTGACTGAGAAGTCTCCAAAGGCAGTTGAAGTATTTCATGCGTCTCGCAGGACCTATTGCAGGTTTCTGCAGGCTCTCCTTGGGAAGCTGTGGCTGCTGAGGGACTGTGGGAAGTGGGTGGAGGACACACCAGGAGGTTTTGGAAGCCTGGGCTGCTCCCTGTGGTGCCACCACCAGCCACTGCTCAGGAGCAAGAGCTGAGTCTGGCCTCACCCCATGCTCTTGCCGTGGCTCCTACTGCTGCCCTGTGCTTCGCTTCAAATTAGGATGATTTGCATAGAGAACGCTGGCTGTGTGGATATTTTTAGGCTGATAAAATTACAGAGATAAGCTGGGACAATGAATTGAATCAAGGGAGTGGCTTTGGGCTCCTGTTTCCCCTGCAAACAGCTCCTGCTTTATTTATAGCTGCACGTATGTGCGTGCATGGCTACGTGTTCACCCCTTTCCCGAAATCAGATCAAATCTTCCTGGCACAGATGACTCCCAGTCCATGTTCCCTTATTTATCAAAGGCCCATCACATCAGGTTTCATGTCTAAGTCATACCTAGAAATGCATGAAGCAGAGCTTTTTTGAGCTGAATTAAGATCAAATGAGTAGGAGGTGCAGCTATGAGCCTTTGATGTAGACAAGCCAGGAAAGCTCTCTCCACGGCGAGGGGCTGGGAGACACCCTCTCCTTCCCAGCACAACTCAATTCCCTCTCCTTACAAATTGCTTAAATAACTAATAGCTTAAAAGGGTGCTCCCATGTGCACTCACTGGCTTTCTGATCACTTCAGAGCTGTCCATCCGACTTGTAACAAAGATCTTTGTGCTCTGCCTCCACAATGCTGCTACAGCAGTTGTAAGAGTAATTAATAACATTACAACCACTCTTGATTTACAACCACTGCTAAGGCTGGCCAGGGAGTAAAATTGTGCTTGGATTCAGGCCTGTTTGTTTTAATCAGGCTGCTGAAGCACTTTTAACTTGTTTAAATACCTGTGAGCCTTGGTCTGAAGTGATTGTTTCTATTAGTCAGGAGGATGTATTGCTCAGGGATTGAGCTTCAGAGTGAGTGGTATGGCTGGGGAATGGGTTGGGCTGTGAATACCCAGGACATGGTGGGCATGGGCTGTGCAGGGTAGAGGTTTTGTGCTCACAGGACTGCCTGTAATGCTTTTGCACGTTTTATACAGAGCTGGGAAAAGGAAATGGGAGTAAAGCCCATGCTGTCAGGGCTGGAGGGAGGGAGGGAGAAGCTCAGGCTTTACTTTGTTTTACAGGATTTTAGGTCAGGGCTGGCCTGCGAGGGAGGTGGGAGACGGTGCTGTAAGTTTTGTCAGTCACAGATCTCTCTGCCACTCCTAAGCAAAGCAGACATATTAAACAAAAACCCCAGGTGCTGACTCGACTCATGCTGGCTCAGGAGCTGCTTATTCTTGAACATCAGGTTGAAAACCTTCAGCTGCCTGCGTGCAGATGAAGCAGATAGATCAGAGTCCCTCTTGCTGGACTCTGAAGCAAAACAAACACAGCAATGTGCTCCGACCTGCAGGAAGGGGATTTCTTTGGCTGTTTATCTCCTCCCAGGGGAGCTGTCCCTGCCTGTTTGCAGTGCTCACTGCTAGGACCAGGTGTCTTCTTCTTGCTGCTCTCACAGAGCCACTGGGGCTGGTAAATGTCAGCAGGGAGGCAAGGCAGACTCCTTTGTGTGGGGTTCCTCTGTCCCCGTTGTCCAAAGTCCTGTGCAATCACAGAACTCAGACACGCAAAATTACATCTGGGTGAAGAAAGAAAATAAAGTGTAACTTACAGTTCACTCTCCCCCCACTCAAAGGAATAAGATTAGAAGTTAATGGCTTGTCTAAAGTCATCCATCTCTTGAAAGGCTTTGAGACTTCAAAAAGGCCAGGCTGGGCAAATGCCCCGAGATGACTGCTTCTACTAGCAATTCTGCTGTATCTTGAATTTATTCTTTTAGGGTTTATTGTATCTTTTAAGTCACAAAATTAAGGTATTTCTTTTGTACATCTAGTGCAAGGTGTCCCCACCCACGGTGGGGAAGTTGGAAAGAAATTATCTTTAAGGTCTCTTTCAGCCCAAACCATTCTATCATCATTTGTGAGGACTGACTGATCTTCAGCAATCATTCTATCATTTCATGTCCTTTTGGTCCAGCACAACTCTCCTCAAAGGACTGGCATGATCAGCATTTCTTATCCAGGAAAGTGAGCACTGCACAGAGATGTCACCTCCATAGACATTGAGATCTGATGGGCAACTTACAGACTTGAGACTCAATTTCAGAAGTTTAAGATGCTTCAACTGGTGGCAAACCAGTGGGGTTTGTGTCTTAAACTCTTTTGCTAGACATTTAGCTACTTTTCCCTGTCTCATCTTTTTCCTACTAGCAGCATTTCACAGTAGTTTTAACCACGTGGATAGAAGATATGAAAGAATATTCACTGGATTGTATTTATTCATTTAATAACTCATAACTCATTTGATTTCTGTAAAAGTGACAAACAATTATTGCACCTTCCTCGGGTCAGCCATACACCATAGATGAGAAATACCATAGATGAGAAATACCATATTCTCATGTCCTTACTTTGATAAAATAGGTTTTGTGGTCTTTAACAGGGAGGAAGAGTTACAAATCAAGATCTGAAAGTGGCATAAACTCACATTGTTTGTCTTTGGGCAGAAGATGAGCCCGAAAAACCAAGCTGAAATCTCAGTTTTATCCCATATGATATTTCTCACAGTTAGAGTCCAGGGTGTTGCAACACTGATTTAAGCCAACAACAAAATGTAGGTCCAGTCCTGGCCGTAAGTTTTGGATTCACCTTTATTTCTCTGGCTGCTTCAACCCTGACACAGAGGACGATGATTCAGTCAAAGCTGCCTAGCAAAGTGCTCCCTGTACTTTTTTATCAGCAGAAGTTTCCTTGATCACCATGTTCCTGCTATTTCCCAGGCTCTGATATTAACAGCATGAGTTGCCTGCAAAGTAGCACAAGGCAGGGAAACACCACAGCATCTCTTCCTTCTGAGCAGCCCTTCCAGACTCCTCTCCTTGGTTGCTAGGACAATCTGGGTACGGCAGCACTCGGAATGACAAATTAAAAAAAAAAAAAAAAACAACAAAAAACAAAAAACAAAAAAAAAAAAAACAAAAAAAACAAAAAAAACAAAAAACAAAAAACAAAAAAAAAGTCACTTTTTCCAACTTTAGGTGCTACAACAATTAAACACAAACAAATTAAATGAAAATAATTAACGTTCAAATAGAACCCCGGTGTCATTAAAGATCTGCAGTCATATCCGTGCAGACCCATAGTAATTGCAATACATGCACAGTAATAGAAGCCTAATGGTTGCAAAATGTTCTTTGGATTAATTGGCTTTGGCAGCTTACACACTCACATGATTTTCTACATTTTTGCCCATCCTGACAATCATTCTGTGCTCTAGGCAAGCTTTGCCTGAGCTGTCTGTCTTTATAACCATCACATTATTCTGGCTTTTTGAACATCATAGTGCAGTAGTTTGCCTCTCAGCTTCCAGTATGGTTTAATCATGTCCTTATTTGTGCACTATTGTGCAGGGGATGGCTGCTCCTTCCCTCTGGAGAGCAGGCAGCTTGCACAGGAGTGCCAGCAGTGATCCTGGAGCCGTGGAAGGAGAGTGGTGGGGCCTGTGGGACTGTGGGCACTGACTGATCACAGAGAGGGGGCAACACTCAGGGATCAGCACAGAAACAACAGGAGGTCCTAGCATGGGTTAGGGAATGAATGCCAAACCGTGGCTATTTCCATGTGAATAATGTTCATTGTAAAAAAAACCACCGAGCAAGGGCTGGGAGCGTGGCCTCCAAACCCACTCTGGTTTGATAAACTCATTCCAGAGCAGCTGCAGCTAGGAGACATCACTGCCCCTAATTCCCCACAAAACCAGGGCTCTCAGCAGGGCAGCTCCAGGTCAGCAGGACCATGACCCAGAGACATCCTGTGCCCCACTGGAGCCCCATCCTCACAGCAGGAGAGGATTTCACAGAGCTGTAACTCTGACTCTGCAAGAGCTGAGGCCCTTGCCTTGAATTAGATGACACTTAAGCAGGGACTTAAGTGCCTGGCTGCATCAGGGACTAAATTGCTTGGAATAAGGGAAGATGACTTGCAACAGAGAGGCCACAGTACGGCAGATTAAGCCTGCCTTTAAAAGTTAGAGTTATGGAATTAAATCAGCACCAGTGTTGGCACTGAAGTGAACCTGCAGTAGGACGAGGCGTGGTGGAAGCATTTTTTTGTTGCTTCTTGCTGTGAGTTCAGAAAAGATGCAATATGGTCCTACCAGAAAGATGCTATCACTTCTGAAAAGAACAATGGCATTGCTGGTATCTCACAGAACATCTTGAGGGAAATGAGGAAAACATCCCCAAACCGATGTACAGCTCGGGCCCTGCAGGTGATGTGGGTTTGTTTCTGTCACATTTAAGCTGTGCAGTACCTTAGGCAGGGAGCAGCAGGGGCTGGGCACCGTGGGAAGCTGCAGGGAAATCCTTAACCTGCGTGGTCTGCATGCAGAGCAATGTGTGTGCTGGAACTTTGAAATCTGGGCTTGTTTGAAGCTGAAACTTGAAAGCAAACCTCCAGGGAGGAAGCAGTGTGAACCTTTTTTTTTTTTTTTTTTTTTAACCCTGGAAACTAAGAGCACTTTCTGCTCACAGCTTCACGTAAAGTTGGCTAGATGGGCTCTGAAAAGTCTCTTGACAAAGCATCAGTTCAGGTTTTCAGATCTGCTCCCGCACCCAAATACAAGGGTATGACTGGAGCTGTGCCATCTCTTTGTGGTTCTGGACTCAAACTGAAGCAAGAGCTGGGTGAGAGGATCCTCAGCAGGTGCTGTTCCTGTGGTGGGCAGAGGAACTGCAGTAGGCAAAAGCCCTGGCTGGTGGCACTGAAGGTGTGACAGGGCCAGGTCCACGGCACAGTGACCTCCAGCTACCAAACAACCTCATCCCAGCCCCTTCTGTCATTGCTAATGTTTGTAGAAATGTCTTAAAGTTTCCCCTCCCAGAATCTGGGCTCCAGAATGTCCCATCCTGTAGCATTTGGGCTTCTTCCAGCTCTCCTGCAGTCTGTAGGACCCTGCAGCCAGCTTTGGGAGAGCAGTGCTGTCCCTCCTCTCACATGCAGTTATGGTATGAGTACACTGCAGCTCCACAGCTCCCTCTGAAACAGCCCTGGCTGGAATGGGCCACAGAGGGCACTGACCCTCTGTCTTTGGAGTGTCAAAGGCTGGTGGTCTCCCAGGCAAGCTTTGCACAGCCAGGGGTGCACGAGGGGCTCCTGTCGGTACCTGTTGTGCTCATTCATGCAAAACCCATCAGCAGGGCTCTGTGTATGGACTAGAGAGTGTCCACCTGTGCCATGGGGGGGACCCAAACAGCACAGACCACCATGGGCCCCAACCCCATCACCAGGGCCAGCAGTGGGTGTGGGGTGTGATGCAAATTCCTAAGCAGGTCCTATTTTGGGACACGAGCTGCACAAGCCAGCGGGACCACGCTGCCTGGAAACCTCTACGCTGAGTTCCAAATTGCTAATCAGCTTGCCTGGCAGAGCTCAGATACCTTCTAAGAAGCACATTCATTTTCAGAACCCAGCCCTGGAGCCAAGGTCACATCTCTGACGCACCCAGACAGTACAGCGTGTTGTGACAGTCCTTTAAAGAATGATTAAACAAATGTAATAGGCAGGCACGGCTGTGGAGGTCCCATCTGTCTGAGGAAGAGTCAGAAGTTAATTTAAGTGACTCCTCCAACATGTTGCCTAATTCCAGAGGCAGCAGAGCTAATTAAGGTGGAGTTGGTCCAGGAGTGTGGTGGTGGTGTGTCAGTGGCACGGAGCAAACGCTGCCACAAAGGCACCAGCAAATCACAGCCACTCTAACAAGCCAGTACCGGGCATCCAGAGCCAGAGGAACTGCTCAGCAGCATCATTAACCAGATATCTCGGTCCCATTGATAACTTCATGAATATTTCATACTCGTTTCCCACCAGTCTGTGCTGACAACTTGTGACACGGGACTAGCTGGAGTAAAATGCACTTAATATGCAGTTGCTGGGGCTGTAAATTTATCATCAGATGTTATTTTCTTAAGAAGACTCTTCCAAGAGCCTGACCAGCTACTCAGCCACTCAAATGAGCTCCAAAGGCCAAAGAGCAAGCGGAGCACTTCTCTAATGAGGGTTTTAATGGTTGTGATAACACAGAGCAAGTCAGCAGTGTGGGTCTGCAGCCCTTCTTAGGGAATGTGAAATTAGCAGATCCCCGAGGACAGCAGCACCAGCTTGAAGGGCCTGTGCCTGGAGAGCAGATGCACCAGTGGCTTCTTTTTCTCTGATGGGAATGAGTGACTTGGTGCAAAATTTGCTTGCTTTTGCAGAAGGATGATGTGAAGGAGGTCGTGTGTTTGTGTGCCAGCTTTGGGGTTGTTTTCTTTTGTTTTCTTACTGTCTACTTCACTTAAACTCTGCTTTTAAAACCACCCCATGTGGGGAGGGTGAGGGATGTCAGGCAGGGAAGCTGGGGCTCTGCTGCCATCATTGCTCTCTCAGCAGTGAAGCTGCCAGGGAGGTTGCTGAAGCCTCTCCCAGGAAAACCATGGAAGAGTGAAGGGTTTGAGGTACTTGGTCCTGGGACAGCTTTGGGCACCTCTTCCCACCAACAACCAGCAAATGAAGTCTGTGCATTCTACTGCAACTCCCAGCAAAACTGAAGCAAAGTCTATTTTGTATGGATAAAATGTGCAAGAAGAACCTGGAACATTCTGGGAAGAGCATTGGGCTGCTGGAAGTAGAGCAGGAGCCCCATCAGTGATGAAGCTGGGAGGGGGAAAGCTGAGAACTCGCTGGGAGAACTCGCTGTGACTGTGAGGAAAGCGTCAGGCTGGCCAAAGGCTCTCTCCACGCTCAGTGCCGGGATGGGCCGGCAGCCAGCAGGGCTGAGGCACCTGCCAACGATGCAGATGGCTGGGGCAGCCAGGGGACGGTGGCCGGGGGTGACAGGGAGCCCCCGGTGACACAGCGGCCCCCGCCTGCAGGTGACTCAGAGCCCGCAGCTCTGTCCCTGCCGGGATGCTCCGGAGGGCTGCGCTCCCTGCCGTGCTCTCAAACCAAGACATCCCGCGGCGGCTGCCCCGGCAGTGAGTAATGGCAGAGGTTTTCTCTTCCTTTCCGTTTGTTTTCACAAGCTGAACACCGGCTTTGAAGAAGCTGCGCCTCATCCATCCCCCGGCTCCCCTCCAGCCACGGCTCCCGGGGGCTGCCGCTGCGGGCAGCATCAGGAATTTTCCTCCGGCCGTGCAGGGCTCTGCCTGCCCGGAGAGACACCAGAGCCACGGCATCTGAGAGCCACAGCAGCACAAGGTGGGGGATTTCTACCAGCGATGGGTTTTACTGAATTGCCCCCATCCCAGCTCCAAGGAACCTGTGCCAGGCAGGTTCCAAGTCTGGCAGTCACACACACACCCAAAAAAAAAAACCCAAAAAAACAAAACAAAACAAAAAAACCAAAACAAACCCAAACAAACCCAAACATAACCTTTTAGTAGAGAAGGAGGAATTGCAGCTTCAGATTGAAAGCAAGCTATATGTTTACATAAACCTTTTGTTTTTAGGCCAAGGCTGTGATTCAAGGGGAGGGCCCGGGCTGGCGGGAATGAAAGCAGATCCTTTCCTGTCCTGTCTGAGCTCCTGGGTTCATCCACGCAGTAAACACGCTGCAGGGGGCTGGCATGTCACACTGTCACCTCTTGCAGCCGGCAGTGGAACAAATGGCAGTGATCTCAGCCTCTTTGAGGACAGCTCCGGAAGGGCACTGCCCCCTCTTTTTCCATCACTGGATTTACACCTGGAGCAAAAGGGCTGGGAGCAGAAAAGACACGTCTGAAGTGGGGAGCTCCAAGAGCCCTTGAGGCAATCTGGCCATGAACTTGGTTGGCTCTGATGCCCCTTGTCCATGGTCTTTGCACTGCTCTCTTCAGCAGTTTAGGGGCTCAGACATTGTGCTGTTTTTTCCAGCCCACAAAATGGGTTACTAAGGAACACAGAGATAAAAACCACAACTGCAGCGTTCTGCATCATTGTTTCCCTGTGTGCCTCCATCAGAATCTCTCTGCAGAGGAGCTGGTGCTCCTCAGGCTTGGCAAGGAGCTGGCAAAGGGCTGGCAGGGAGGATGTGGATGAGCAGTCAGAAAGTCCCGTGGTGGTGGAGGCAGGGCGCGCTGAACGGGTGATCCAGATCTGGAGAGGAGGCAGGAGCAATCTGTTAGAAATCAGCTGTCAGGGAGGGTCTGCCAGGGCAGATCCTGCTCTGGGGCAGGGCACTGGCTGCCTGGGCTCCGCAGGTCCCTTGCAGGCCTGCAGCTCCGTGCTGCTGCTCTGTGAGCAGTGTTGACAGCCCCATATGGCAGCGGGCACAGCCGTCACCCCGCGCTCCGTCAGCGCAGCCCCTTCAGCACCTGGCGGGGCCCTCAGCCCCAGCTCCCTGCAGCCACCTCCTGCTACCCCCTGCACTCGGCTCTGCTCACACAGACCTTCCCTCGACCTCCTTCAACCTTCCCTGCCCTCCCTCGGCACGGCTGGGAAGCTGGATTCCCGCACACGGTGCATTCCCAGGGAGCTGCAGTGCGCGCACGCCAGCTTCTCGCTTCCGCTGGCAGCTTTGGAGGTTTGGCTGAACAGTAGATTTGCATTTTCAGACAAAAAACTGGCCAGGGTTGTGTCCTTGCATGTTGGGAACCTGTGGGGCTGCCTTGGTGTGTGGGGGGTGAGCAGCTCCCAGCCAAGCACAGGATCAAAGGGATGGTGTCCAACCAAGTGTTCCCCACTGAGGTGTGATCTTGGGATGTGGTTGGCAGGACACCTTCATTTTTAAGGCAGATTTGGACTCTCTGGGCTGGCATGTACTTTGCCCCTGTCTACAATGCAATCGATTTTAAATTTGCTGCGTGTTTAAGCAGCACTTAATCAGAAGGGTCAGATGTTAATACTATATAATTTATTTCTTCTCAGTTAACTTTCAAGCAATACACCGAGAAAGATTAATTCTGCATCTCTCTGTCACCTCTGCAACTGGGGCAGCAGCAGAGTTGCCACAGACATCGCAAGTAGGTTCCTACATTTTATTCAGTTGAGTTCATTTTTATATCTTCAATCATAAAAATATAAAAACAGGATGATATTGCCACCAGTAATTACGTAACAAGCCACTGGACAAGAAAGAGCACATTTAAAGTTGTGGTATAAGCAAAGGATATTTTGGGGGTTTTAACGACCTTGAGTATTGAAGCTGAGAGAGTGAAACAAATGTATGGGGTTACAATGCATTTAAAATACAGGAGGGAAATAATAAATCAGCTGAATAGTTGTAAGGAAATTGAAAATTGTGGAGAGAGAGTAACAAAACTACATGGAGATTGAAGGACTTACGTCTGTTGCTAAGAATGGTAATGAGAATATGCAATTTGAATAGGTCTAAACTGCCCTTGAAATATCATTATAACTTATTTGAAAAGACATTTACCATTTGTATGGTTTTCCCAAATGCAATATATCTCCTTGCATCTTCATTCATCGAAAGCCTTGGAAATATGTCTGAAATAAACCTATACTGGAGTTGGAAACAACAGAATGTTCCAGGAAATCAAATCAAAAGCATTTTTTTAATCAGTAGGGCTTCCACAAGAAAGTATCACAAGAAAGTATCACAAGAAAGCAGAGAGACAGAGCAGCAGGATCTGCTGATTCCCTTTCTTTTGTTTTCCTCCTATAAATAAACGACCAAAGGGAATGAGGAGCATCGTTTGCTTTGCAGAGCAAACCATTGCAGCAGAGCTCTGCTGAACATCAAAATGCTGAGCATTCATTTTGTTTCTGCTGCTTATTTCTGTCTCTGTCCCACTTAGCTGTGCCCAGTGCCTGGACACACAGACTGCTCTACCTGCTGCCACTGCCCATGGTGTGTGGCAGCAGGAAACTGGGAATGCCAAGGAGGCAGCGGGGAAGTCAAAGAGGCAAAGGGATTTAGAACTTCATCCAAGGGTAATCAAAGTCATCAGGAACCATCCCACAGCCTTTGAAAAAGGCCCTTTCCTTGTAACCACCTCTGAGCCACTGCAACAGGTGTTACTTCATAATTTTCAGCAGAGAAACAGGAGAAATTCTGTTTGAAATTTTCTTTGAAATTATGTGCCAGTCTCCCAAATGCTATTTCCAACAAAAATGTCACTTAACAACTACTGCCACTGCAGACAGAAGAGGAAAACTAAGAGTTCCTCACCTCTCAATTGCCACTGTGCAATGAGTGCTGGTAAATGGCTCTGAAATAGGAGTTCTGGGTTGCTCCAGTTGCATTTTGATAAACTTTGAACTGATGTTGTAAGCAGTTCCAGACAGAGATAGCTTAGACATTGTTGCAAAGTCACCCACAAGAGAGTGGTGGAGTTTATTTTAAAAGGTTACTGCAAGCAATAATTTAGTAATGAGAACTTAGAAGGCTTCAGTGTTTCTCATGCAGTCTCTCCAACCTGGAGATAAATAATAAACCAGTCCTGTAAGGACTGCAACTGTATGGGAAGATGTTGCCTCTTCCAAAGAATCAGAGAATCCTTCAGGTTGGAAAGGACTTCTAAGTCCAACTGTTACCCCAGCAGTGCCGTGCTCAGCAGGAAACCATGTCCCCTCAGTGTCACATCTACACACCTCTTACATCCCTCCAGGGATGGTGACTCCACCACTGCCCTGGGGAACCTGTTCCAATGACTTTCAGTCATGAATTTTTCCTGAAGGAGGCACAGGTTGCTTCTTTTTAACAACTATTCCTCCTTATGTGGGTAAAGTCCACAGTTTTAACTGGCTGTGAAGAGGCAAAGGAACAGAAAAGGAAGTGGAAATAAAGTCAAACAGAGAGAGACATTTACTACCATCCAAACGAGCAGGTTGGATTTTTTTTTTTTTTCCTTTCTTGATGATTCAGTACACATAAGTCAGGAAAATCAAACTTACAGTTCCCTCAGTAGCCATAACTCTGTTCCTGGCAGAGAAAGAGCAAGGCATAAATATAACCTCATACCCAGTAGTATGTGTGACATATGTGCAAGGAGGTGAGTTATGGGTGTTGAGGGAAGCGTGATCTTGAATGTTCTGACTTCAGAGTTTGAATTTTCAAGTCCAGTGTTTTGGGGAGTTTCTTTCTATCCTTTTTCCTCCCTATAGTTATGAAATGTATTACAGATCTTGCTCTGCTTTGCTCCAGTTGCATGGCAATCCTGCAAGTTGCTGAGAACTTAGTTTTTCATGAGAATCACAGAAACGTAGAATGGTTTGGGTTGGAAGGGACCTTAAAGCTCCTCTTTGAATAGTTCCAACCCCCCACCACAGCAGGGATACCTTCCACTAGAGCAGGTTGCTCCAAGCCCCATCATCTTGTGCTGAGAAAGGCAGTAAGAGGATAAAATCCAGGGCAGTTCAGTGGCTGGAAGTTTTGCAGAGCTGTGGTACATAAGTGGTGATCCTGATATGTGAAGGCAAGCACAACCCTAAATGCCTAAATCATATCCTTCCAGTGTTGCTCAGATTACCAGCAGAGCTTCTCTTGTGGATAGCTACATATATTCTGGTTTTAGAGGTAAATCCCAAAATGATACTGCATCTAAGGAGACGTCTGTGTTTCTCTATGAGAAAGCCTTCTTGAGTCTTTTCCCAAGACTCAGGACTCTTGAGTCTTCTTCTCAAAGCCTTTTTGAGTCTTTTTATGTTTCCAGGACTGCTTCAAATATCTTCCTCCTGCAAATCCACTTGCCTAGAGTCAAATGGAGGCTACAGAACTTTTGTCTTAATATGTGTTTTGAAAAAAAAATTCAGCTGAGTCTGAGAGAACTTCAGTGGAATTCATCCCCAAGCTGGCCAGAGTCTCAGATCCACATGTGTAAGTTCACTGAGCAGAGATGGGTTCAGATAAGCTCCTAAATGCTCTGCAAATTTGTGAGCAGAGTTTGTAAACTTGAGCTTGCGCCGCATCACCGTGTTCAAAATACATCCAAACAGGCAGGTCATCCTCTAAACATCCTGCCCTGCTGCAAATCCTCACTCCAGGAATATTTAACCATTCCAGGCTTACTGGAGACCTGTGTAAGAAGGAATAAGGTGGCATAAATCTGCTCCATCTGAGTGTCTCTTGCAACGCTTTGTGCAAATTTAACATGCGCGTCAGGTGTCGGGGTAGCTGCTGGAAATCCGTAACGCTGACAGTATTTGGTAATAAAATAATAATCGCTGCGTGTATCTCTGATGGAAAGAGATTCACATCCTTTTGAATCCCTAATTGTGTGCCACACTACATTAGAGACAGATAGCTCATTGTCTCCACCTTTCAGAGGATGGGAAATTCAGAGTAACACGCAAGACGTTCCAGAAATAAGCCGGTTTAATGAAGCAGCAAATTAGACCCTTCTATCTCTTTATTTAACATGTAGTCCCTTGAATTTATCAGAGTTCATTACAGAGGTACAAAATGGAAAAGAAGCTGCAAAATTCATTTGTGATTAGAGCTAATGATTTTGAAAATGGCTTTTCATATTTTCCTAGATAACAGCTAATATTTATTATGAAATTTATGTCACGTTTGCTCTAATGAAATTATATTCCCTGCCTTCGCTTGTTTCTGTTGTTTATGGTTTGGATTTTATGAAAGGAAGAATCATAAAGATGCTATATGTTTCTCCCCAACTGCAGTGCCTTTGACATGGTTTCTGATAGCTTACTCCTGTGACTCATGTCAGAAGAATGGTTTTAAAATTTCCTTCCCAATTCATTCCTTCTATACCACTTGACAGATAATGAATCCAAGTAAAATGCACCAAGATTTTTTTTTTCCCCCTCATAATTTCAATTTCAGGCATGGAGTGAGTAATGGACTCAAGGCTGTAGAGTTAAAGGAGGCAAAAACATTTAAACAGCAAAATAAAAACATTCAGAGTTCCCATCTCTTTGCAAGCTCTGCTCCCTATCCTGCTCCTGGCAGGAGAGTAGGTGCAAACTGAGGGAGGTTTATGTCCACCCTGCTGCACATCCCAGCACATCCCTGACAGCACTCATCCTGCTCAGGACTGAAATGAGGGAACTGGGGAATGGCAACATTAATTTTGCTGTTATTCATCAAATCTTATCACATGCTGGGGTACAGGAGCCAGTGCCCCCCACCTGGTTGGAAGTTGGAATGGGGATCTCTTGTGAGACCTTTCCAGGGCACAAAGAGCTTTAACAGCTTTCCTGATTTCACCAGCTTTTTCCTTAGCACTATCACAGTTTTCTGAAGGAGGCTTTGTGTCATGGTATGAGTTTGATAAAGTGCTTTTAAAATGCTTCATAATAATTAGAGTTAAGATGAGGGTTGGAACCAGATGATCTTTAAGGTCCCTTCCAACCCCAGCCTTTCTGTGATTCTAAGAAATGTAATGTCATCCTGTTAGTTCACTTACCTGTGCAACAGCAGAGAAGTGCTTTGTTTAATATTTGCAAGTATTATTAATACTTAATGATCCTTATTCCTGAATACCAGACATGGAATCACCATTTCTGACGTAGGATATTAATTGAGCTGCTTGTGTTACTTTTGGGAAGGATCTCCTGAATCATTGTTTATAATGACTGTTACTTTGCTCTGCTCTTTCTTTCCAGCCTCCCTCTCTCTGCAGCGTTTCTTCTCTTCCCTCTTCATGTGGTGAAATCCAAGTATGAATGGGAAAAGTTCATTTGTAATGTGGCCAGCCCTGTGGTGCCAAGCTGAGAAAGTTTGTGGTTATTATTTCCTCCTATGGGGAGTTTGTGGATGGCCATTTGAGCTTTGAGAGAAACAGTTTCTTTGGCAGACCACATGCAATCTCTGGGCAACCGAGCCCAAAACGTCCCCAAGGTAATGCTCTAAGGCCAGCAGTGCCCTGGGTCAGACAGCCACTCCATCCCCAGAGATGAGGGATTACAGCATTTATTCCACAGGCTTTTTCTGTCTGGGTTTCTGATGAACTCAGAGATCTTGTGCTTTTTTGCTTCTAATTCTCTTTGCCCACAGGGCTCACGGGGTTCCCATATGTGACATGTGACCAAGTGACCTTGCTTGTAAGTTTGTTGAATACATGACTAGGAATTAGCTGTAGCAATATCCCCACAGAGCTCAAGCACTGAAAGGAAAAACTCGTTATTCAATACCTTATTTCATGCTTTGGAAACAGAAGCAACAACCTTAGCACTTCCTCCTTTTACAGCCTCATGGTTTCCGTCACTCTTTTCAACTCGTAGTGAGATTTAGTGTTGGAGAGAGATGGTTGTGCCAGAAAACCTAAGGTGGGATGGTTTTGGTCCAAAAAAAAAAAATTGAAGTTTGTAGGAAAGCTCAATTTCAGTGTGGAAGAACAAAGCTCATGCCACCTTTGTGAAGTTCTTTGGCGTTGTCCTCCCACTGCTGCTACGTCAGGAGTATGTTTGTGGAAAGTCTGCGAGGTCTCAGCGAGTGAAAATCTCTTGCCAGAGATTTTCTTCATGCCAAAAGAAACGCAGTCCCATGGATGCTCAGTCAGCTAATGGATTAGGTCAGGCTGGAGACGTTGGGAACACGCAGCAATTCGCAATTCCCTGTCCCTGCGTCACCGGGCAGAATCGCTGCTGCCAACGAGCTGACAAAGAGGAGAGGCTTTTTTTTTTTTTCAGAGTGATCAGTATCACATCGCAGAGAGAAAAGGAAAAAAAAAAAAAACCTCTCTGTGACCGTGCACCTCCTGCAGTAGATTGAATCTGAAGGCAGGAGTGCAGTAAAAGTATGTTTCCTGCTAATAAACTGAGCAGAAGTGACAGGGAAGTCAGTGCAACACGGAACATGCATCTTACTTTTTGCCATTTTCCTGATGATCTTGTCTTACCCAGGGCGTTTTGCAGACAAGTGCAGTTATCTCTTATCCCTGGTAAGGATGCAACGGGAAATACAAACACTTGAAGGGTCAGGATGCTGTAAAGCTGTAACAACTCACAGATTTTGCAGCTATGCAGAGCTATAAGAGTAATAAATCTATGAATTTATCGTACAGCAATCTTAAAATTGCCCATTTCAGATTTTTATTTAATTTATTTTTAATATCCAGAGGACTGAAAATGTGGATTAAATTCTCTCAGTTATGACTAAAGACCAGATCAGGAAGGGGCAGTGTGGGGTTTGATGTGCAGAGATGTGCATGTATCACACCCAGTGTGCAGCATCCTACTCCTGCCTGTGTGTGACCCAGCTCCCAAAGGAGCAGCTATCCCTGCTGCTGTCCCCCCTGCAGAAGGACCAGCACCCTCAATACCTGATCAAGTACAAGATCCCACTTGCTATCCCCATCCACCCCACTTGCTGCCCTCAGGGGAGAGGCATTACTCATGGGGATGGAGACCACAAATACCAGGGTGGAAGATTATGGCAGCAGTAGCCGTGGTTCAATGGTCTCCCTTTCATTTAACTGCTCTGACCACTACTAAAACACCACAAGGGCAAAGGTGGGAGCACACAGATGCTCAGGATTGCTCATTCCTGGTGCTGTGCCACGGAGTGGTGTGTAAGCCTGAGATGGCTGCTGCCCCTCCTCCTGCCCCAGCAAGCTGAGCTTGTGGTCAGGATTCTGGAGCCCTTGGCTACCTCAGCAGCCCTGGAGTGAGCCCTGCTCCAGGCAGGAGCTGGCCAGGCTGTGCTGAGCACAAGCACCTTCATGTCACCCAAGGGCCAGCCTGCACAGCCTCACGGGACCCACCACCAAAGCTCTGCCATGAGCCCTAAAATGATTCATTTCCATACCAACAAGGCCCTGATGCATACATTCACGGCTCTAATCTTAATGAATCACATAAAATGTTGAGCCTTTTGGAAAGGCAAATACAACCCCAGTGATTATGAGCTGTTTCAGTTTCTGCCTTGATGTCCAGCTCTGCCTTTTGGGCTTGCTGTCTCTACATGCATATTTTGTGAGCAGAACTTTGCCTTTGGATCACCAGGGAGCTCTGACAGTGAGGTCACCCCCATGCCTGGAGCACCAGTGTGTACCTGGAGGTGTAGGAGCAGATGCTGGAGGTACAAAGCAGAGATGGCAATTACTCACTCATTTCCTAAACGAGCTTCTGAGAGGTGGCACTGACCCAAACTCAGTGCTGCCATGTGAGTAACCTCAAAGTGAAGAAACACCAGAGCCAGGGAATGAGCCTCCCTTCCTTTGGAGCTGTGGGTGGGCAGCAGCCTGACCAGGGCAGCTGGACCAGCTTGGGGGACCCAGGGTGTTGAGCTCAGAGCTGTGGTGTGGCCTGGCATGCAAAGGGCTCCAGCAGCTGCGGGGGCGGCCCTGCTCTCCCTGTGGGACCTCCATGGCATAGCCCAGCCTTTGAAGCTGCAACTGGCAGGGCTGATGCTGGGGAAAAGAACTGAGGATTTGGTTTGTTCTTTTTCAAAGGCTTTATTCCTCTGACAGCTGAGCTGGAGTCAAACTCGGCTGTCCGCTGAATCCAGCCCTTTTATTTTTCCCTCTTTAAGTTCCGAGTTTGCACTTTACATACAGTCATGGCAGGCTTAAGCTTGACTGTCAGAATAAAAGCCTTTTCTTCTCATAAAGCTTCCTCTCTGCAGTTCAAAACACCTCCAGCCCAAGTGATGTCAGCTTCAAAGGCTTGCCTGCACTGCACCCAGGGCTTTCCCCTGCTGCTGCCTATTTAGGGGTCTCTTGATAGCCTGTGGATCTGAGGGAAATCGGAGGGAAATCTCCAACTGTTTAAATGAGAGCTGTAAGGGTGCAGCAGAGAGTGGGCTGGGGGATACCAGCCAGGGTCAGGAACTCCCAGTGTGCTGGGAGCTGCAGTGGGGACACCAAGGCCAAGGGAGCTGTGCTGCTGAGGCAGGGGGATCATTCTGCCCTGCCACTGAGACAGCCAGGATGAATTTGTCCTCCCAAATAGAAACCTCCAGAGCTTCTCCAGCTTATGTTGGATTAGAGGCAGAAGCATAAACAACCATAGCCATTCCTAGGGCAAAAGAAAGCCACAGGCCCCAGGACACGAGGAGTTAATTCCTGTGTGCTGCTGGTTGAACTTGAGTTAGGATTTGTCTGTGGCAAAGTTCACTCTTCTGTCCACATTCTGGGCAGCTTTTCTGGTAGAGGAAGTTGTTTAAGATGCTGATAAAGATGATAATGTACAGAGGGGTTTCTTTAAGTTCCTGGTTTATTGAAACCACAAACTTTCCTTTATTTTCCCCTCAGTTTGTGCTTAATATTAAGCAAGTGGGACTATTCAGTTGAAGAAAATGACACACATAGTTGAATATTGCTCCATTTCACCTTATTTTCAACAGAGCATCCTGTTTGTGCTGTTCAGAAAAAGTAAAATCCATGTCCATGTAAATTGTACCTGGTCTTTGAAAAAAACCCAGGCAGATTTCTGGCCATGTCACCTCAAGCTGTAACCAGGAAGTGCAGAACAAGGAGTAAACACGGGGAAGTTTCAGCTAATAGTGTTCATTCACAGAGGAGAAGGAAACAGCAGGGAAAGGTCAGCATAGACTAACACTTATGTGTTGTTTTTTTTTTTTTTTCAATGAAGGATACACTCCTCTCTCTTTTCTCCTAGGCAATTAGTGTAATTACAGAAACCAGCCACTTAGCAGACTTCTAACTGAGCACTATCAGCACTGGCTATGAGAGGTAAGGCACTTGACTTTACGCCAGTCAGACACAAAGCACTTGCTGCTGAAAATGTCATCTCAGACAAGACGATGAAATGAGCTGGAACCATCCCAGCTCTGACTATTAACCTTGGCAGGATGAGGCGTGTAAGGACACCCTGATGGCAGATGTGAAAGGCATCTGAATAGGTAAAACAGAAAGGGTTTTATTGGGGGATTGAAATACCAAAGCGATCCACTGAGTATTGATTTGTTCACGCTCTTTACTGTGTTAGGTGATGCAAAACTAAAGGATGGCTGGTTACATCACTCGCTGGAATTTAGGGTAAACTGAAGGAAATATTTCATCATCTGCAGTGTAATTGCTCTGTCTTGCTGCAGGAAGTTGAGAAACTGGGTTTAGAAAGAGCTGGATTTAGAAAGAGCTGGAGCAGTACCTGCCTGTTCCTCTCTTGATGCTTCCAACTGGTCTGAAGACAGTCATGAGAGCACACATTGTGGGACCTTGAGCAGATGGCTCAGTGCTTCTCAGAAAAGGGACTCCTGAACCTCCAGCACTGCAGGATAATCCTGGCTGGGCAATGACCCTCATAAGAAAGCCTATTTCTTATTTATTCATGGAGCTCCTATATGGAGTGACGAAGGGAAGAGTTGCTTTAGGAAATGGTGCTGTTCCCCAGAGACCAAGTAATGGACTGAGCCTAGGCAGCTACATTTACCTGTTTTCTCACTGCTGCATGCTCCTGTCATGGCACTGAAGTGTATTGGTCACCGAGGAATTCCTAAATTAGATGTGCCATGATTGGAATTAATAGCAATGTAAAAGAAACAGGGCTCTGGAAAATAGGAATTCTATTCCTCTGTGAGCAGCAGCCTGTTGGTTAAAGCCCCCTAAGCCCATGGATGTTGGCTGCAGGTCATCTTCAGACTCAGCAGATTTTGCAGGAGGCTCTAGCTAAAGAGCATGAGTGTTTTGGATATTTGGGATTAGTTTTGTATTTTCAAAAAACAGTGGAGTACTGGGAAGGGATTTGCTATATAGTACTTGAAAATTCAGCCTTTGGAGGGAGAGACTGGAGACTCTTCCCAGGCAAAGAGCCAGCTCCTCTCCAGAGGCAAAACCCCTCTGACCCTGATGATCCTACACATGTGGAAACTTGGTCTTACAAGTTTAGTTGCTTCCTTTGTTTCCAGCAAGGTTTCAGCAGCTGGTATTACCCCAGCACAGGGTTAAAATGGATCTCTTAAGCTTCAGTGTATTGTCAAGGCAACAAGAAAAAGTGTTATAGTCTTATTCAGCCATTCCCCACAATTCTGTTGTCCTCAGGCAAAACTGTTTTGGTGGCACCCTGGTCACAGGAGAGAGGCAACAGGAGATATTGGCTCTGGAGGGGAAATGTCACTGCCACATGTGCCTGAGCTGGCCATGCTGTTTTGGTGTAGTTGGAAGAAGAGGAAAATGCCCTTTGGGAACCTGGGCAGCAAAAGAGGTGGTGCAGGTCCACGTCCTCAGCTTGGGGACATTGGGGCAGGTCTGGTGGGGAGAGATGAGCCCACCTGAGTGTGCATGGCCCAAAACTCCCTGTCATGCTTCAAAGTCACCCCAGAATTGGAGTTAAGACAATACCAGCACCCAGCAAAGTGCTTTTGAGACAGCAAAGCTGGGCTGTGTGGTCTAACACAGGACACAGGACAACCTCTGTCACACCTTTCACCTGTCACACTTCAACCAAGCTCCTTTTGCTGCTTCCTTTCCCTCAGCCTTGTGCCATCCTCATCCTCCTGTGCCTCCATTCCTCCCCATCTGTTTTCTGGCAACTTCTGCCCAGATAATGAGCTGTTGGGAGGATGAGATGCATCTTCCCAGCACCGGGCTGGTGGCTGAGGCAGGCAGCCAAGGCCAGCCCGCATTGCTGGGGGTTTGCTTTTGTTTGATCTTTGCCATAAAAGGAACCAATTTGAATTCCAGGAATAATT
Organism: Phylloscopus collybita; assembly: GCA_027886175.1. Classification (NCBI taxonomy): domain Eukaryota; kingdom Metazoa; phylum Chordata; class Aves; order Passeriformes; family Phylloscopidae; genus Phylloscopus; species Phylloscopus collybita. The sequence continues at coordinate 3,954,128 of JAJNNQ010000005.1, forward strand.
AGCTGCCCTTTGCACTGGTAGCTCTTGAAAAGCGAGCTGGCAGGAGAACAGAGCGGGAAGTGGGAGGATGAGGTGGATAATCTGTCCTTTGTAAGTAGGACGTTTTCAGGAGATGAGGGTAGGGCACGCTCTTCCCTGGAAAGCCGGGGCTTCCCTGCTGCCTCCTGCCCTGCCCTGGGGCTTGTGCACCTCTGCTCAGATTTCAGTGCTGGGATTTCAGGGCTGCAGCCCCGGGCAGTGCCCTCACTTGCGTGTGCAGGGCTCACCCTCCTGCCGGCTGTTTGTCAGCTGTATCCAGCTGAGAGATAAACCCAAGGTGCTGATTTCTTCTGATGCTGAAAACTCCATGATATTTCCTGAGAATAGCCCAAGCAGATCTGAGCTGCACATTAGCACTTTATTTTCTGCATCCTAAGAGAAAACCGCAAACTGCACCACTACCAAGCCGGGGGTGGGGTTCTTTCTCTCGAGTAGCCAAAGTTCATTCTTAATGAGGGCATGTGAAGTTAAACACTTGCCAGTTGTCACCCCAGTTCTGGTTATACCCCAGCCATAGCTGAAGGAAGTCAGAAGAATGTAATTTACTAAGTGCTTTGGGATTCTTAGAAATATAACTCACCAGAGAGACACTGCAATTTTCTAAGTTCATCCTTAAGGGAGTAGTAAGTGAAGTTTCTGTGTTGGAGGTGGCTCTGGTGAGGGAAAGCATTTTGCAGCCATCCCCACAGGGTTGTTAATGCATGCTTTTTGCTAACATGCCATTCCACTGGAATTTTCACCCTTCTGAGCAATCTCGAATACGATGAAAAGGAGAAAAAGGAACTCAGTGGTACTCCAAGCCCTGGAGGCACCTCAGATGGGCTCTGCTGGGAATACCCACCTTCCCACGGCAGTGACAGCTGAAGCAGAGCAAAGTACAGGGATGAGAGGGAAAAGCCAGAAACGAGAAAAAAATGGGAGAAAAATTAAAATTTAAAAAATCTCATGGGGGGGCTGAAAGCCAAGGCAAATGGGTAAGTGGGCGAGATCCTCTGTGTACGTGTCCTCCCTGTTTCTGCCTTGGATGGCCAACGTTCAGAGCATCAGGGAAGGCTGGAGAGCCACGGGGCTGCCAGTCCCACATCAGCAGAGGGGAGTGCCCCATCCAGTGGGATGGACAGAGATGTGCTTCTGATGCTGTTTAAGACTAGCAACGACAGGACTCCCGAGGTCAGAAGGCTGAAATTACTCCAAATCGGTCTCTATTACCTGGGAAATTCTTCCCTTTATACTGTTTTACAAAGAACCCACCCAAAGGGGTGGAAAAAAGACAAACTTCTTCAACTACATCGGCCAAGTCAGAGGGACATCAATAAGAAGTTCCTCCTAGGGAAAGGAATGCAAAACATAGGATACTGTTAGGAAAACGTGTCTCTTGTTGTCAGAATAGTGCCTGGGAAAGAGTTTCAGAGAAACCAAAACATCACAGCACAAACCATGGCTACATGCTCCCAGCTGCCTCTACTTCCCTCCCTGCAGATGACACCCCACACCCTGCCACACACACCACACCTACCACACATACCCCAAATGGACAGGAGAACAGCTACAGCTGCCACTGGCCTTGGGAAGACAGTGGGACAGAACAGAGGTGCAGAGGAAGGGATTTTAGTGGTGGAATTCTGGTAATTTGCAGAACAACTGACTCTTTTCTCTGGGCATTTCCTCGTTGGATAGTTCTTTCCAGGCCTAATATTCTAATAGGGGCAGGAGCACAACCTGCCCTGTATCCTCTCTCTGGCCACCACCACATTCCAGCCACATTTTCCAAGGTCTGGAAAAGCAAAGCAACAAAATCAAAACAGAAACTAGACTGTGTGTTAAAGAGGGGAAAAAAAAAAAAAGAAACCTTGCTCCCTGCAGGCAATCTAAGGAAGCCATGTGGCACCAGTAGAGTAAATAAAAACTGAACAAGTGACCTCTTCTTGGTCCCTCTGGAGACAGTGGCAAGCCAGGGATTAGCAGCATTCATAGAGCTCCCACAGGTTTCCCTGGCGAGGGATGGAGAGGAGACTTTTGTGGTGCCTGGGGAGGTGGGGAGGCAGAACTGGAAGGGACCAGAGGGACCCATGAGGGGCCTGGCAGAGAGGAAAGGTGGGCTGGTTTGTTTATTGAATATAAGCCTACAAAACCTGCTTGGCTCTGATCTCACCAGATCCCATTGAGGCACAGGATAAATTGTCTGTCCATGGTGGGAGCAGATCTACAACAACACCCCCCTGAGTAACTCCTCTCCAGTTCTTGTGTTTGGTAGATTTCTGTGGCCATGGAAGCCTCCTCAGCTCCTTCCCTCATGGCCCAGTATGTCCCATTTCAATGAAAAATGACCTCACTCTCTAGGTTAGGTGTGCAGGGAGAGACCCTGGCTCCACCAGAGGATCCTCTGCCCACAGCTCACAGTTCATGACCCGTTTTGGTGTGTAGGGTAAAGTTGTTTCCCACCAAAAGCAATCAGGAAGAAGAAAAAAGCCTGAAAGAATGTTTCCCCAAAGTCCAGGGAACTCCCCAAACCAATTCTGTATCTTCTTGGCAGGAACTCTACATTTTTTAAAAGACATATCTGAAAATTACAGAAAGGCATTGAGTCTCTGCCCATCACATAAATCCACAGCTCCTGCTGAATCACTCAGAATTGTGCTGCCTTGGATTTTGCCAACGCAGTAATGTGTGCACAAAAGTCTAAATAAAATCTGTGTGCAAATCAAAGGAGTGAATTCCATGAGTAACTAGAAATGGTTAGTTTTTTGTGGTATGTTTGCAGCTTTTTCTTATTCCAGCACTGTTTCCTGAGCAGACTCTGTAATATTCCACTTCAATCCCTCTAAGCTGACGGGAGAGCGTGTACTTCGCAATCAAAGTGATTCATGCAATTACATGAGCCAGTGCAGAGTAAGGGAGTGAGAATCCCTAATCTAGAACATTAGCACTTATCTGCTAAATGCTCATTTTTAACATACTGCAGAACCATCATCTTATTCCTTACATAAGGTTCTTCAGGGACTACTATGACAACAGCAGTGCTGAAAAGCAGCGTAATGAGACACCAGGAGCACTGGGAACAGATCACTACAACTCAGCTCATTACAACTATTTCTTGTCTGACCCCAGAAATAAAATCACTTGTGGCTGCTTTTTTTTTTAATGCTGAAGTTCTCTGTCAGTCTGTTTCATTTGTTATTGGTATATTCACTATAGTTCTGTTTATACACTGATTGCTGACTTGGTATTCAAGATTGTACAACTGAGGATAGAACAGTGTGGCTATTCCCAGGGGATGACAATATTCCTGAAATCATGCCAGAGACTTTGCAAACTTCGTTGATCTATTGGAAAGGTCATGGACATGACCTGCCAGGATCATTTGCTGGTGACAAAAATGTTGCTGTGTGGTGAAGCAGGTATTGTGGAATTTGTTCCCAGTTTATTACATGTGGAAGGTGATAATTCCTGATATTAGAGAGCTTAATATCATATGCTGGTCCAGATCAGTGAAATTCAAACAGGAAATGAGGTTTTAGGAGTTGGAGTAGTTTCTGAAGGAAGTTGTAAGTCAGAGCTTGATATCTCTTGAGATACGTGCTAGTTTTAAACACAATTTATTTCTACATTTCGGACTCACTAATGAAATTTATGCATTGATTTGGTAGAAATTCAGACAACAGTGCCTCTTCTAATCCCAAAATCAGCATTTGTGTTTAGACTTTTTAGAAATTAGTTTATTTGACGTCAGAAGAGGCCAGGCATGAGCATGAGGTGCGTGGATGCTGCTGCTCTCCTCACCTGCATCCCAGCCCAGGGCAGAATCGTGCTGACCTCTCAGCAAACGCTACAAGTTCCCGCAAGCAGCAGCCCCATGGACGTCTCCAAAGGCAATTCCACGTGTGAGAATTGCCTCTCACAGCCTGAATTGCCTCTCGTTTTCCCCACGTTATGCAAACCGCTGTCGGTGTGAGCCAGCATCGCACTGGGGGTGCCCAGACTTGCTAAGCCACTCACACCTCAGATCCCAGCTGCCTTTCTCAGTCTCAGTGAGAGCTGCAGGTGTGAAGCTTCCATTGCTCTGCCAGACTGCTGCTGGTAACTTGAGAAGGCACTGGCCAACTCCGGCCACATCAGAGAAAAGAGAGGCAGGAGACTTAGAAGTCATTTACAAAAATATTTGCAGCTCAAAAAAAAAAACCCCATAAATGGTGGTTGAGTAAATGCTGGGGGCCCAAATTAGAAATGGTCTGTTCTGCCTTGTGTACAGACCCCAGGAGAGAAGACAAATAATTGAGAAGAGTCTTGGGCTGTTTGTCTGCCAACCTCCACTGAGCATTAATTATGGACCTAAAGCAGAAACGTTGGCTGAAATAAGGACTGCATCCCAACTCAGGATACAGCTTAGAAATTTCCTCTTGAATGACTTGTGTGTTCAGGTTATTTCAGGCACCACAGGCAACTGATCTGAGGTCTTTCATACCTTGGGTGAACCTTACACCTAGACTATACATTTATACACATCTTATAGAAATAAATACATTCTTCCTCTACAAGAGTCAGCAAACTTTCCCCATTTTGCTGAATCAAGGCCATTTTTGGATATACAGTGTGACAGATTAAACAAATTAGATACTGTCGTTATTAAGAGAGTTTTTAGGGCAAAAAGATAATTCTCCTGTCTCGCATTACATGCTTTTTCTCATTTCTTTTATGAGAAAATTATCTTTTTAGATAGCTGATGCATTCACATTCTTAGTCTTCAAAATTCTGTAAACTCTGTAGTGCATTATCACTTGAATAGGCCAAATAATTAATTGAATACCTACTCATAGGCAGTCTTCAGTAACACTGAGGCTTTGAGGAGAACCAGAGAGACCCACCAACAGCACTGAAAGGTAAAAGCAGGTATTTCACTCCAGATTCTTAAAGCAGCCCAGGACTTTGCATGATCATTATCATACTGCGTCAAATCTAAAGTGTTGTGATTAATCCAGAATGATGTCCCCTGATTTGATTTTAATAAAAATATTAGAATTTTTATGGTGGAAGGTGTCCAGTGGATTTGTGAAGGGCAATCTGAAAATGGGACTTTTGGGCTTCCCTCCTGGGAGGAAGCTGAACCCTTTCCAAGCACAGCCAAAGCTGGAGCTCCACCAAAGCCTTGCCCACAGTGGCTGCACTGGATCCTCCTGCTGGATGCTCCCATACAGAAGGAAGAAGGTTCTTCTGAGGTAGATCCCTTTACACCAAGGTAGAATCAGGAGTTTTTGCCAGTGGACAAGTTTTTATGTGGAGGACTGGGGACAGTCTCTGTGTTAATTGTGATAAAATAAGAGAGGCTGGAGAGCAGTTTCTGCCCTGTGCTGTCCCCAGGTGTCCTACAAGTGATCTTGGTCTTGTACCAGCAAAGACTGAAAGGATACACAGAGAAATGTTACCTATTTCAGAATGATTTTGTTCAGTAAAAACCCAGCTATGCAAAAAAACCTTTAAAATGAAGAAATGTAATATGAGGCTACTCTTCAAAGTGGAGCAAAGAAATAAACCACCTGAAAATCTGGTGCATTCATGAGATGGGCACTGTGAGGATTTACATTTAAGACACATTGTAGATTTTTACTACTTTTGCAGTAAAACAATGACACTAAAATTCAGAAAATCATCTCAACTTTCACCTTGTCTTTAAGAACAGGACCGATTTAATTGGAATTAATTAATATTTCATTACAATTTTATAATCACCTGAAGACCATATAGATGTGAAAGGTCTCTTATAACGAACCAGTTATAGCACAAGTTGGTAGTAAGAACTGAGAAGTCTGTAGCATTCCATTATACATTATAGATTATAATGTATGATGCTGCCCTTCCAGGCTCAGGACTGACAACCTTTCATCAATTATCTATCCTTTTTATGTCAAATGGCTTTTACAAGAACTGAGTCTACACAAACCTGCACAAAATTCTTCCCTTCCCCCTTATTATTTTTCCTCAATTCTATAGTGTTTTTAGAGAGAGGATCAGGAGGTTTAGGGCCGAAAGTGATTTTTGTTTTTGAAAGTTCTGGGCACCAGGAGATTGTGAAAATAATCATTCCTGGCTTACGCTCATTTTTAGTTTCTAGGATACAAACAGAATTTAAAACAAGCTAATCCCTTCACCTGGTTTAAACTGCCAGTGCTTCAGGCAGCAACATGAGTTTACAACAGCTAAGGATACATCCCAGTTATTTTTAATCCTTCCACGTCAAAATTGGCTTATCCCAATTTGCTGTTAGAGCATCCTCGGAGTAAAGCTCTGTTTACCCTGCCCGTCTTTGTCTTGAGCGCACTTGGACGAAATAACCCTAAGCACCCAAAAAAAAAAGGCCACGTTTTGTAATGAAAACACCTCCAGACAGACTGACCCCCCGAGGGGAGGCCGCCGAAGAATCGATTGGACAGCTCCTGGCCGGGGCTGAACCCAGCGGGAGCGCGCCAGACACTCAGCGCTCCCTCCAGCGCCAGGCCCTGCTCCCCTCCAGTGCCAGTCCCTGCTCCCCTCCAGTGCCAGGCCCTGCTCCCCTCCAGTGCCAGTCCCTGCTCCCCTCCAGCGCCGGGCCCTGCTCCCCTGCAGCGCCAGGCTCTGCTCCCCTCCAGTGCCAGGCTCTGCTCCCCTCCAGTGCCGGGCCCTGCTCCCCTCCAGTGCCAGTCCCTGCTCCCCTGCAGCGCCAGGCTCTGCTCCCCTGCAGCGCCAGGCTCTGCTCCCCTGCAGCGCCAGTCCCTGCTCCCCTCCAGTGCCAGGCCCTGCTCCCCTCCAGCACCAGTCCCTGCTCCCCTCCAGCGCCAGGACCTGCTCCCCTCCAGCACCAGTCCCTGCTCCCCTCCAGTGCCAGGCCCTGCTCCCCTCCAGTGCCAGTCCCTGCTCCCCTCCAGCACCAGTCCCTGCTCCCCTCCAGTGCCCAGTCCCTGCTCCCCTCCAGCACCAGTCCCTGCTCCCCTCCAGCGCCAGGCTCTGCTCCCTCCAGTGCCAGGCCCTGCTCCCCTCCAGTGCCAGGCCCTGCTCCCCTCCAGTGCCCAGTCCCTGCTCCCTCCAGTGCCAGTCCCTGCTCCCCTCCAGTGCCCAGTCCCTGCTCCCCTCCAGTGCCAGGCCCTGCTCCCCTCCAGTGCCGGGCCCTGCTCCCCTCCAGTGCCAGTCCCTGCTCCCCTGCAGCGCCAGGCTCTGCTCCCCTGCAGCGCCAGTCCCTGCTCCCCTCCAGTGCCAGGCTCTGCTCCCCTCCAGTGCCAGGCCCTGCTCCCCTCCAGCACCAGTCCCTGCTCCCCTCCAGCGCCAGGACCTGCTCCCCTCCAGCACCAGTCCCTGCTCCCCTCCAGTGCCAGGCCCTGCTCCCCTCCAGTGCCCAGGCCCTGCTCCCCTCCAGTGCCAGTCCCTGCTCCCCTCCATTGCCAGGCCCTGCTCCCCTCCAGTGCCAGGCCCTGCTCCCCTCCAGTGCCAGTCCCTGCTCCCCTCCATTGCCAGGCCCTGCTCCCCTCCAGTGCCAGGCCCTGCTCCCCTCCACCGCCGGGCCCTGCTCCCCTCCAGCGCCAGGACCTGCTCCCCTCCAGTGCCAGGCCCTGCTCCCCTCCAGTGCCAGTCCCTGCTCCCCTGCAGCGCCAGGCTCTGCTCCCCTCGAGCGCCAGGCTCTGCTCCCCTCCAGTGCCAGGCCCTGCTCCCCTCCAGTGCCAGTCCCTGCTCCCCTGCAGCGCCAGGCTCTGCTCCCCTCGAGCGCCAGGCTCTGCTCCCCTCCAGTGCCAGGCCCTGCTCCCCTCCAGTGCCAGTCCCTGCTCCCCTCCATTGCCAGGCCCTGCTCCCCTCCAGTGCCAGTCCCTGCTCCCATCCACCGCCGGGCCCTGTTCCCCTCCAGTGCCAGGCCCTGCTCCCCTCCAGTGCCAGTCCCTGCTCCCCTCCAGCGCCGGGCCCTGCTCCCCTCCAGTGCCAGGCCCTGCTCCCCTCCAGTGCCCAGGCCCTGCTCCCCTCCAGTGCCAGGCTCTGCTCCCCTCCAGTGCCCAGTCCCTGCTCCCCTCCAGTGCCCAGGCCCTGCTCCCCTCCAGTGCCCAGGCCCTGCTCCCCTCCAGTGCCAGTCCCTGCTCCCCTCCAGCGCCAGGCCCTGCTCCCCTCCAGCGCCAGGCCCTGCTCCCCTCCACCGCCGGGCCCTGCTCCCCTCCAGCGCCCAGTCCCTGCTCCCCTCCAGTGCCAGGCCCTGCTCCCCTCCAGTGCCCAGGCTCTGCTCCCCTCCACTGCCCAGGCCCTGCTCCCCTTCAGCTGCTCTCAGACCTGCCCCAGCCAAGGAACCAGGCTGGCTGAGGGCTCGGGGAGGTGTGGGCTCTGCTAAGGCTCGGCCTTCCCCATCGGAGCAAAACTATGAACTGAAAAATCTGGGGGAAAAGGGACCTACTTGTCCCTGTGGGACACAATAAATGGAGACAGGGAGTGGTAATTTCTCAGAAGGCTGCTGTGGACCCCTCGTTAGGAGGAGCCACAGGTTTATTTTTTAGGCTTCTTTTATACTTTTTACAAATGTGCCCACCTTAGAGGTGGAACCCCTGGGAACCATTGGTCACTTCCAGAGACCACCACGCGAAGTCCCTCCTCTGGGAAAGTACTGGGAAAACAAGAGAGCTTCCAGTATGTGACCTTGTTTACCAGTAAAAGTGCTTGGGAACAGAATTTCCTAAAAACCAAAATATGGCAGGCACGAATCGTGGCAACACCTACTTGTGAGAACGGGATGCGCTGGAGGAGGGGAGTAGAACAAAGGGTCCAGAGAGATTGGAAGTAGGAACAGGGGAAAAGGGAGTTAGGAGGGAGAAGAAAGGCAAAAAGGAAGCATAAAGAGCTGGAGAGGTAAGGAAAACAGAGAAGGAAAAGAGTGACAGAAGAAGGCAAGGAAATATTGCATGTGTTTTAGTGATGCACTCCTCCCAAAGGGGAGGGAGGTGCCCAAAGGTACCACCTTTAGTGGTTAGACCTTGGTTTGTACTGAATTTAGAAACTGAATGTAGAAACAGGGGCTCACTGAGACCATGAGACCATGGTCTGGCATTTGTGCTGGAAGGAGCCAGTGGGACACTGCTTCTGGAATGGGGCTCTCTGCTCCCAGTGCTCCTTCTCCCTGTCTTCCCACGGATCTTTGGTGGGCTGCAGCCCTGCTGAAGATGAGATTTGTTTTCCTCTTGTGCTCCTGGGTGCCATGGGAGCCAGGAGGGCCTCGGCAGAGGCACGGACTGTCTGTGGCAAGGAGGGGAGAACCACAGGAGAACAGGAATTCAAAGGGGTTCTGGGCTTCCAGCAGGAACCAGAATTGGTCCAATCCTTACTCAAACTGTGGGGTACATTTGATGCTGCTCTGCCCCAGACAAGATGAGCACAGCCTGCATTGCCCCCCTTGGCCATGCCCACAGCTCTGCCAGGTGTCAGCAGAGGCTGGGTTGAGGGATACACGTGGTTTCTGTTCACAGAGGGAGCTGGGTCTGGGTCTGCTGCTGGCCAGGGAGCAGAGGGAACATGGCACTGGCCCATGCTGGCTGCAGTGGCTGTGGGCTACCACTGTGGGATGTGCTCTGACCTCCCTTGGAATCTCCCCATCCTGCTTCAGGATCTCATCGGGACCTGCTGTGTCCTGTCCTCGGCTTACTGCATGATGTCCCCAATATGTTGTGGGATGTTTCCCCCCTCTAGCCTGCTGTTGGATGTCTCCCCACTCCCTGATCTGCTGTAGGATGTCCCTAGCCAGCCTTGGGACGAACCCCTAGACCTGCTGTGGGACATCCTCGTGCTTCAGGGTGTACCCCAGCCAGCCCTGGCACGACCCCTCCACACCTGCTGTGGGGAATCCTTCAGCCGCACCCTGGGATGCTCGCCCCGAGCCCCAGGGACGTTTCCCCAGAACTGCCGTGCGATGTTACCCCGTACACCCAGGTGCCCCAGAGCTGACGCGGGCTGTCCCCAACCCTCCGTGGGATGTCCCCTCAGCCGACCCCGGGCTATCCCCAACCCTCTGTGGGATGTCCCCTCAGCCGACCCCGGGCTATCCCCAATCCTCTGTGGGATGTCCCCTCAGCCGGTCCCGGGCTATCCCCAACCCTCTGTGGGATGTCCCCTCAGCCGGCCCCGGGCTATCCCCAACCCTCTGTGGGATGTCCCCTCAGCCGGCCCCGGGCTGTCCCCAACCCTCTGTGGGATGTCCCCTCAGCCGACCCCCGGGCTATCCCCAGCCCTCTGTGGGATGACCCCTCAGCCGGCCCCGGGCTGTCCCCATCCCTGCTCGCCCCCCCCCGCCCCTCCGCCGCGCACCTGGGCGCGGTGTGTGCGCACGGCGCCCGCGGCCGCGGCGCTGCCGGGCGGGGGTGACTCAGCCCCGGCTTTATAACGCCGGGCCGGCCCCCAGCCCGGCTCCGCTGCGCCGCACCGCGCCCGCGGGGAGCGCCGGGGCCGCGGCACCGCACCATGCGGAGCCTGCGCGGAGCCCCGCCGGCACTGCCGCCGCTGCTGCTGGTGCTGCTGGTGCTGCTGGCGCTGCTGCTGGCCGCGGGGCACGGCGCCGTCATCACCGGGGTGAGCGCCTCCGCTCGGCACCGACGGCACCGAGGGGAGCCGGGGCTGCGGGGACGGGAGTCGGGGTTTGTTCGTGGGGGAACCTGCCGGGATAAGGGGTGTCCGGAGAGAGGGGAGCGCTCTGCCGGGCGGGATGCCCGGGGCTGGTCTCTCCGGGTGAGCACTGCCGAGACTCGGGGTCTGTCCGCGTTCGGCGATGCCAGGACGGAGCGGTGCCCAGTGCGGTGAGGGATGGCCGGAGCTGGGATAAGTGATAACGAGGACGTGGGAGGGAAAGCAGTGCCAGGTGATGAGAGGTGACAGGGCTTGGGGGTCCGTCTGGGATTAGTGATACAGGACGTGGCGTCTCTCTAGGGATGAGAGATGCCCGGAGCTGCGGGTCGGTCTGGATTAAGTGCTATCCCAGCCTGGGGGTCTCTCTGCGGTGAGTGATGCCAGGATGTGTCAGTCTCTGCATTGGTGGGCAATGCCGGGTCTCTGAGGTGAGGGGATGCCACAACGTGAGGTCTGTTCCTTTGGGGTGAGGGATGTCTGGACTCGGGGGGATTGTCTCCAGGCTGGTCCGGGAACGTGCAGAGATTCCTGCTGCTTTCCCAGGGCTGGAGCTATCGCCCATCTCTCCCAAATGCAGCCTTAGCCGTCCCCAAACCTGCTCTGAGAGAGTCTGGCTCAGGGTGTTGCATTGCCCACTGTGCACCCCAAGTTCCTCCAGCTCCTCCGTGTACAGGACAAGATTACAGTCCTCGGAAAATGCTGTTTTCCTTCTTTTTTTTTTTTTTTTGTCTTTGTGCTGCTTTTTTCCCCTCAATCACCACCCCTTGCAAACAACTCTCTGTTGTTGCTGTTTTCAGGCTCAGGATTCACTCTGGTGAAAACACTTTTTTTTTTTTTTTTTTTTTTTTTTCCCTAAAGATGTTATTAAACCCAAAGCATTGCATCAGTTTTAAGTAAAATGATTTTTTAAGTGTTTGCTTTGGATTAATAACTCAGCACTTGCATTCCTTTGAGAGCTTACATGTCTTTTGTAACCACCAGAAGTTGCACTCACAGCAGTGGATTTCTCTGAGGCTGTCCAGGCTCCCTGTCCAGACCCCTGAAGTCCATGAAACAGCTCGTGGGCATTTCTCTGGAAGTCAGATCAGTTCTCAGGACTGATTATTTTTTTTAGAGCAGAGAATGTGAAGGAATTTTTTAATATTTGAGGATTTCAAGTTTCTTTTTAAATAGAAACATTCCCAGCAACAGAGGAGTAGTTTATCTGTTATTAGAGTTGTGGGTACACCTTTAAAGCATAATTAATCCATTAAATAAAGTATTTGTGAGGCACTGAATAATAGATCAAGGACAAGAAAGATTCAAAAAGTAAAAATAGATTAGAACTAGCAAAAGTTACTTTATTAACTATTGCTGAGCATTTCCTCTTAAACCACTTTGATGAATTTTGGCTTTTGATGAACAGACAAATCTCAGATGAGAGCTGACGTAGGTGTTCCCCAACCTCTGAGCCTGCAAGGTGTTTTTCTTTTGCAATTTAAGGACTTTTTTCAAACTTCCCTCACTTCAGTGGTGGTTCTTGTGCTGACACCTGTTGCCTTTGCAGCTGGCATTTCTCCTGGGACATATTCTTGGGCTGATTTTCCAGGAAAACTGTGTTTAAATGAGGTGCTCATGTGGTGTTTGGGGAAGTTTAAGAGTAGCAGCAGGAATTACACATTGCAGATAAGGTGTGGGCAGGAACGCTTGGGTTGAATATTTTTAAAGCTTGTCATACATTTTTGGAAAGGGAGCCTTAAAAGTTCTGCCAGATGTAAATATGTCTGTGTGTGAGTTTAGGAAAGAAATTGTTCAGCCCAGACATTCAAGACCCTTGCTTGGTAGAACATACTCAGGTGGGTTTTTCAACTGAGTGGCATTTCACCCCAGGACCAGTCCCAAAGACATGAATGGAGTTTGAGATATAGAACTGAGAAAAAAAAAAAAGGGAGTCAGGAGCTGACAGGTGAGAAATAGCAGAGCCTGTGACTCCAGCTGAGCAGTGGACACTGCTGTGCTGGGGCAGCCAAAAATCACTGGAGCTGCATTTTTATTTGTGACTAGGGCAAAATAATATCATTAGAGTGCCATTCTTTTTTTTTTTTTTTTTTTTTTTTTTAAGACAGAGGTCCAAAAGTGAATATTATCTACCTGGCAGGCTGGAGTCCTAGTTTTATGGCCATACCAGCAAATGCTCTGTGCTTGGGCTTACCTGCAGCACAGAGCTCTGTGTTTAGGAGCTGTTTGGGTCACACACACTATTCAGTAGTGATCTTAAAGAAACAGCTTCTTCCTGAACTACTGACTGATCTTTACACGTGTATTTTGATCTGGCTTCAGCTGGTCAGTGCAATATTTACCCAGTGAGTACAGTCTGAAGTCATTTATCATGCAAATCCCAAGGTAAGATCAGTGAGTTTTTTCCCCTCAGGAGAATGTTTACCCTGAAATGCGCTTTCCCCAGGGCTGTTATCATCATTTACGTACATTTTTATGAGTTTCCCATTTACGTAGTGCTGACCAGTGCCTTTGGTCTCTCGCTGCTGCTGTCAGACACCCAGAGCAGTGAGTTAATCAAGCTTACATTCGGGGTGTAATCAGAACCTTTAAGCAATGGCATGTCTCACTGGAGAAAGGAGACTGGTTTTTGCCTTAAATCTACGCAAGCTCTTGATTAAAAAGTAACTGAAAGATGTACAGTAACTTGTTTTCAGAACACAACATGTCAACTGCTCTTCATGGTTTTTGGGTTTGAAAACATACCCACTAGTTTGCATTTTGGTTTTTGCTTATCTAAGCTGTATTGGGTAAGTGGCCAAAATATTTTTTTTGCCTCCCGTGAAGGGAAATGCTACCACAGCAGCATTTCTCTTTTTTTTTTTTTTTTTTTACTTATGCAAAGCTTTTCCCAAGACCTCTTTTAGCTATGTGTAATTCTAGATAACAGCCACAGAATCCATATTTAAACTTCTGTTTTAGCTGCTTCCACTTGGACTTCTCTAACAAAACGATCGTGCAGTCTTGCAAGGGCACTCACAACCATGATATTATCATATGAAGTTAGAAGGAGTAGTTACCTAAAAGTCATTCAATGAATGGATGATTTCCTATCTTAGCTTCTCCATAAGACTGGTTTGGTGACTCTTTTGCTGGCAAGTTTAGTGTGGTTGGTCCTTGCTCCTGCCTGAGCTCTCTCAGGCACCCCTCTGGGATCTGGGAAGGCAAGTGGCACATGCCATGGTCTATCAGTGCTCAGAAGTTGGGACTGTAAATCACTGACAGTCCTTGGTTTGGCCCAGAGCAGCTCCATGTGTGGTCCTGACTTTAAACAACCTGGTCGCAACTCCAAAAGGTGCCAGGAGCCTGCACGTTCCAACCCATGGGAGACACAAGTATCGCAAATCAGCCTTAAATCTTATTATTCAGCCTTAACGAGCCATGATAACTTAGGGGTGCCAGAGGCAGCTCCCGAGCCCCTGATCTGTCCTATTTCTGGACTACATTTATTATTCATTCAAGTTGCCCAATGCTGTGTTGATCTCCAGGCCTGCGAACGAGACCAGCAGTGCGGAGGCGGGATGTGCTGCGCCGTCAGCCTCTGGATCCGCAGCCTGAGGATGTGCACCCCCATGGGAAACCTGGGGGACGAGTGCCACCCCTTGAGTCACAGAGTGAGTACCACGCTGGGGGAGGGCTGTGGGGCTGTCCTGACCCATAAAACCCGGGGAAAGGCAGGGAAAGTTCCCGTTCCTTACGCTATCCAGCCAGCTGCGTCTGGGTGGGAGCAGCGAGGAAGGTGCCTGCCTAAGGAAGCGCATTACTGTCAGAATTATGCTGAGGAGAATCAGAGGATGAAAGCACTACACGCTTCCCAGGTTGTTCTCTCATTAGTTTGTTGCTGCTGCTTTGTTTTGCTAAGTGATCTGAAACGGCGTTAGCAGCTCCCAAGCCCAGCCCTGCCAATCCCTCCTGGCACAGCAAGTGCCACCAACCACAGTGGCAGTGGACAAGATCCTGTCACCAGCCTTAAAAATGTCACCAGCTGGCGTTGGGACACCTGGTGCATTGAGAAGGTGTTGACACACGTTTGGACTTTTCTCAAGCCCCCACAGGCTCTCTTTGTTTCTAGTCCACCTATTAATTTCAAATAGATATGTGTGTGTACATATACACACACAGAGTTATTATTAATACAATGATTTTAACAAGTGCATTTATTTAAGGCTGTGTAATTACGTATTTGTTACACGGTATGAAAAAAGCTGCTTATTCAAAACACAAATGACTGAATGGGATGTTACCAGGGAGCTTGAGAACCTGGTGGTCTTCAGAGCCATCCTCAAGGATGAGCACAGCCCGAGAGTCATCACAAGTGGAAGATACAAGGCAATAAATTCAGATCATAAATGTGCAGCTAGTTAGCTGCCTCTCTCTCTCACTGTTTTGTCCAAGGCCTGGCTTCTCAGCTCAGTATCTACAGTTTATTTTCTCAGTTTTAGGAAGTTTAAGGCTCTATTTTATTGCAGTTAAATTTTTAAAACTTCTGCTGTGATATTGGGGACCAAACTATCATTTTTATTATGTAATGTAGCATAGTAAAGATTTTTTCTTGTAAGGGCTCTTTCCATTACCAGGAATTAGGATAAGAGAAATTGTCTTCTAGAGGGTTTTATGAGCTTATTGTTATTGGGCAATAATTTAAACTGTCTGATATATTTCAAGCTGATTGCCTGCATAATTACAATCAGAGAAGATGCCTGTCCACCCCAGACTTAGTCACTGATGTTTATAAGCTTTATGAGGTTAATTTTAGAGTTTTGATTCCTCACACCACTGATCTTCCTGAGAAACACAAAGCAAATTGATTTACTACAGAATGTGAAATGAGGTTATATTAAGGATGGAGGGTTTGCTCAGTGGTTCCTCTCTTGTAAATACTTGTGTAGGGAGCAGCTGGGTGCCCTGATCACCAAAACCTTTCATTTACCTGCAGGATATGTCAAAAGCAGGCACCTCCATGGCCATGGCAGCTCAGGGAGGCTGGTGCTGGCCCAGGGCAGTGCAGGGGATGTGAGCCCTCTGCCCACCTCCTGCAACCAGTGGAGTGTCACTGGAGTCAGGCTGGTGCTTGGCACCATGCACAGAGGGCTGTGTGGGACTTTCTTAAAGACAAAATTTGTACTCTGGCCCAACAAAATCTTAGCATATTAAAATTTTAGGCTTCATCCACAGAGAAATCTAGAAGTGAGGGAATTAGGGCTGCCTGCCTGGCTGGTAGCAGTGGCTTTGTACCTCTGTGCCTCCTTTGCTGCATCCAGGGAAGGCTCACTGTGTGCTGCCAGCACCACAGCTCACAGACATTTCCCACTGGGCTGTCCTGCTTGGCTCCTGTAAGAGACAGAGCTTGTGACCAAGTTGTTGAAGAGTGTCAGTACATGTGCATGTCATGGCACAATTAAATTTGTCTAATGTGCTCCATATGTGCTCCCTGCAGCACAATGTGGCTGGAGGAGGACGGGATGAAACGAGAAACCTCTGCCCTGTGGTGAAAAGGATCCTCCTCAAAGGGAGGTCAGGCAAGGTGACATCCAGAGGCCCCTTCCAGCCTGTTTACCACGGGATACCAAGGTTCCCAGGTCCTGCCCTGTGCCGTGTGACAAGCCAGGATTCGGGACACACAGAACGCCCTGCACAGTGGCACCACAAAACGTGATGTTAAAGGCCAGTGTAGTTTCACAACAAACTCCTTTATGAAACAGGAGTAAATGGAGGATATGTGTCATCACAGATGTAGATTTACACAGCAGCAGGAGCGTTTACATCCTGCTCTGGAGGCTGTACCACGGGGCTGCCTCTGCCACCCGCTCTGTGCTGCAGCTCGTGGGGAACTCTGGCTGGGAGCTGGGAACTCTGGAAGGGAGGGAACTGGGCAGCATTGCCCATATCCCCATTATTCCTCCCACTTCATCCCCCCCCAACCCCCAGTGGTTCTGCCTGTCACTGATGTCCTTGCCTTGTCCCCAGGTCCCCTTCTCCGGGCGGCGGACGCACCACAGCTGCCCGTGCCTGCCGGGCCTGGCCTGCCTGAGGACTCCCCACAGCAGGTTCAGGTGTTTACCTGCCTTCAGGAAAGAAGACGTCTTTTTTTAGCAGGAACTGTTCTGCACTGGAAAGAGCCGCTCAGTATTTTCGTTCTCTGGTTGCCGTGACACAAACACAAAAGGGGGCTTGCCAGGGGAAACCCCTCAGCACACTGTCCTGCCTCACCAACACCAGCTGGAGATGGGACGCTGCTGTTGTGGCCGAGGTTTTCAGGAGGGACCCGCAGTGGAGGGTGTTTTCATTTTGGGGGTAGCCAAACAACACCTGCTAGAGCAGGGGCTTGACCATTCCTGAATCATTTTGTGGGCTTCATGGTTCCACTTTAACCCCAGAATGAAAAAAATTCCAAGTTTATAGCCAGTTTTTGGAAAAAATTTGGCCACGTCTTTACACTTTGGAATACCTGAATTGAACTGAGAGCTGGGTAACTGCACAGTGTGAAGCATGTGACAATTGCCAAAAGAACTGTATTTACATTGCATTTTGTATCTTTATTAATATAATTTTATTTGTAAGTTAGGCGCACCTCTAGGGTAAAGATTTAACCAATAGATGTAGTTTTTACACTTTTTAAAAGTGGCAGGTGGAACCAAAGCATTTCAGTATTCAGAGCATTAAAAGATTTTGTTATTTTAGTATTCTAAGATGAGAAGTTGTTGTTACTTGAATTGGTGTAAAACTACCCGATCATCTCAAACTATGTATTAAGATGTAGTTTATATTAAAGAAAAAAGGAACCCTGAAGTTTATTGTAACAGGCTGCCTGACTTCTTGTATATGTATCAAATTTGCTGTGCAAAGATTCTGTATCAGAATAATGGCAGTGTATGATTTGATTTATTTTAATATTATAACATTATTTTGTCATTGTGGTTTTTCGTTTTTATTCAGTGTAATCTGTTATCCCACACTTGATTCACCCAAGCTAGAGCAGAGCTCCTTATGGATAGCTTAGCAAAAGATTATGTGCCTCTGGCTGCTTCTTGGGAAACTTGGAGTTTACAAGGCATGAACTCCTCAATCAAGCTGCAGTTTCAGAATTGGGAGGAATCTTGGTGTAAATAATACCAGAGGTTTTTCTTGGCTCGTGCCTCAAAGGATCAACTTTAGCCCAGCAAACATAAGATCCGTGGGTTTTCTATGAAATACTGTGTGAGTTCATATTTACTTGTCAGTCCCCAGAGCTGGAATTCCAATAGTTTGTGTGAGATTCACATGTTTCCTGCTCTCAGACATGCAAACATGTGCTGGAACTGGAAAAGTGAAGTCATTAATCTTTCAACAACCAGTGCTTTGCTACTGGTGGAGAAGTGAGCACACTGTATTAAGGCCAGGCCTGTAAAAATTAGAGGAGAAACATCCCTGTGAGTTACCAGGTACCTTCTACTGGGCTCTACAGCCTTCCCTGGGAGACAGACAAGTATAACTGGATTAGTTATTGCCAGATCCTCATGGATTCTGCAAATGTCAGGGAAATAAAAGTCTGGAGAGATTGTATCCTCCTGGCTGAAGACAGCCCACCCCCAGGCTACCCACTCCTGTGCCTCTGGATTTTGCCTCCCCATTTGCAGTGGTGATACTGCAGCTGTGCAAGTGGTGACAGAAAAAAAGAGAAAAAAAAAAAAAAGGACTGAAGTGCCACTAAAGGGTAATTTTACATCTGGTTTGCATTAATGTGATCAGGTACAAAGTGCCTTTATTAGATCTGAAGTCTCAGAGGGGCTCAACACTAACCCAAAGGGCTGGTGAAAGGCCAAGTCATTTATTGAGTTCAAAGTGACATGCCAGCACTGCAGAAATTCCCATAACCTGGATTTAAAACCAACCCCCAAGCCTGATCCCTCATTGTCACAAAATAGGGGGGCTCCCCAAACACCCTGTGCACCCACAAAGGCTGGGTTTGAGGAGGAGGAGCACACTGGAAGTGTGGGGGTTGCTTTTCACGTCAGTCCCCATAAAATAAGCTCAACACCACGGACTTCAATTTACACAAAATCAAGAAGAAAATAGGAGCAGTCCAAATGTGCCTGTGTCCCATCTTTTGCTCCATTTTTTAAAATCAGAGCACCAAAAATGAACCATGGCAGGAAACAGCAGCCCTGCTCCTCATCTCCTGCTGGCATAATTCAGCAGTGACTGCACTGAGGGCAGTAACCCTGGTTTATATCATGGCAAAGGAGTGGGCAGTTAGACCTAAGGCCTGCCTCAGACCTGCCAAACTGAAATCCTGGGAGAGTTTATCAGACAAGAGCAGAGCAACTCTGTAGTTGTAATTTGTGTCAATTAACTTGTGGGATTAAGCATTTATCTGGGTAATGAGAACAGCCCCAATTACACGAGTTCAAAGTTCACACCATCTCTAGCAGGTGGCAGCTCCTGAGTCCTGCAGACACTCCTGGCCAGGGTATTTGGATGCAGCTTGGAGAGATTCATTATCCCATACTCGTCCTTGAGGGGCTTCTCCACACCTTCCCTGCTGAAGTAGGAGAGATAAAGGCAAAACCTCACTGTCCTACATCCCCACTATATTCACTCAGCAATAATTATTACGATTCCCCTTTTAGTAATTTAATTTCCATTAATTGACACTCACAATGGAGGTTAGTTGATTTGAGAGAATCATTCCAGAAGGAAGATTAAGCTCTTGCATCCCCATTATTTCCTAAACTCTGCCCTAATCAATTATCTTTTCTCCCATCCTAGGGGAGATTTCCTCTCCCAAGCACACCTACAAAGCCCCTTTAATTTCTCTCTGCAGTGGAAGGGGCTGGGAGGGCACCCTTTATATTTGCTTTACACTGATAATAGGCAAACCAGTGACCACAAGTATCTCCAAATGTGAATGGTCATGCAGCCCCCTCTGCTCTTCCCTGGAGCCAGCTTTTGTCTTGAGGAGCACAGCAAATGACTCAGGATGACCCACAGAAAAGGTGGCTAGCCTCAAGCCAACCCTGACACAAAAAGTTTCCTGCAATCCCCTGTGCTGCTCAGTTTGCCCCAGAATCACCCTAGAAATTATCTCAGGCCAGGGACAGCTTCCTCACCTGCCTTGAAGGAAGGGAAGGGGAAAGGCCCTTGCAGGAGAAATCAGATGAGAAAATAGAGCAGGATTTGTGCAGCCCTGGAACCTCCTTGGTGCAGGGGAAAAGCCTCATTCCCCACACCCACAGCTTGTGAAGAGAGAGGCTGGTTTAAACACTTGCCTTTACTCACTGCACTTAGATCTGTGCCAACGTGTGTTTTAGCTTTATTAATATTGCAGTAATTTCATTATTAATAGAAACATGTGCATTAATTTTTCATATTATATGAATATTGATATTACAGATATGCTATAGAATAATGTTGATATCCCACCACACTGGAGGCGTTTCCGTGTTTGTTGCCAGATTTTGGGTGAGCAGAGAGGCCTTGCAGGAAAGGGCACCACCACAGATAATGAGTTGCTGCCTTAATTTGATTACATGCTTATTAGGAAAGGGGAAAGAAGGTGTTTGGGTTTTGAGGGTGCACAGCTGGCTGTGCCAGCACACACCTGTGAGCCTGGGGGGCTGCAGGGAAGGCTCTGCTGCTGAGCCCAGCTGAAACCCAGCTTCATCTGCATCCTCCTGCCCACAGTTCACCCCCTGGGAAATTTTGCCACCTCCAAAAACAGTGTCACAAGTCTTTGAGGGAGGAGGTGACACAGAAGTAAATTATTCTGGTTGTGTGGCAAGGGGGATTCAACTCTTCATGGGTCCATACAGAAGAGACAGGTCACCCTAACCAAATACTGGTTTTACAGAACTAGTAACTGAAAGGAGATTAGCTTGGTGTGTGAGAAGATAAAGGAGAGTAATGCATCACCTCTGTGGAGAACACTTTAGGGTAAGAAAAGTGTTTAATGTTGGTATTGTTGGTCTGTAGTGGTGTGGGATATGTTATGCTTGTTGTGACCCCAAAGCTCTAGAGTGTTTGACGATCATACAACATTCCTTGTCAAGAGGTGCTTTGCTAATTCTCCTCATCAGCACAATCCAACAAAGCAAAGGATGATGCCAGCAAGTGTGACCCCAGACTGAGGTCCTTGCCAGTGCCTCCCCCCTGCCCCAGGAGCCCTGGGATTTGTTGTTTCTGCACAGATGGATATTCAAAAGAAACAGAAGGTGCTAAGAACCCCTTGATTTAAACAAGATGTCTCAGGAATTTGATCTTGACAATGTGTAACGTGTTCTCCAGAAGGAATTAGAAAATTGCAAGAAGAGAATAGACTGTGCAAATGCAAGAGGATTTTGATAACGGCAAAATCGATGTGCCTTTCTCTGTTCCATAGATATGAAATGGCAAACCAGCAGGGGTACTGTCGTTAGACTGATCAATAATTCTGAGCACGGGAATGGAGATGAGTTTAAGCAAATCACCTGTGGTTTCTCAAGGAGAGGCTTGAGTGCAGGCAGACCTAGCCCAGTGCAGCAGGACACATTCCAAGGATTTGGCAGGGCAGGTTCCCCCACATGACATGTCTGTCTGGGAGGATGGTGGCAGCCTTTGGGTCACTCTGCCCAGTCATCAGGGCTGGGAAAGGCTGCCTGGGAAAGGCTGAAGCTGAGTAATCCTGGTGCACTGAAGGGAGGAGGATGGATGGCAGCTTGTTTTGTGACAAGGAGTGCAATGCAGGGTGACAGCAAAGTGTGCAGGAGAGGAGGAAAGAGCAATATAACCACAGAGGACAGGTGTAAACCCACCCTGTGGCAGGGGTTTCCCAAAAATCTGAGTGTGAGCAGCTTAGTGGGGTAGAAAATGAAGGCAAGCACAATGTCAAAAGGACTGAAAGTCTCCTCTGCAAAACCTGGGAAACTGTGTGCATGTTAACTGTGTGCCAGGAGTGCCCAGAGCACCCCAGACTGATGCTCCATTGTACTGTGGCCCCAGCTATCAGTGTGTTATGTGCCTGTCCCTGTCCTCAGAAGTTTACAAATCTCACAGACCACAGAAAGCAAGTGCCTGTGCTGTACTCAGCGTGCACCTGCATGGCTGCAGCCTGAGCTAGCCTGGGATGCAATGCTGTCCTTGCCCTGCATCCCAGCACATGGTACAGGGAGGATGGGCCCTGTGGAGCTCTGCACTGCACTGCTTGGGCAGTGTAGCTCTTCCTGAGCTGGGAATTCCACCGGGTCTCCCCAAACTGTGGTGCCGTGCCTCCGCCACAGCATCGTAACACACGGAGAGGATTAAATCTGCTTTTAAAGCCTAATGTGGCTTTGTAAATCCCAAGGCAGTAATACAGTGCAGAAGCAGACTAAAAATATGGCCTGGTTCCAGCCCAGCAAGCAGGGCTGGATCTTCTTTATTTACTTTTTCCTCTTGCACATGTGAGAGCACTCATGTCATTTCATGCATAGATTTGTGGGCTCCCTCACCGCAAAGAGGCAGATGTGGCTCTTGCTGCAAGGAGTCTGCAAACCAGCAAAGCTGATATTAATTCCAGAGGGTGCAGGATTCACCCTTTATTTACTCCTCCAGGCTATAGGGCAGCCCAGGCAGGAGAGCACACTGCTGACCTCTTTCATGGGACCAGAAGGGTCAGCTTAGGGAAAGGCATTGGTGAGGCAGCTGCCAACATTCTCACTCTTTCCAAAAATTTCACTGCATCCTGTAAAACTAGTAGGTGTTTAATTTTTTCCTCCCCAATTTCTTTTCTCACATGGATGAAACCTTGACGGAAAGGTCCCCCACCCCTTCAAATCCAACAGCAAAATTTCCTGACTGTGGTGGTGTCATAATTCCAGCTCCCTCCCCCACCCTTTCATTAAACTCCCCAAAGTTGCTAACAAACCTTCCACACATTGCAACAGATCCTTCAGTTACTTGGATTTGGTTTACACCAGCACTTAGGTTCAGACAAATATTGAACAAACAGTAAGAAAAGGTCTGTCTTGCTGAGTGTTCAGGATCTTCTGGGGAGGAAAACCATTGCCCAGCCCTCTATCCCCACTGGCAGCTCTGCTGGCAGGTCCTGCAGAGCCCAGTATCTGCAGCCTCCCTCATCACCCCCTTTGGTGATGCTCAGCCCAAACATGTCCCTCGTTGCTTTCACATCACAGCTCCAGCTTTACCTCTGCCTGTGATGCCTCTGATTCCTTGGCTCAGGTGCCCATGTTCTCCCTCTGTAATCACTGCAGACTGGCTGAACGTATTCCCTCTTCATCCACCTTTGTCCACACCCAGATGTCTCCTGGGGCTCTGCTGGAACTGGCTCCTGGGGGCAGCTCAGCCCTGTGGGCACCCAGAGCTGGTCTCTGTGCCCCAGGGCCACTGCAGCCCTGTGGCACCCAGGGGACTGTCCCCTGGCCCTTGGCAGAACACCCTGAGGGACCTCCTGTGTAGTGTGAGCGTGCAAAGCCTAAAGAGAGAGGGAAAGGGAAAGGAAAAAGCCCAGTTGATTTACTCGACTATCAAGCCACTCAACGGTTTCCTTTCCAGCACCCTCCTGCAAGTGCTCAGTGACAGATGGGGACAGATTGAGTGGTTCGATGCGGGGAGGTAATATTCCACTAAATCATTCCTCTTTCTCCCACTGTCAGAAGGCACCCAGACTTCAGCCCTTCCTCTGAATCTTCCTGTGTTTCCCTCTTTTAATGACAAAGCCATTTTAGCTCTACCTCTGCTAAAATTCCTGAGAGAAGCGAGCGCTGCCGTTTATACGCCACGATAAAATGGGTGTTGTAAAACAGTTAGCAAAAGGAAGGAGTGAATCACCCTGAGACAGAGAGGGTTCTGGTGCTGCTTACTGGTGTTTCTGATTTCTTTCTCTTGCCTGTGTGCTGGGGCTGAGCCCCAGACCCCGGCGCAGGGAGCCTGGCTGGGCAGGGAGCAGGCTCCGGGCAGGTGTGCCGTGGGCAGGCGCGCAGGCTCACACTGCACGTCTCACAGATGGAAGATCCATTTTTTTTTTTCTCTGGGTGATTTGTTCCAATGGTTAATCATCCTCACACAAACACAGGATTTTTTTTTTTTTTTTTTTTTTTTTTTTTTTTTTTAATGGCATACCAGTAAATAACGTTCAGAAACTTTAGGATGGGCTATCTCTCCACTGGGCAATCTCTTGATTTCTGCCTACTCTATGAATGCCATGATGACTGCCTAAAATTAGCTGTGACTTCACAGCTTCCCTGTGCCCTTGCAAGACTAGCTTTGAACTTGAAAGCCTCCTACACAAAGTGCTTTGTGCTGTCAACCTGGTCACGGCAGACGAGAAAAATGTGGCACTGAAGACAGTGGTCTTCCAATAAATACATCCACAGTACGGCCATGCATGACTCGAGATCAAAGACAGAGTGCAAGTGCTGAGGTCATTAAACATTAATAGAAATACAGAAATGCAACAGCTTGCATGAAAGGCTGAGCCTGACTTTAAAGTGATGAAAGCTTGTGTAGTCAGCGATTGTTCACCCGTGATAATGCTCTTGCCATCGGTGGTTCTCTGCCTTAGAAAGGTGAATAACTAATCATTCTTGGGCTAAAGCATCGAGGCGTGGGGCAGTTAATGACTTGTACCAAGTGAAAATAGGCTCGGTGATGCTCAGCATCAGCAGCTCTAGGGAAAGCCAGAGTGCCACAGATGTCAAGTTGGAAAATCAGCTCCGGGTCACCAGTTCTACAACTGATGGATGAGTAAGGGTTTACCCCACACAAGTCCTTCAGGAAGGACATGGCATCAGAAGTCACCAGCATAAAAGGAGGTTTGGGGTAAGATATCTATAGGCACAGCCCCAAGCCAGCAGGACTTAGCACCAGCTTTTAGGAGACCATCTTCACGGATGGTCTTTCTCGGATGGCTGCATTTCTTCAACATGTCATATATTTTTTAATATTCTGAAGTGTAAGAACATCACAGCATGGGAAATGCTTCCTGGTTCCTATCACAACAGAGTTAATACAGCCTGTGCAGTGTTTTGAGCAACTACAAAGGAAGCTGTGCTAAAAATGATGACTTTAGGAAACCTCTATTAGAAAACAGCCCCCCTGCCATGTTTCTAATAATTTTTTGATTAGCAGCATAACTATCTAATAAGGTTTCTGGGGTATTCTGATACCGTGTGGAATGATCCAATCTGCAGCCTGAGCTAATGAAGTGATACTCAGCATTGCATTCTGCCAATATGTGTCTCTTATTCTGTCTGGAGCCACTTCCCTCAGGGCGGTTTGTTGGCAATTCTGAGCAAGGGCAGGTGCCTCCAAAGAGCAAGGTGACTGTGCTTAACCATGTGGGGTGAGTGGCAGAGGTCCAGCCACATCCTTTTCTGGGAAGAGAGGGAAAATGCCAGCTTTGCTCTCCTCTGAGCTCCGCACAACGTGTCCCAGGGCAGTCCCACAGCATATGGCAGAGCAGCCTTCTGAAGATGTAGCTGTACCACATCCAGGTAGAGCCTCAGGAAAGAACTGTTGCTATCAGACTAAGCCAAATTCCTGCCCTTTTCCTTGAGGCTACTGGCTTCACACCGTTTTGGGAGGCAGCTTTGCCTCCTCTGTGCAGACCTGGTGTTGGAAAAGCAAATGATGACATCCTGCAGGCTCCACATCCCCTGCTCATCCTCCACCTCTAGCATGACCACTGAACGAGACCTTTACCCAACAACATCATTTGGCTCAGGCCAAATGTTTCAGCTCCTTTCCTAGCAAATTCTTTCCAAATCTAGCAGCAGAGCTACAAGCACCCCAGAGTACTGCAGGCACTGAGTGCTGTAAATCAGAGATCATCATAGCTGCTAACTGGGATTTCAGACCACTGTCATTTTTCAAGCTGGCCTGACATTTAAGTCTACACTAAAAACCTCTGCTGACCTCAAGAATTTGACGGGAAATGCTTGTAAGGAATGTGTTAAATACCTGGCGAGTGAGTGAAGATGCCAGCAGCAATCAAGATTTTTCTGGAGCAGCTCTGAGCCCAACTGCAATCCCTCACCACAGATATGCAGAAGCAGCATGCTGTGACCTCTGAGCCAGACTGTGAAGAATCTCTGGGGGAGATGATACTGGTATTTCCTGTGGTACTCAGCACTTGTGGTGCCCAGAATATGGGAAATTATCATGCAGCTGCCTGGAGGGGTGGTGAGATGACTGAATGTACACTCTGGTGAAGCACAAGTCAACAGAGGAGCTGGGAGAGCCCCGCTGCTGTGCAGCCCACCAAACCTTCTGAGTACTTTGTTTTGGTCAGTGGGGATGGGGAGAGGGGTTCAAACCATCTGAGTTTTTGCAAGAGAGCCCAGGATTTGTCCAAGCAGCAACGGCTTCTCATGTGGGAATAATTATTAACATCCAGCTCGCAGAGTCTTAGCCATTGTCACTTCTCAGTGACACCAAAAATGCTCTGGTTTTTGTGGGATGGAGGATTTGCAGCCACACCTCACAGTTCCAACAGCAGCAACCATCTCTCCCCGTGCTCATTCCATTCTCCCCAACATTTTTTCTTTTTTTTTTTTTTTTTTAATCCAGAGCAGGTTTTCATCCTCCCTGACACCCCTTCTCTGATCTTGGTCAAAGCATTTAATCTCTGTGACCCACTTTGCCCACATGCAGACTAAAGGCTGCTATAAGAACATGTGAATGCTGTGCTTAGGAAGTGTTTTTAGGTTTGTTTGTTTGTTAACTTTCTTATATTCAGAAGGAATATTCATCCTCTGGTGTTCTCCAGCCCTTTCTGGTTTTCCTTACTTTCTTGGTGCACTTTCAGCCAGCAAAGTGATATTTATTGGTGTGCTGGCACTGAATACTCTCTAATTTTCTGCCATGTCCTTGATATTTAGTTTCACATCTTTTGGAATTAAGCCCTATTGTACAACACCCATCTAAACCCTGAATTAAAGCAACTGGAGTTCCTTCTCTTTCGTACTATCACAGCCAGGATCATAATCTGACTGACATCACAAGTACCTAAAATATAAAATTAACTTCGAACAGCACTGATTTTGACTTCAGAGTGTATCAGGAGTCCTGAGACAGCCCTGGAAGCTGTGTGCAAGCAAAAGGCATGGTATACAGACAATTTTTTTTTTTTTTTTTTGTATTCTTGTGCTGTAGCAAGGCTGGGTCTGGCTGCCACTGATGTGTGATAGCAAAGCACCCATTATCTTCACCAGATAAGAACCAGCTCACCCATCTCGTGAGGGCATCACTGAGCTGGGGGATGCCTCTGCACAGAGTCTGGCATTCAATACAGCAGCACTGCCTGATAAGCCAAACCTAAATAAAAGCATCAGGTCACCCAAAGGTGAGTTTTCATCCCCCGCATACGCGACTGACTCTACTACTTGTGCTCATTTTTTTTTTCTAGAAGTGAAAAATCTGGTCCTTGCAGCTTTTAAGGAGGTTTTAAAATAACTATTTTTCCCATCTCTGTGGTTTAAATAGAATCATAACCATACTACTTATAGCCTGGAAGAGAGAGAAGATGCCAAAATATCAGACATTTTTAATAGAGTAAAGAGAAAGAAAATATTGGCTTGGTTACCAGCAGGATTAGGAAAAAGATGGCAAGATCTGAGTTACAGATCACAGTTCTAGGCCCCTACTATGTAGGCAGCTTCTGAGGGAAAGTTCCAGGGGTTGGAACCCTGCAGAAAAGACCTAGAAGTAAATCAGGGGTATAAAGTATACTTGGAACACAATTCCCAGCAACAGCATCCATGCCTTGCCCCAGTCTTTGTAACACAGCTTTACCCCATTACTGTCCAAGACTCACCAAGCTATTATCTCATATTCCAGCCTGAAAATATAATTAGCACTGATAACCAGCTGCTGCTGTGATCTGAAGTATGTGACAGCTTTCCTTCTGTACCTAGGTGCCTTTTCAAAATGCTTTAGGAGCTTTAGAAATGATTGTTAAGTCTCTCTTTGTTTTAAAGACACCCTATCCATGGTCATATTTCTTAGCCCAGTTCTGGCAGCATTGGCACTGCAACTGTGCCAAAAAATTCAAATTGCAGCCTTTCCTTTATGCTCTGCAGGAAATGCTGCCTTTTCTGGTGTCCAAATACCAGCTGGGGGTGGAAAACAAGACTTAAACCAAACCAGGAGTCCCATCTCATTTCATTCCCTGCCTCAATCTGAAGCTGCCACCTTTGCCCTCTTCTGATCTGCCATCTCTCTTGTGCTCCCTTCAGAGCCACAGGACAACACTTCTCAGTTGATGTCTACCAGTTTTGAACTACTCTCTACAGAAATACTCAACAGATGCAGATTTCTTCATGTAAACTGAGGTTGCATCCCTGCCATTTTGTGTGAGACTTGCTCCAGCACATATTTGTTAAATGTTACGTGATCCATCAGAAAGGGAAGCACCTCAGGGACAGCTTCCTCTGAGATAGCTAAGAAGTTCTGCCAGGATCCTGCCATCCAAATACTTTCAGAGACATTTTTGTAGAGCAACAGAGCAGGTTAAAATGCCATGCTTAATAAATGGAAGCTTCCCATTAAGAATGTAGTTTATAAATGAGTATGGTATTGACCAAACCACAGCGTTAAAAAACTGCTTTGCCAACCAAAACGAACCATCCACAATTACACACTCTTTCCTATCATTAACAGAGGAGCAATTAGCTACAACAGAAATTTGGTTTCAGCAGACACACAGAATTGTGCTGTTTAAACCTGTTGCCCATCATGAATTTAAGTCTTCTTAAAAATAGCTTTAGTCACTTTTATTGGTATAAACACCTAAATTGAGATCTAACAGCAAATAAGGATTGTGCTTGTCCATAATAACCTTAGCTGTGAAATCTACTCAGACACAAGACATACAACCTTCCACATACACAAGTTATTTGTCAGCAAAGCAGAATGCTGCCATTCTGAAACAATTACATACAGTAAAGGTTTTCAATATTTTATTAAAGAAAACAGTCAAAATGTACAAGTATTACCCAGGTTTGTAGATAACTTCCTATAAAGGCAGTAAAATATGAATTTCAATCTAGGTTTTAAAAACTGCTATAGTTGCTTATTTTTAAAGTTGGTATTTTAAAATCACGTTTCACAAATAGTTCTGAAATATTACCAAATGAATAGTGCAACAAGAAAAATTGAAATTAGTTCTACACTGTTTGCATGTCAAGCAAAAGTTATAACTAACGGCTTCAAATACTCAAACCATTTGAGAATGAATGAACCCAACAGCTCCCACCAAAACTGACTTTTGACCACATTAGGAACGTCCTCTTCATGTTCTTCACTTAAAATCAAATAATAATAAAACAACACCGCTTGAGGTCATCAAAAATAACTTTAGTATAAAATTGTCTTGGCCCTTATCAAATATTACATGAGTAAAATTGTTAAGCCTTTATCAAAACAGACAGGAATAGGGAAACAAAAAAAAAAATGTCATGGCCTTAATCCATATCTGTTGGAATCATGTTTAGAAACGTTAGAAGCAAGACCAGAAACTCGGAGCCCTGTTTTGTTTTTAAAAACCACACAATCACAAAGAAAAAAAAAAAAAACCAGCTTCTTACTGCCTAAGGTTTAGGGGTGTTCTGCTCAAGTACCTGTTCCCATAGACAGCAACCTGTTATGTTCTGAAGAGAGCATACGCAAAATATAGAAAAATAAATAAAACAGCTTCTTACAGCCTAAGGTTTGGGTGCTGGGTGGTGGTTTAGTATGTCCCCCACAGGTCACACTCTCTTGAGCTCATATGCAGAAACATGGAAATTTATATCCATCTTTCTTTTTTAGAAAGAGAAAAGCCCCCCTACATCCCAAAGCTCTTGAGATCGCAAAGGATGGTGCCCTGGGTGCTCTGGATGCTTTGGCAGCATGGGAAGTGGGCTCGGAGACAGACCCTGAGCTCCTTGTTGAAGATGAAGCACAGGATCGGGTTGACCCCTGCCTGGGCAAACGTCATCCAGACGGAGGTGGTCAGGTACACCTGGGGGATGGAGCTGGCCTTAATGAAGACCCGCAGGTAGCAGGCCACAATGTAGGGGGACCAGAGCAGCAGGAAGAGCAAGGTGATCATGTAGAACATCTTGCAGAGCCTTTTCTCCATCTTAAACTCCTCCAGCACCAGCAGCCTCTTGATCTGGCTGTGGGTGGCCTGCCTTATGCCCACGAGGGTGGGCGGCGTGGGCCCCCTGCCAAAGCCAGCCGTCCAGTTCGCAGCCGCTTGGCCGGTGGCTCCCGGCCCGTGGAAGGTCCAGTTCTGGCTGATGGCCGGTACCAGCTGGGCCGGCTTCATCTTGCGGTGGCCGTGGATGAAGAAGAGCAGCTTGATGTAGACCAGGTGGGTGGCGGCGATGACGGCCGCCAGCATGAGCATGAAGCCCAGCGTGTCGTTGGCCTTGACGTAGCGGTGCTCGAAGATGCACTGTTCCTCCTCCCGGATGAACTTGTAGGTGCCCACGTCAAAGACGGGGGGAAAGGCCATGGCCATGGAGAGGGTCCACACCATGCACACCACAGCCAGGCAGGTCCAGCCCGTCATGCGCTTGGCGTAGAAGCGGTGGTGGGCGATGGCCATGTAGCGTGTGACCCCCACGCAGAAGAGCAGGAAGGCGGCGTGGAAGCAGAAGAGCACGGCCAGGAAGGCCAGCACCTTGCAGCTGAGGGGCCCGTGGGGCCAGGCGGCCCCGCTGCGCACCGACAGCATGACGAAGGGGAAGCAGGCGAGCGAGCGGAGCCCGTCGGCCAGGCAGAGGTCCAGCAGCAGGTAGTAGGGCGCGCGGTGCAGGTGCCGGTCCTTGAGGATGAGCCAGGCGAAGAGCACGTTGCCGGCCAGGCTGACGCAGAGGATCAGCCCCAGCGTGGCGAGCTTCAGCCCGGAGGCGCTCAGCAGGCCGCCGGCGCTGGGCAGGTGCGGGCTGCTGCTGCTCCCCAGCTCGCTGCTGTTCGCCATCGGGTCCTCCCTCCTCCTCCTCCTCCTCCTCCTCTCCTCCTTCTCCGCGCGGGCAGGGCCGGGGGGCTGAGGGCCGGGGGCTCAGCGCCGCGGCAGCGCGCCGGGGCCGAGGGCCGCGCCGCCCGGCGCCCCCATGCCCGCAGCCGCCGCCGCGCTGCCGCCGCCGCCCCGGCCGCCCCGGCGAGGCGGGGCGCTGCCGCCGCGCTCCCCGCGGGCCATGCGGCTCCCGCGCCCGCGCTAGCTCCGCGCCCGCCGCCGCCGCCGCCGCCCCGGGGGCATCGGGGATGCGCTGGGAGGGGAGGAAGGGGGGGACGCGGAGCGCAGCGGAGCCTCCCCTTACCGCCGGCAGCTGCTCCTCCGCGCCGGGCGAGGGGCCGGACGAGCCTGCGCACAGCGGCGGCGGCGGCTCTGCCCAGCTCCCGCCGAGGACAATGGGGTAAATCCCCCTCCCTCTCTCCCTCTTTTTTTTTTTTTTTTTTTTTTTTTTTTTTCTCTCCCTTCCCTCCTCCTCCTGCTGCTCCTCCGTCCCTCCGCCCACGCCTCCGCCCCCCGCGCAGCCCGGCCCCTGCGGAGCGCGGGGCTGAGCCAGGCGCGCAGCGGCGCGGAGCGGCGCGGAGGTCCCGCTGCCGCAGCGGGGATGGGAGCGGGGCTGGGCTGAGCTGAGCGGAGCCGCCCGCAGCCGGACCCCCGGCACCCGCCCTTCTCCCGCCGGGGCGAGTGCCGGGCTGGGGCTCGGGGGCAGCGGCGGGGTGCGGTGGGATGCGGTGAGGTGCGGTGGGATGCGGTGGGATGCGGTGAGGTGTCCGGCCGCAGCGGCCGTGGCGGGGATCCCCTGCATCCCCTTCCGGAGGAACAGGGGAGAGTGGTGCCGTTCACAGCTGATGGAGACAATGTATCTGGGCGTGAGACAGGTGTGTTCGTGCCCATATACACACGTACCGGCACCTATGGCATGTGAATTGGTTCAGTGTAGCCACACATTTAGTGACACACCCGCGTCACAGTCACCAGTGTGCTTCTGCTAGATTTGGCCGTATTAAATGGCCATTTAACTTCCTGCTCGCAAGCAAGTCCAGCAGCACCTGTTGCAGCGCAGCACCCGGGTGCGCTGTCCCTTGCTTGGCAGGGGGGTTTGGAAGGGAAGGAGGCGTGCAGCAAGCTTACAGGGCAAATGTTTCAGTGTGAACATCAAGGAAAAGGTGCCTCTGCAAGTCAGGAGCCTGACATTTAGGTTCCTCGTGGAACCTGTCATTTGGGGTCTAATTAGGGTTCTTAAGAAGGTCAAACAGGATGCTCTCTGTGTTTCTGTGTTCTTCAGGGGCTTACCAGCTGCCAGGCTCAGTTACACGGGACCCACAGAGGGCTGGGCAGGTTTTGTGAGCTGGATAAATCACATTTGACCTGAGTAGCACAGAGCATCTGCTGATGCACCTGTGTCGTCGGTGCAGGTTTATAATGGGCAGTTCAAGGTAGGCCAGTGAGATGCAGTTCCTTGTCCTCTCTCTCCCACTTTGCCATCCTTGTGTATGTAGGGCAAGGCCTCTCTGCGTGCCTTGTAAGGCACGCACCAACGCACGGCCCTGGGCTCACTGGAGATGCTAATGCAATTATCCTACTATTACTGAGTTTCCTTCATGGCCTCTTGTGAAGGACACGTCTGAAATCCTTTTTGAGCATTCTATTAAAAGCCATCAGTAAATTCAGCGTTATTCCAGAAACTGTAGACAATTAAATCATCTGCATCAGCCCCAAAAGTGAAGGTTGGTGGAGCATCTTTCGAGCGGATCTTTCTGGCTGGTTTCTCTCTGCGTTTAGTGGGGACCAGGCTCTGACCCTGATCGTGCCACCAGACGTCCAGAGTAGCTCTGCTGAACTCCTGGCATTTTAACAGTGCTGAACCAAAGCCAGACTTTGGCCCCAAGGTACGTCGAGGGCAATCTGTATCACACAGGACTTCATTTGCCCCTGGATCTGTTTTGTGTCCGTTATTTATTGCAGTGTTAGGAGACCACAGAAATCCTGATGGGGGGAAAAAAAATAGGTGGTAGATAATTGAGGCTGCTTTTTGCTTCCTACCAATGCATCTGAGCTGTTTTCAGTTGTTAGGTTTCTCATTTGCACCGAAGTTTTACTGTGACAGAGAATTGCCCACGGGTTGTTCAGTGCTTTGTGCAATTTTCCAGGCGTTTCTCACATTCGTGCAGTGACTCGAGTGCCGGGTTCGCCGTGTCCCCTCGGCAGCCCCGGCACCCGTGTCGGGAGCGATGTCTTTTGTGGAGGAGCGGGACACGGCGAGTGTCGCTGGTCCCCGGTGCAGCACAGGAACAGGCTCTGCCGGGGCGGGCTGCCAGGAGCCAACGTGCTTTGCCAAACACGAGTACGAGGATCGATTGTCCTTGGGGGCATGTGGCTTTTCAGAGGAGCAGAGGAGCCCTTATAGCTCGTGTTAGCTCTGTGATCTCTGCCATCAAGTGAACAAAAGGGAATAACACACCTGCTTCCCTCCTCCGCTCCTGCGGGAAGGGTTTCTCCTCTCCCTGAACGCTCGCCAGCGCAGCTGAGCTGGCTCAGGAGCTGCCGTAATTCACTGCTATCTTGCCAGGCCAGCAGCAAATTGCTAGCTCATCTTTCTTCCACCTGTAGCGAGAAGAGAGCCGGCAGGGAATGGTGTTTCATCCATTTTCCCAGGGCTGCTTCCCTGATGAGGCTGTTATATACTGCTAGAGGAGGTGTGAGCCTAGAATTTGGCTGACTGAGAGATGTGACACTAAAGGGACAGCCAGAAGGAATGAAGAAAATAAGGGGCAGGCAGGGGGTTAACAGTCTTTGTATGATCAGGGTTCTCACCTCCCAAAGGGGCTGACCTGGCATTAGACCCACCAGGATAACTCTGCCTGTTAATTACACCCTGCCGGGAGAAG
Source organism: Phylloscopus collybita (assembly GCA_027886175.1). NCBI lineage: Eukaryota > Metazoa > Chordata > Aves > Passeriformes > Phylloscopidae > Phylloscopus > Phylloscopus collybita. The sequence continues at coordinate 3,987,653 of JAJNNQ010000005.1, forward strand.
AGCCCTCCTTGCCCCACCTGGGTGACCCCATACAGGCAAGCCAACACCAATTCGGGCTGCTTCATGTCTTGTTGCATCAGACCCATCAACTTCAAACCAGTTCCTCGTCGAGATTCGGCCTCAGCTTGGACATTAGTGCCAGACTTACAGCATTTGACTTAGAAAGAGAAATAGGGCATTTTGTAACCCCTTTGCTGTTGCAGAGGTGCTTAAGGAACTCTTCCCACCTGCAGGGACTGCTGTGCCTGTGGAAATGTCCAGCACTGAGAGTCAAAAGGAGCAGCAGGGACAGCAGCTGTATCCACACGGCAAAGCCTTCATCTTCAGTGCTGCTTGGCTCTGCCTGGTGTCCAGCCCCAGCCAAGCAGGGACACCTCTGTGCATGGGTGCACCCCTGGGCACTGAAACACAGAGCACCTGCCTCCAGTGCCCTGGCAGGGGCTGGAAACACTGTGTGTCCATTGATTTGGGCATAGCCAGACAAAAGCCAGACCCATCACAGCAGTCCTGGGGAGCAGGTAATTCCCAGAGATTGTAAGGAGAGTGTTAAGCTATTTTCCTTCCTCCCTTCAATCACTTTCACAAAACGAGTTTAATGAAGAGCTATTCTCTGCTTACAAAATGGTGCTGCACAAGCTAGATGGATTCCTCTGACCTTTCAGTGTGCTTTACTTGAATTGGCTGCCTCTTCATGTTCTCCTCTCACTGCCTTGAACAGGAAAGACAGCTGGAATAGGGACTCTTACAGCAAATACTGTGGCATATTGCCTTCCTTCTATCAGTCACTCGTGTGCTCCCTGAATCTTTATCTATTTATTATTAGTGATTTTATTTGTGTTCCTGTGGCTGGGAGCTCTGCATAACATTTCTGGAAAGAGAAGTGTCCTGTACCCCTGTAACAGTGTTGTAGAAATCATTGTTGTCCCTGGTGTGATGTAAGCGAAGAAGTAGGAAATGTCTGGACATGCCTGAAGGACAATCCCTGAGCTCCACCATGGCTGACACACCACAGGGAAGCAGGACAGGTGAGAGCAGTCAGCCAAAGCAATTTTGCTGTCACAGATAATTCAGGCAAGGAAAAGTTTTCAGGCTTTGCAATCAAGGAGATGGAAAGGTCAGTCTGGAGCAAAAAGGGATCTCAGAGGTTTGAGTTGGATCTGGCACAAAAAGATTAAAGGTCCTCCTTCCCAGCTTCCTGTAATTCCCAGAAAGCTCTCTGGATGACACTCATTATTTGTGTTATCTTTGCACCTAGTGGAGTGAGTCAGGGACCAGGGTGCTACACAAGCAAAACAAAGAGTTGTCCTTTTGCCAAGGAAACTTAAAATCCAACAGTACAGTGGGAGAGAGAGCTGATATAAACCCTAGAGAAGGGGGAGAATGAGCAAACCACGAGGTTGCAGCCTTGGGAATGGCATCGGCATAACGGTGGCTATCAGTCATCCCTGGAAGGGGAGGAGGGAGTGTCAGGAGCTAATGAGGCAGGTTTGTGGGTGTTTACAAGGATCATGATAATACTTTGTGGCAATGACAGAACAGAAAATGACACATTAGGGTAATGTTTGGGCACTGGGTAATGTGAAAACAGCGTGAGAAGATTAAAATCTGCAAAATTTACAGTACTACCCAAAATAACTGTGCTCTGCACAGGAGGCATGCATGCCCTCTGTAACCAGGGCACAGGTACGGTACTTGCCAGTGAGATGAAGGCAGATTTAAACAATGCTGGAAAACCTCCACCCTGCCTCTTGCTTGCAGAGGATCCAGATGTCAGGTTGGGAATGGGGCACTGGGCACTGCCATCAGGCTGGGAAGGGCAGCAAGACACTAATGAAGGCTTTTGGATGGGGTTTTGTTCTCATAATTATTAGCACAGCAATGCAAAACGTACAGATGACACCGGAGTGGATGGGACTATTAATGTCACTGCTGAATGCTGATTTCTTGGATGGCAGTGGAGGATCTGCAGGGGAACAGTGACAGAGCTGCATCTCTGTGACAGAGGGGTATCTGACAGCTAGCGATCACATTTTTCAAGGGCTTATTCCTGGCTGTTTAATACTTCATATGCTCTCTTGGGAAGGGAGGAGGGAAGAACGGAGGAGTATATTTGGCACAGCAGGGAAGTGGACTCGGGTCTTTTCCATCCCTTAGTGCTGTGCTGTTGCAGGGGGAGAGAAAGCCTCCTTCCACAGCAGTACTAATCCTCCTCCACAGCAAGATGAACGTTTTGAACTTGAACAACTCCTCTCATTTTTTCCCCATGTGATTGTGAGTCAGGCTGAGCTTCTCTATTCTTCTCCATAATTGAGTAGGAGATTATTTTGACTGGAAATAACCAGACACAGGTATCATGGCTGTGAAAGCCTCCATGCATGCCACTTGCGAAAAGTTCTGTAGCCTTCTGCAAAGGGACCTGGTCTTTAAAGGCTTTGCTCAATGGAGAGGGAAGAAAAGCAGAGGGGAAGAATAGCTCCTTCCTGCTCACTTCTATCACTGTCTCTGCGAAGCTTAACCTGCTGAATCGTTGGTGACACACTGTTCTTCAGAAGCAGCTCCTTTGTGGAAGACCTCCCCTGTGACACAGGGAATAGCTGCTGTGAGACAGGAAATAGCCATGACATGATGGCTTTCTGCAGGAGCTCGTAGCTGCTATCCAGTCCCATGGGCATGCTGAGATAGTTATGCAAAGCCATTCCTTTAAAACCTCCCCAGGCAGAGATTTTCCTGTCCTTCTCTTCCTGTATCCATAGTTGTCTTCCATGGGATGCAGGCCAGCTGCTTGGGTCGCCTTCCCACCCCTCTGTCCCAGAGGCAGTGAGTGATGGAGGAGTGCAGGGCAAGTGAGAAGTGGATGCAACGTGAGGCTGTGTCAGGGCACGTGGCTTCCTCTGCTGCCATGGCAGGGGATGCTGCCAGATGCTGGTTCTGCCTCTTGGTGGGTACCAGGGAGCGGGGTGCAGCCTTGTGGCAGGGCTGAGTTCTAGCTACACACACTCCTAGCAGCAAAGCCAGACCCTAAGGAGCATTTCACAAGATCAGGCTTTCTCCAGTTTATACATAAGGGGGATTGCTTCAGGCTATTGAACCAGCCTGCTGCAGACTAGCCAAGCCCAAAAGTTTTATCTGTGCTGTAGCAAACTCAAGCCGCTGCTGTTCTGCTTGTGCATCTAATGTCTCAGCTGCTTGCTGAAGAGCTAATGAGCTTTTGAGGATACATAGGTGCTATAAACTCCTTAGGCCAGAGATAAGCAGCTTATTGCCTTTAGGAGCACTGCCAGCCCTTGGCTCTGCTGCTGCAGTGCTTCTCAGGCCCAAGTTCTTCGTTAGCAGGAAGGGCTGTAAAGTCTTGAAATAAGTGTGTTGCTGATTACATGTGCACATGTACATGCAGCAGCCATCTCCACAGGGTGAGGTAAAACCAGGCAGTGGGACAAGCAGGAAACACCAGGCTTTACACAACTGTTGTCACATCTCCCTGTGTGTGACTTCAGCCCTCACAAGGCACATTCCCTGCTCTGAGGCTGTGCTGTCTCGTCTGTACCATTTGAATCCACCACCCTCATCACAGCAAAATGGCCTTTGGCATCCAACAGGAAATTCACCGTGGACAGTGTGGGCAGCTTAGAACAAAAGGTGGCTATGTTGGTCATGAGCCAGATTATTTCCATTGCTATCCTCTCTTTGCTTTTGGATAGACCTACTGTGAATGTCTAGAAAATTCACTGGATAAAAAAAAAAGGAGGTAATGCACAACTGAAAGTTCACTTGCAAAGCCACTGTGAAGCCAAGTTTTTATTTTCTTCATATGAATTCAGCTCTTGCTGTTCTCCACTTGTTGTCTGCAGTGTCTACCATCAAAAGCAATCCCATTGCAACTGGCCAACAGGCTGAGGTTGCTACTCCTACTAAATGCTAGAGAGAGCCTTCAAATTTGCTTGGCTAGTCAAAGCATCTCCATCCTTACTGTGTATTTTAATTTTTTCCTCCTCTTTTACCCAGGTATAAAGTAGCCAAACAGCTCTCTTTCAAGGCATAACTAGGAGCAAAATTTGGTATGCAACTCCCAAATTTTTATTCAGTTGCTCTCTCATTGGAGCAGTTTTGGAATTAATCTAGTCATCAGGGAGAGTAATTGGAGGTGCTGGAAGTACCTTCTGATACCATCTTTTAATTTGAGTAGATAAAATCTGAAATCTGATTTCTTTCCTGCTCCATTGTCCTTATATGTTGCCTTTCCTGCTGGTTTACACTGTGCACAGCTTAGATGAAGCCAGAATTGCTCCCTTATTTTGGCACTCTGTGCACATGGATATCCTCTCCTTGCCTATGGCCCCTTCCCCCCACAGCTGGTGGAAATGAAAGGATGAGCAATATAAAACCTTTGGTGTGACTAAAACTGTGAGATTTAACTGTACCAGAGAGTCCATGAACACTGCCTGAATGCTAAATTCACAGTTAAATGGGTGTTGTCTGTTGAGATAACGCCCTTGCTGGGGTGTTGGAGTGGGATCATGATATGGCAGTGCTCCTGTGACCCCGTGAGGTCAGCTCAAGGCTCTCCACCACTGCTGCTGGAGCAGCACAGACAGCTCAGTGCCACGCCTGGAATTCAAATCCAGCCCTCACCAGATTCATGCTCACGGGTGGAAAGTCCCTAACTGACCCTTCTGTATTTAAATTGCTTCTTCAGCAAAGGTGTTCCCTTGTCATTTAACTTTGAACTGTAGGAAAAGCACCCGAAAAGGTTTTGCAGTTTTAAAGTGTTGGTGGGTCTCAACCAACTTTGTGGGCTAAGTAAAGCATGAGGAACATTCTTCACCAGACTATCCTATCAACTGAGCTTTTAAGACAGACTGATGAAAAAGAAATTATTCTTTTAATAGCACTTTCTCTCTGGTAAAAGGTCTTGCTAACTTGTTGAAGCAGAGCTTGGAATAACAGATGAAAACTGTCAGAAAACCTGTGATGTACTTTGGATCTGAGTAAAAATTGTGACCAAAATCTGAGCCTGCCCAAACCCTGAGTTATATGCCAAAATGCCCCAGGATTCCTTGGATCATCATGCAAGTTGATAAGGGTAAGAGCTTATTTGTTTAGGGTTGGGTTTATTCTTAGGCATCCCTATTGTGCAAAAGAGTTTTTCTTTGGAAGGGCTGGGTCGTTTCATTTTTTATTTATTTGGCCTTTTGCCTTTGCATTTTATCTAACAAAGTTCACTTCAGTGATGCAGGACTGATCAGGGAAAAACCTCCCAGAGCTGTGTTGAACCTGAAGTCTCCATACCTGAGAGAAGCAGGGCCTGGGCTTTTGGGAAGATCCAGCAGGATTCCACATTTTTTGAGATCTTGGAAAAAGTTTTTTGGGGTTAGACAAAAACAAAGCTATGGGGAAAAAGAAGGACACTGGTCATATGCAGGGCACAAAAGCCTTGTAGAAAGCCTCTGGATGCCACTGGCCTGTCAATTGATTTACCTTTGCAACAAGGACGTGATGACTGGGAGGATCACAGAGAGCTGTATGAATTCTATCCCTGCAACATGTGAGCTCAGCCTGGGAAACCAACCTCAACTGCCAAGTTCTGTAGGGCCATTTCCAGCTCTTCTCCTCGAAGCAGAGGCTCTGCTACCAATGAATAAAGTGGGAATTTTGACACTGATTTCAAAGGAAGCTAAATTGAGCTCCATGAAAAGGGAGCACTAGCACGCAATGCTGCTCTTCGTTTTTTCTTATTAATGTGACTAATTAAATGTTTGTATTTTTTAAGCACTAACAGTTTTTTTGATGGTCGTTTAGAGACTTTGAGAAAGTCAATAATTTTGATGAAATAGGACTGTAGACTCCAGAACAAAGTCCACATGGAATCCGTGATGTTGCTAGGATACAGCTATTAGTATTTTCAGTGGCTGGGTTATTTTTTGGTGTGGGTTTGTTTTTTTTTTAATAGAGTTGGCCTAACCTCTCTTACAATCTGTGGAAGAACACGTGACTGCCTGATCCCATTTACACGATGCTCCCTCGGTTTACCTTGATGAAGCCAAACTTGACCCTTTAATTTCTGTCACTTTTATGTGTGAAGAAGAAACACAAAGAGCAATTTTGACCCAAATCTTGTTGGGTTTTTTTTTTTTAATGGATGTGCAGGATTTTCTCCCTGTGGGTGTTCCATTGCTGAAGTCAGTCTCCCTCTAGTGGTTTATTTCCAGAGGGGGCCTTTGCTTTGCTGGCTTGGACATGTATTAATTGTGTTGGTGTGATGCTGAAAGTGGAATGTCCCCTAGGAGATGAACCACAGAGCAGGGAGCTCATATAAAAATATTATGTCCTGTAATTTTTATCTGTTAGAATATACTTATTTTTTACAGCAACCATAGCAGTGAGAGGTTTCCATCCCAGACTCACTCTGCAGTCCAGGCCAACACGGTTTGTGCAGTGTGTAGGATGTGACTCTTGCACATTATTTCCTTCAGCTGTATGCTGGGAAGCCTGTAAAAAAAAGATCAGAATTTAAGCTCATGCTCCACATCAAAGCCAGTGCCAGATGTGGTGCCAATAACGTTATGACACAGAATAGCATTGAGGATGGTGCTATTTTGGGATTCTCATGTTTGGGGAAGCAATATCTAAGTGAAACACAGCAGATATTTTACTGGAAAATCAGGAAAAGCAAGATGTTTGGAGTTTGTTTCCAACATACAACTTTGAGATCTTGTATTTATGTCAGGTTTCTTGTATTTATGCTCCTGACCTCAACTTTTCTGGGCACCTCTTTAGCACCTCAGAGAGCCCCAGTGCTTTCCAAGTGTGGGGAACAGGGAAGGATGAAAGCAGAAGCCCAGTATCCAAAGCTAAGTAAGAAATTCCAGTCTCTTAATATGTGATGCAGGGACTGGATGCTGGGTTAATCCAGTTCAGCTCCCCAAAGATGGCTAGGTAAAGAAATAAAGATCTAATCTAAAACATGATGAAGTCAATCTATGCCCTTATTTAACTGTAAAGGGTTTTGGATGAGGCTCAGCCTTCCTTCACAAGTGGTGGTAACCAGAGAGAGCTGTGATTCTGGAATGCATCAAGGATCCTGGAAAGACTGATGTCTTTCCAACTTGTACACTAACTTGAGGTAAGGTTCTGCCTTCTTCATGCTCATATCTGGCAGAATTCCATCCTGTGATTTGCTTTTAATAAAAAAGAGCTATTGGACCCATTTTTTTTTTCCTTTATTAACTGTAATTAGAAAGCCTGTTAAAATCTAGGATCACCTGCCCCAGAAGTTAGCAAGCTCCTGTTCCATTTCCACAGGAGGTCATGAGATGCCATCTCTTTCCCATGAAGCATTTTACAGAATGTTCAGTTATGTAACAACTTTAAGGGCAAGGTTTTTACTTTTGTTTGTCTTTTACTTAATGCTCAGCAGCTATTGGGAAATCAGGAGTCTTGGTCCCTTGGGAGATGTTAAACCACCTTCCTTTGGATGCTGCTTCATAAAGTCTGCACAGTGGTTTCCATGAGAGTGATTTTGGAGCCAACTTTGGATTTAATTTTTATTTTCACTCTTCAGGATAAAGTTTCTATACAGTGTCCTGGCCAAAGCTGACTTGATTTTAGCTTGTAACTTGAGCAAGAACTATTCAATTTATTTTTAGTTATATTAAAAAAAAAAAAAAGGCATTTTCTCCTAGAATGTGGACAAAGTTCCTTGTTTGATTTGGGCAGGTTCATGTATTTGAAAGAAGACTTCTCTGGGAGCTTGCAGGCACCAGCTGCTTGAGGAGCCTGTCCTGTGGAGCAGGTACTGTATGGAAAACCTTCTGTCCCAGGCAGGACTGGACACAAGCCTGTCAGAAAACCAGGGGCAGTGAGCCAGGTTGTTTTTAAGAAAACAAAGTTATGCAATATCATTTAGTTCTGACATGTTCCCAATATGCAGCAAATGAAGAACTCACTAAATACAGTATATCTCTGGCCATATCATTTGAATAAAACTTGTTTCCATGACAACCTCTGCTTAACAGCTTGGCTGATATGAAATCATTCCTAGATGAGGGAGCTTTTGCCAAAAGCATTGGGATTCAACACTTTAGTATTGTGTTTTAGGGTTTAAAAAACATTTATTTAAGCCTCTGGAAGCAAATATCAGCTAAAATCCCTTCATCCTCACCTCTGCTTCAGCTCTCGGTTGATCAGTTTATCTTCCTGGGAACCTCTCAGAAGCAGCTCCTGTGTTACTTAATATGCTTCTGAAGTCCCAGGCAGTGTTTCAAGAGCAAGTGATCGTGACACCAGCATTTGGTAGAGAAATTACATTTCATGGCTGTTGGCTCAGGCTGGGAGGCAGCAGCGGCAGCAGCTGGGCACAGCAGCCCAGGCTTGTGCTCCAGCCATGCCTCAAGTCCAGGAAGGTTTATGTTCCAACCAGCTCTGCCTCAGAGTGAAAAAGAGGATATTCAGCTGGAGAGAGGTCTAGCTAAGGTTTCACACCGTTCATTTTCTGTCAGCAGCACGGAACAAACCCAGGTTATCTCTCAGATATTTTTTTTAAGGTGTGGTACCTGTCGCCTCAGACTGCTGTGGAACACTTTAAGGGTGGAAATGCACTGTGACTGCTCATATGGTGCTTGTTCCCTTGCTCCCTTCCAGGTGCTACACTATTAGAATATAGCTAAAATAAGCCTAATGCTTGCCTAATATTTCTTATGTACGCAGGCATTGCAGTTGCCACAGTGATGCTGCATAACTGTCAGCAGGGGAAAGGAAGGTCCTAATGGTTTTAAAAGGCATTCTGCCCCCTCAACGCACCATTGTATTGTGGCAGGGGGATTTCCTGCACCAGCTGGGAGCAAGGACTACAGCAAAATCTACTGGAACAGGCAAATACTGTTTCAAACACATGTAATGTACCCATTGCTGTCAAGATTTTGGGATCAGCAAGGATTATAAGGGTAGGGATTTAAATCTCAAATAAAACCACGGAAAGAGGTATGAAGTATTTATTGTTTCTCCTGACTGTAGTGTGCCTTCTTCAGCTCTAATTCGCCCCAGCATGGGGCAACTTGGGCCTTTCTATGGCAAAAAGGTTCAGGTGCCTTAAGCTGGGTACAAACAAGCAGTGCTAGGAGCACATAATATGGGGCAGAGCTGTATTTCCTGCTCCAGTTTGTTGGGTTTTTTCTTTTCCTTCCCAGTTGTTACCTGGGAAAATTTCAGCTGTTAGCCATGGGAAATGAGCTGAGCTAATCTACCAGCTGACTCCTGCTCTCCACCCCACAGTCCTGCTTCGTAAGGCCTTCACAGAAAATTAGCAGCTTACCTGGAGAGCCCTGCAAGGGACAGGGAGATGTAGCTGGGAGGAGGTGTGAGGAATGGAGCCATAAGCCCCTTCTGTGGTGGTGAGCTTTAAGCAACTCATCTCTGCACCATCTTGTAGCACAGGGCTGCACAGTTTGCTTCTGGTAAAGTTGCTTGAGAAGGTACAAGAGCACAGGAGGCATCACCAGGGTTTCCTTAAGAAACCTTCCAAATATGTAGCAAGCACTGATAAAATACATTTTTAATTCAAGTCCTATAAATACCTCTCTGAAAGTGATAATAACTTCCTGGGATTTTTAATCTCTGAAATGATTTCATTCAAGGTGTGCTGGCAGCATGAGGTAGCTGAGCAGAATCAGGATGCTGTGCTCGTGATCATTTTTCCTTGTGAGCTTCATCTCAGGAGACTCTTCTTTCCCTCTGTGTCACGACTTCTTAGAAGTCTCTGTAGGCAAAGGATGCGTTAATTTGATGCATCCTGTGATTGCCCTTCCTCCACAACCAAATTAATTTACTGTTAGTTGAGATTCCCACAATGTTCCTTGTGCCACTCTGAAGGCTGGTATTTACCGATGTAAATAAGGAATAAATGGAGGCTTTACATATCTCATTTGGAATAATGATACAGGCTGTGCCTCCTGGCTCTCACTCCGTGTCTCAGAGGTGTGGGGGTTTCATTTCTATAGCGTTCTTTGCAGCCCAGGTTGTTTATAACAGAATGATTTGTTTTCAGCATGAGCTGTAATGCTTTAACTGATGAGCAGCTCCCTCTTAATGGAATCTGGAGGTTTTCACTGAAGCGTGTGGTTCCATCAGAGGCAGGTGCTGGATTTAAAGTTAGTTTTTGTAACACAGTCTGGTGGGGTTGGCCTTATTTCCAGAGTGATGTTGCTGCATATCCAAAATTTAATACCATGTTGGCAACCTCAGCAGAGGACACCAAAAATGTGTAAGGCGTGGAGAGTGTCATTGGCAGTCACAGAGCAAGATGTGGCCCTTTTGGGTCATAAGAAATTAGCACTCTCCTCCTCTCCTCCTGTCTTCTCCAGCACTCCTGAGAAAATCTGTGCCTAGATACAGCCATTTATTGTAGGGTTTTTTTCAGAATTAACATTTTTGGTGGGCTCATCATTAAAATAGAGAAAAAAATGCTCAGAGTGGGCATACCAATGAATTTTTAGATTCCAGGCTCTCCCAAATGGTCATTATCTTGCCTTCTATTTAAAGAGGAATAAATTAAATTGTAAGAGATGGTGCAACTGGTTTTGCAGATCTTATTTAATTTGGACTAGCAGTTTGCATTTTCCATCTGTACAACATAATCATTAACTTTTTGTGTTTCTTCATTGTCACTGTGCAGGCTGCATTTTATGGGTGAACTCTGCCCCTTCTTACTGTTAGACTTTTATTTCTTTAAAGGAGTGTGTCTTTATTGGTTTTTCTTTTAGGATGAAATACATATAAAATTATTCATCCTACTAAATGTGCTTGCAAAGAAACCTATGTGATTCATGGTCTTTGATCCTGTTATCACTTATGTGGGTGTTTAACTTTACTACTGTGCACAGTCCCAACGGGAAGAACATTAATTTAAAAAGTACGATTCTAAAAATAATGTGATGGGTTTTGCACATGTCCACGTTCGATTGTGAGGAACATCTCCCTGTAAAACCAGGCCTGTAAATCAAATGGGCTGTAGAGAAGATGGGAAAACAGAAAAATTTATTATCCCCTAAGTCTGGAAAGGTTTGATGTTGCACATCCATGGTCAGTCCGCCCAGCAGCCATTTCTTCATTGTGTGAATGTAGAAAATGTTTTGTCTTAAAACTTGGGGTTTTGGAAAGATTTAGTGCTTTGGTCAGCATTGCCAAGGCAAACTGAGCACGAGGGTTATTTTGCTCAGTAAGGCAGCCCCGGAGACACGCTGGGTCTGTGGTGTGACCTGTGTATGTGCAGAGAAGGGGCTGCCAGCAGTGTGTGTGAACGGGCAGGGGTTTTGTGTCCCAAAAGTTGGGACTTTTAGAGAGGTTAAGTGTTTTGGTCAGCACTGCCAGGCCAAACTGAGCACGGAGGTTATTTTGCTCAAAAAGGCAGCCCCAGAGACTTAGCAGGTCTGCGGTGTGACCCGTGTGTGTGCAGGGAAGGGGCTGCCAGCAGGGTGGTGGCACTGGGTACCCCGTGTGCCCCCACGCCTCTTGGCCGTGGGCTGTTGTAAAGGTCTCAGGAAGAAGATCAGAGATTCCCCTCAGCCATGCCCTGCAGGAGAGGCAGTAACGGGATGGAGCGAGCTCCTGCGCCCCTTTGGGGAGCCACCCGTGCTCTCCAGTGGTCCCTTGGCCATGTCCATCTCCTGTCCCCACCCTGCCCCTCTCCCAGATGTCTGTCCTTCCCATCACCACATCTCTCCGACTCTCCTCCAAGTCCCGCTCGCCCCCTCCCTCGTCCCTCCTCGCAGCATCCCTTGTCCCCTCCCCGCGGCCCGTCCCGCCCCCCGCCCGCCCGGGGCGATGGCGCTCAGCCCCCACGAGCGGGCCGCGCCGGGGCTGCCGCTGCACTCGCCTTGGACCTTCTGGCTGGACAAGTGAGCGGGGCCGGGGGGCGGCGGGAGCTGGGGAAACCCCCCGAGTCCCTCTAGGAAGGGATGCGCATCTCTGGCATTCTCGGTTCGCTCGCCCAAAGATTGGATCCGGGAAGTTAATGCTGGGCTGCGTTATGGGGAACGGGCTGGTGCTTGGGGCTGTCCCGGTGCCGGTGCCGGGGGTGTTGGGAGCGGTTCCGCGTACTGAAACTGGTTTGGAAACGTTTTCGGTTCTGTAGTTCAGCGGACATACATTGGTCCCGGCACGGTCGGTGCAGGTTTGAGCTCTGAATTTAGTGATGACGATCGCCAGCCCCGGGAATGGAGGGGTAAAGGTTGTGCTTTGCTGCTGTGGTTTGTGCATCCGTGCTGCCCCGATGGACCCGGTGACGTGCCGGAATCTTATAACTCTTCAATATCAGGTTCGGCTCCCGCAGGTGATCAGTTCTTAAAATCTGAAGTGATACGTTTCGAAGGATTAGCTAAAATGTGTTAATTACCTGCAGTTCTTATTACACTTTGTTTGCTTGAAGTTTGAGCCTCTAATGCCGTGGAGAGAGGCTGCCAAGGGAGCTCACCTCTGTGGTGCACGCAGCGAGCTACAGGGAAGAAGTGCCAAAGTCAAAACTGGAAGTTTCATACCAGCATTTGATGTTGTTTTCCTAGCATCTTGTTATTTAATCTACAGTTTCCTTTTCTCGATTTTTTTTTTTTTTTTTTTTGTATTTCTCCTCTCTCCCCACTGCAGAAAGCAAGTTTATCAGCTTTTCTGAGACTGAACATACTGGCCCCATGCTATTGGTAAAATTCTCCTCTTGAGTTATTTTTCTGGTAACTTTCCAACTCAAGACAGAGAAATAACCAAAAAACTGATGAAAACTCACGTCCAGCAAATCAAATCTAATAAATAAACCCACCAATTATTTCTGATTACTCCTTTTGCAGTAGTGACGCAGTTATAGTCAGGCTCAGGATTCAAAGTTGTATTTTTGCTTCTCTGTTTTAAAAAAGCATCATTTGAACTGCTGTTTAATCAAGTCACCAGCCAGGTCTGTTTGTTTACATAAGCCATGTGGAGAAAAGTATGTTTATTTTTTATAATCAGTGTCAGCAGTTAAAATCCATTTTGAGTTCCTGAGTCCTTTAATTTTTTTTTCTTGTCTTACATCCAAAATGCTTTAGATTCTTAAAGTTCAGTTATTCTATAGAATTTTTTTTTTACTTTTCAGATCACATGTAAATGTATTTAATTAGTAGTGTTGTTTCTTAACTTATAAATCCAAGAGTGTATATATAAGAAAAAAAAAAAAAAAGTGGGACCATAAATACACAAAACTGTGTTTTGTTTACCAGTAACAGGGATGGAATAATGACAGGAAACAAGAATGACAGCAAGCAGACACGTTTTATACACTCAAAAATAATTTAAGGCATTAAAAAGCACACAAGAAATGGAACCATGATCTTAATTTACTGCTGCATGTGGAAGTTCATGTCTCTGCAGAGCCCCATAGAAGTGGCTGGGACATTTATTGGTACATCCATAGAGGTTTGATGGAGGCTTAGGCTTGTATCAGTTGGACTTTCCAGAGAAGATAACTGTGGGGACTTTTTTAAATGACTTCAGTAGCACCTAGTGTGGAGCAGTGCTGTTTCCTCAGGGGATGGTATTGATTTTTGATGGCTGTTACATTTTACCCTGCACTTACAGAGAAAAGCAGGAAGAAGTGATGCTTAAGGATAAATAGATGTTGAGATGGATACATAGTTATCTCTTTCTATTAAATTACTGTGAGACAGATCCATGACATACAATTTTAAGATCTCTAAAACATATCTTTTCATTAAGTCATGCTGTTAAAATAAATATCCATCAGCTAAGTGGTACTTTCTGTAGCAACTAGGGATGTGCTACCCTTGGGGTTCGTGGCCTTGCTTTTATCATAGCAGCACTGGATCCATCTCCTGCTTTAGAAGTAAATGCCTTTGTTTTATCAGCACTTGTTTCTGTGAATGCCTTGGCACAGGCTGAACACCTGGAGGCTGGCATCCTGTGGCCAGGTCCTGGTTCATTGCCATCATCCCACAGGTGTCAAAGAGCATCTGCATTTCCTGCTAGTGGCAAGCACTAGCTTCTTGATATCTGTCTCTGAAATAGCAACCATCTGATAGTGCTCTCTGCTATCTTACCCCGTAAATGCCTTGGGAAAATGAGCATGATGAAAGCTTTGGGAGAATATTATTCACCAGTTTGACAGAAAAGATTCTATCTATGATCTTGAAATGCTTGCAGGTCGGCAGCTCCAAAGACGGATCAGAGAAGCTGGCAGGTGTTTTCCTCTTAAGACAAATGAGATTTCCTTTTTAACTGTTAAAATGTTCCAAGGTCAAGTGCTGAAAGTTTGGAACACAGGAGTTGAGCTCAGCTGTTTATTTTGTCCATTCTATAGATTTCCAAGTTCATACCCACATCTCATTGGTAGGATTTTTGCCTGCAGTGATGTTAGGGAGCAGGGGGAATTTCAGCAGGGTTTGCAGGGGCTTTTGGTGCCACCTTGGGAAGCTGATTCATTCTGTTGGCTCTTTACACTTGTGCTTATCTCAAGAAGACTCTGCTTTTGCTTGTAGTGGCTTATGGCTCTGAAAGGAAAGGTTGCTCTCTTAGTTTTTGCTACATTGTGTAGTCTTTCAGTTATTTTTTACAATGAAGTGTCAATATGCATCACTGATTATAACAAATAAAATCTGAGCATTACTCTATATTGTGTAGCACATTCAACACTGGAATTGCACAAAAGGAAAGTGACACACACATGGATTTGCACAAGTGACATGACCATCAAAGACTGGCCTGACCTGGATAACAAGCCATCTTATGCACTTGAAACCATCCCTTAATGGGATTTGGGCCTGTGGATCTGGGTGTGATATTTGTGTAAAATACAAAGCTGTGAAGATAGTTACATGTCGCTGTTGGACACAAAAGAAAGACACGGACTTGTGATTCAGAAGGCTGATGCTCCAAAAAAGGGGCTGGTTTATTCTCAGAACCTATTTTTATACCTTTTTACAATGTGCCCACCTAAGAGGTGGGATCTTTTGAACCATTGGTCATACCAAGGGTCAACAAGCAAAGCCCCTCCTTAGGAGAGAAATGTGAAAAACAAGAGAGTTTAAAAAGTGTGACTTTGTTTACCAATTTTAGTCTCTGAGAAAAAACTTCAGAAAACCCAAACAAGACAAGCAGTGACTACAGTTACACTTTTTGATATACATGTGGACATGATGCAAATATCCTACTTAATAAACTTTGCAAATCCCAACTGTCACTTAGGCTGGGCATCACATAGTGTGGTTTAACCCCAGACAAAAGCCAAGCACCAGACGCTCACTTACTCCCCCACCAGCAGCATCGGGGAGAGAATTGGAAGGGTAAAAGCTGGAAAAGTCGTGGGCTGAGATAATGACAGTTTAATAGGGAAAGCAAAAGCCTCACACACATGCAAAGCAAAACAAGGAATAATTCATTGCTTCCCATGGGCAGGCAGGTGTTCAGCCACCTCCAGAAGAGCAGGGCTCCATCCCATGTGACTCAGGAAAACAAACACCATCACTCCAAACATCCCTCCTTCCTCCTCCTTCCTCCACTTTATATACCCAGCACAATGGCATATGGTCTGGAATATCCCTTGGATCAGCTGGGGTCAGTTCCCAGTTTCCCATCACTTTGCAGGATCGTGGTCTGCTTGCCCTATTTTCTCGCCTGACTTTGAACAATGCACTTTAGATCATCTTAATTGTCTTGCAAGAATAGTTTAACTCTTCAGTATCTCTGTGAGGAAGTATGTGCTTATAAACATTGTCTAATAAGCAGTGTTCTTTGTCTACCCCAGCAAAGATAAAATATTTTTACATTAGGTATTATCCTTATGCACTGTTTTTTTTTCTCTCTCTGTATGTTGTAGATGAATTCTATATAAAGCTGAGTAGATACATTTTGATAACTGAACCATTTTAATAATGTGTTAATCTTCCTAACTGAAGACACCAGATATTTGAAACTAAACTTAATAATTTCCCTTCTTCCCTATAGCAAAATTTATTTATCTAGGATCATCTATTTCATCTATTACAGCTTATGAGTAGGTGGCTTACAATGAAAAATGATGGTTAATATTATAAGAATGTTCAATCCAGTAAGTGCATTTTGACAGGCTTTGATGGCTTGAAATCAGTCTTTGTATTCAGAATGGATTACCAGATTTATTTAGTTGCCACAGCATGTTTTTGACTTTATGCTCTGTAAGTAAATATTTTGCTTATTTATACCAAAAGCAGTTGTGGCTAAGCACTTACAGGGGTATTTTCAAAACTGCTTGGCAGCTTTTAAAGCTCCCGCTAAAGCTGTGATGAGATTCCCACTGGGAAACAAAGGCCAGTGTGAGCACATATGAAACAACTTCTATACTTAATTCTTTGCAGAAAAAACAGAAAAGCTACAGTTCAGCGTCAGAAATTAACATAAGCGCAACCACCTGGAGGTTTATTCATGGATAAAACAATGGAATTTATCTTTGTATCCTTTGTTCTTTATTCGTGCTGGAATAATGAACAAGTAGCAAAGAAAGCTGGCATTAGGATTCATTTTGTGGAGATTATTCCTGTCTCTGCATTCCCATGTGATTCACCATAAGATGCTGTACAGTGGCCTGATTAGGCAACTCAATTAGTCCTGATCCTGCACCGAATTTTCTCCTGTAAAGGTTCTGAAGATGCAGTGGCATCACATGGCATGAAACAGGCAGACCAGGAGAACCACTGAAATATCTTATGTGCAGACACTCCATGGGAAACCCCAGATGCAAAATTGTAGGTGAAGTGGTGACAGAACAACTATTTCCACCCCCAGAGGACCTGTCAGTGCCAGGCTGGTGCCGTGATCCAGCTCCTTCCTGTTTCTGTGCTCTTGGGGATTGGCAGGGTCTGTTGAGTTCCCAGAAATGAATTGTTCACCATAGCAATAACTGACAGGTCAGTAGGGCATATTGGATTATTTGTATTGTTGATGGCAGTAAAATTATCTGAATGGGAAGAATCCTGTAATGGCTTCATTTCGAGGGTCAATATTTGCAAGGTCTTGTTTTGTAGCACCACGTGTACTGAGGTTTTTAGCAAAGTACACAACCGTCTCACTACTCCTACCTCATAGTGCAAATTTTTGCTGGAGAGTCACAGAAATGGGAATTTCTACAGATTCTTTCATTTGAAAAATCATCTGTCATTTCTGCTAACTTAATTTAAAATGTATGCTCAACTAAAAAAAAAATCCCAATTTCATGGGTTTCAAGGCACAAAACTCCTGAGTGGTCATCTGCATGGATCTGCTGAGTTTCCAGGTGAAACAGGAACACTACAGATTTGTCAGCAGTCTGGAATTTTGCAGGAAATTCAAGGCTTTTTTTCTTCTGTCTGTCTGATTAAAATATTGTCTCTGCCTTATGCATTAAGCCAAATTTGTGCAGGTGTAAATTCTGGAGCAAATGATCCTTTACTTTTAAATTGATGTATCATCATTTTCTCAATTACGGTTTTTTAGTAGGAGTTTGGTTTTCTTTGATTGTTTGTTTTTCAGATAAAAACATTGGTGTGTTCATGCTCATATCCATAAATGACTGACACTTTCCAGAGCTGAATGAAAGGCTGAAACAACACTGTAATCTGGTGGCCCTGGAGCACTTATCAGGCAGGTGACTAGGAATAAATGGTCACTCACCATAACATTTAAAATAGGTAATTTGCTGGCTGGTTGGTGCTTTCTGCCAGCTGATCACAGTTTCTCTGGAAAATGTTACTTGCAACTATCAAAACGAACCATTTTATAACCTTGGAGGGGTATATTCTGTCTACCTGTCTTAGCTGTTCTTTTAAATGGCATTAAATTTGCTAAATGGCTACCACGATGATCTAGGTAACCTTTGAAGGCTATGGCTAGAGAATACATTTTAATCTTTTATTTGAGTAGACCTTACTATTGAAGCAACTCAGTGGCAGTACCAGCCCAAGGATATTAAGTGATGATAGTATCTGTTGTACAACATATGTAATGCCAGATGCCTTGGTGACTGCTAAGCCACTGGTGGCAGAAACAGTCCGGGAGAGAAGTAATTTCTTGGCCAGTGGGGTGAGACAAAAAGAGGCAAAATTTATCTCAGGTTTTGCCTGTTTGTGTTCCATTCTACGTGGAACAAAGTGTTAGTAAAGAGGTGCTAGTATGGTTAGTAAGAAAAGAACAAAGGGTAGTTGGTTGTGAATCCACTACTCTCTACTGACAAATAGTTAAATCACTTGCTAAGTTTTGAAGTCCGCTTGAACTTCATACCTTTTTTTTTTTTTTTTTTTTTGTGCTTTCAAAAGCAATCTGACTGGCTCTGTTTCTGTAAAATACAGTAAATTTCTCTTTTTGCTCTTTAATGCTGAGTGTACAGTGTACATCAAAAACGCCAAAACACACACAAAAAATCCCAGACCTCCAAACCTTACTATGATAATTCCTTTAATCACGTTGATGACAGATTTTTTTGTTGCTGGTTTTAAGTTACCAGTTTTTTTCATAGGAGTTCTCATAGTTCATGAGTCACTGGACTACAAGCTGTGCCGTGGCAATTTCTTGTTGTTTTTTGTTGATTGTTTCCTGCCAGTTCCACCATTGTAATGTGCTCTTAGTTATGGAAATTAACAGGCAAATAGTAAAGCAGATGCTAGTTTGCCTGTTTTATACTGAAAAAAGTTGGGAGGTATTTTTCTGCTGGTTTTGTATGTATTTTTAAAGCAGCTTATTTTAATAGGAGCCTTGAAAAAACCTTAGAGCTATTATTAGACTTCTGAAGATGTGATGCCATTTCAGTAGTTTTGCATATTAAATTTCTTCCTTTACATGAATATCTAGAGTTTGCCCAGAGCTTCAATTATATCTGTAACAACTGAGAGTAACTTCAGTGTTTCCCTGGACGTATTTCATGCTGATCAGATGTATCAGGGAGGGATGCTGAGATCTGGTTTGCTTTTATCCTTTCTTCAGCTGGTACCCGAGCAACAGCTGCGTTTTCTTCTGTTTCCTTAAACCTGCTCTCTTGCTTCTGTTTCCAGATTTAGTAATTTTACACATTTTTGTTTCCTCTTCTGAGACACAATGGGAGGTTGCTTTTGTCTTTGATCTTCGTTTTTCTTTAGAAATCCTACTTCAGCTTCTGAAGGGAAAGAAAAAGGTTTCTAGTTCTGAGAAATTGAATGTGCCTCAGCAAATTTGACCTCATTCCCCCAAAACTGTGCCTGTGGGATGGTGTGCTGGGAATTGTAAGGTGGGTGTTACGATGCAGTGAGTGCAGTGACAGGAAGACAGGGATGTCTGGGGGTGTGGATGCACTGTCCCATGTCTCAGGCACTGAAGAGTAATGAAAAAGATTATAAATAGAACCATTTAGGTTGGAAAAGACCTTTCAGATGATGGGATGCAGCTGGTGCTTTGTGTGCCTAAAGAATCACAGAATATCCTGGGTTGGAAGGGACCCATGAGGATCAAGTCCAACTCCTGGCCCTGCACAGGACCATCCCCAAGGGTCATGCTGTGTGCTTGAGAACATTGTCCAAGTGCCCCCTGGCAGCCATGGCACTGTGACCATTCCCTGGGGAGCCTGTTCAGTGCCTGACCACCCTCTGGGGGAGGAACCTTTTCCTGATATCCACCCTAAACCTCCCCTGCCACAGCTCCAGCCATTCCCTTGGGTCCTGTCAGTGGTCACCACAGAAATCAGTGCCGGCCCCTCCACTTCCCCTCGTGAGGAACTTGCATTCTGCAACGAGGTCTCCCCTCCAGGCTGAACAGACCAAGTGACCTCAACCACTCCTCCTATGGCTTCCCTTGAAGGTCCTTGAGAGAGGGAAGCAGCTCTGGGTGGAGCTGGTGATGATCAGTATGAGAGTGTGAGCTACAGAACTGAACCACACCTGGTGTACCAGGGTGCCTGGGAGTGAGACCAGCCCAAGGAGGTCTTGGCTTTACAGGACGTGCTGGTGGTATACGTGGCTCGAAGGCATCAGTGCCACCCTTGGGAGAACTGCCTTGAGTCATGGAGGTCCCCTGAGTACGCTGGGTGTCACAGCCTGACCTGTGGGACTTGTGCTTCTCCTCAGGCCGCGCGCGTTTCCCATCCTTCAGGGGTACCGAGGAGCTCGGGGCGGCTGTGGCCGGCCTGGTGAGGGCGGTGCGGGGCTGAGGGAAGGTGCGGCTGTGCCCGCCGTGCCCGCGCTCCCTGCCCCGCCGTGCCCGCGCTCCCTGCCCCGCCGTGCCCGCGCCCCCGCCGTGCCCGCGCCCCCGCAGTGCCCGTGCCCCCTTCCCCGCCGTGCCCGCGCCCCCGCCGTGCCCGCTGCCCCGCCGTGCCCGCGCGCTCCCGCCGTGCCCGCTGCCCCACCGTGCCCGCGCGCCCCGCCTGCCCGCCGGCTATGCGCCTGCGCCACCTAGCGGCCCGTGCTGAGGGCCCGGCGAGGGCAGGCAGCCCAAGCTGTGCGGACGAGCTGCTTTTTCAAAGTGTGAAGCACTGGGAGCGCCTTAAAACGCTAAAAAAAAAAACGGGGGCTGGGGTGTATTAAACGCAATTGAAAATAATTCTGGGGTAGGATCATGCGGTCCGCTTCTGGTAGCCCATCAACCTGTGAATAGCGGAGCTTTGATGGCGTGTGGTAGCTCAGAGCAGCGCTGTGCTGCTTGGCTAAGGTTCCTGATACTTCTGTTTACTTTTACGAATTACCTGGCAAATATTAATTTATTCACAAGCGTAAAAGAACTTTAACTCCTATCTTTAAATGATTCGTGATCATTTGGAGTTGGACTTCCCCTTTGACATGTGAACGTTTCAACTTCACGCTTACGAGATTTCACATTCCCTCTCCATCTCCCTTCTCCCCCTCCTTGATAAAATAAATATTTTAATTAATCAGTGCTTTGTCTTCAAGGTCACTTCCTGGTACAACAGCGGCTGAATGTGCGTTAAATTTGAAGAAGATTTATACAGTACAAACAGTGCAGGTGAGGCGTCTGGCTCTGCTACGGGAGCTGCCACATGTTATTAATGTAACTTCACACCTCACGTTGCATTTTTCCTCCTCGGATGAGTCACACCTGTGGCTTTTCTTACCTGAGGTGTGAAACGTGAGTGTTGCTGGTGTTGTGTGTTTGTATTACTGAGTCAGTGTTTGAATTTCATTTGGCTTTCCGGATGGGGGCAGGAGGAGGCATATTGGATTGGGCATGCTGGATTCTTAAACTTGCCTGAGTTTCCACTACTACGTTGAAGTATTACATTTGATATATTTCAAACATCTTCCCAGCCTTTTCTCCTTTTTCTAATACAGAAGCTAATTGCGCAAAGTCTAAAAATTGCAGCATGTGGTGCTTTTTTTTTTTTTTTTGGTGGGGTTTCTCTTCTTGAGTACGTGTCTAAAAAAAGATTCTTGCAAACTGAATAAAAGGACTCTTAAACCGTGTGATACTTGCAGCAATGAGAAATTCTGCATATCTGTGTCATCTGCCATTGCCTAGTATCTCTTGAAAGAAAAATTGTATTTCTGTTTTAATACCACCGTTAGCATGAAGTTTGTAGCAAATTGGTATTTGTCTCACCTTAGTGCTAAGCTGATTAGTTCACTAAATCTCTGAAATTTTAGGGTAGTGCCAGACCCTTCTCTTTGAGAAGCATACCTGTAGCAACCTGCCAAAGTTTTAAATAAGGCTTTCTCATGAAGGTCTGCACAACTTCATACATTGCATGACATTTCCAAACACAAAACCTTCCAAACTACTGTGGCCTTCCAAATCTTGCCCCTAGTTCAGGACAAAAAAAGAGCTCTCAAATGTTTCCACAGCCATCTACCAGTGTACCTCTGCTCCTTCTTCTTCAAGTAAGCTTTAGGGTTTGGGCACACAAGCATTTAAGAGTAAGATCATAGTTGAAACGGGTGTTTCATACCAAGTTTTTCTATTTTTAGTAGCCTTCAATTTCTTCTTGTGGCTGGGTAAAGGTAATGGCTGTTAGGCAGCGTTGCCAAGGGCCACAAAATTTTATCACATAATGTTGTAATCCTTGTTTCTAAAGTTGTGCTAGTGATTAAGTATTAGATATTACTTAATGTATTAGATAATACTTACATATTATGTCTAGATAATACTTAATGAGTTGCACTAATGATTAACATTGCATCACTTAAGTTGATGCAACTTAAGTCTTTAAAAATCCTTTCTATTCCCCGCTGTTGAATAAAGACAGAAGAGATTGGGATCTTTTCAATCATCCCTCCCTGTTGCTCACTACTGCTTTTGGGTGTCTTTTTATCCACCCCAAACCTGCCTGACAGCTTCTGCTTTTACCAGCAGAAACATTGGGAAGTAATTAATCCAATGGTTCCTGGTAATTTGAATCTTTGAATTTGTCCCCCACTCCTGTATTAACGTGTGCATCTCATGTTCTTTACATCTGGTTGAAACCTTTTACTCAGACAAACTAATTGGGTTGCTGGTTAGACATTTAGCTCACCAGAATTATTGTTTGTGGTGTTTTTGTAACTCAGCATAATCATAATGATGCTTAGGCTAGACTTAAGTGAAGCAAGGTGGATATTTGATATAAATATATCTTTTTAATATGCTGAGGAAATATTTAATATGCTAAGGAAGTTCTGACATACTCAGTGTAACTCTGGTTTTGATGATTTTTCCCCTCTGTATTCAAAAGAATAATCTGCATTTGGACTGCTTCCCTTTTTTCCACCTTCATGTATGCAGGATTGGCATCTATGAAAAATAAAAGTAGAAATGATTCTGTAAGAAGTTCTTCTCAGAGCATTTTATTATGACATAGAAGGTGCCCGTTCTCCGGGAGAAGGATGTGTAATTGGTTCAGAGAGAATCAGCAAGGAAATAAATCTGCATGAAACACTCTCTTGTGTTAATGCTAACTAGTATTTCTCCTTTTCAAGGATTTCTGGAGTGTCTACAACAACATTCCTCCCGTGACAACCTTGCCTCTGAGATGTAGCTACCATTTAATGCGGGGAGAGAGGCGCCCGCTTTGGTACGTGTGGTGTCATCAGACATTTCTGGGAACGAGCAGTGGAATAACTTGAAGGAGGGAAAGGTGTGGGACAGGAGAGTCTTGTTTCTGTTGGCTGCAAACACCTGAACTCAAGAGACCAATGAAAGAACTACCCCGAGGTTCTTGTTCAGTTTAAAAGTGACTTGTACCAGAGAGTCTTTATTAAAAACACAGACTGTAATTTCATTGTCCACCTCTGGATGTGAATGTACAAAAATTAGATTATGAAATAGAAGCTAAGAATATGACTCTGAATCTCAGTTCAGGAATACACAGACTAAGTTATTTCTATTTGAATTTTTTTAGCTTGCACATTACTTTCTTTCCACTGAGGCTGGTGAAATAATGATGCAAACAACTGATGGTCCTTCACTCCTTTTCACCTGTGCAAAAGTACAGGTGAAGTAAATGCTTCATATGCCTATCATACATACCCATGCACCTTGGTTTAAAGTTAATTTAAGATATTATGAGGTGGTCCATTGCTGCAAATGCCTACTTGATTGTAGGATAGTAATGGAATAAAGTATAAATAATTGATGTTTTCCTTTCAGAAATCAAACTGCATCCCTTCTTCCTGTTGCAGTTCTGTTGCATTTCAGAGAACCTCAGCACTTTCTGGAGAGTTTTGATCTTTTTGGCAACATTTACATAGATTGTGATTGCATTAGGATTCTTTAACTCTAATCATAGTTGTCTAACTTTGTGGTGACTTACTAGAGGAGATTTCTGTCCTAATCTACTGGAGATGTAAATTTTCTGAAGTGAAATGCATCTGAAGGTCTGTGTTACTTTTCTGAAAATACTGTGACTGGTCAGGACAGCTAAAGTGGGTCTGAAAAAACATCTGTATAAATCAATTGAGCCATCATGTGCAGGCCTTCATATCGCTGTAAGGATAAATGAGAGCGTTTGGAGGTTTGATTTTTTGGGGTTTGTTTTTCCTATTTTTGTTTCCATTTATTAAATGACTACTAGAGGTGTAAAATGCAAAGGTAATTTCTGAAAATTAAACACTTTTTTTAAGCCTATCAAAGTAATTTTGCATTTTAGTAAAGGGATTGCAAGAGATTGATCTCATCATCAGTATTTTGCTAACTTTTCAATAATTGCTGCCAAGAAGCTTTTCTCAGATTACCATTACAGTGTACTGGCCAATTTCAGCATTGTAAATTTTTTTTCTTTTAAAAAGAAAGAGAAATCCTGAAGTAAGAACTGAGGATGCAGATTTTTGAAGATGTCCTCCCAAAGTTTCTCCCCCTTTTCCACAGCATCTGTCAGGATTGATGGGAGACCACTGATCCTGAGGAATGTTTATAAGTGTCATACAGGGTTTAGATGTTCCAAATATGAGTTTTTAGGTTATTCTTTTAATTTGGCCTTTACAGAGTTTTAACAGGAAACAAGAAGCCCTAATTTAAAGTCTTAGAAAAAGAATTGTGACAGAATAAACTTGAGAAGCTCACAGGTTAGTGCATTGTGCCTTTGTCATTACAAAGCAATTTAATGGTTACGTCTGCCCTGACCTGGGGCAGCTCCAGTCTTTTTTTAATAAGGGCAATTAATTTCTAGATGTCACAGAACTGAAATGAAGTTTGCTCATGTTCTTTTATTAAATTAACAGAAGAGTAAAAAGCTACTTCTGTGAAAATATGCTAGAGGTTTTCCAAAATTAAAGGTTACCATAGTAAAAGGTAAAATTGTTTTGTGGCTTGTTCCCATACAGTGTGCAGCCACTTCAAAGATGGTCTGTAGTCAGGGAAAATACACGTGTTTTCCAACACACAAAACTTAGGGAAAGGATTAGGTGATGAGAGATACACTTCATATGAACAATGAAAGAATTATCTCTGATGTCAGAAGTCAGAGTCATGCTCCCTGGAGTTAGTAATTGCATTTCAGATGGGATTTTTCTGGGAAAATTAAACCACAAACATAGGGTTATCTGGATGTGGATTTGAATGTTTATTTTCACTGATCTATTTCCCATAATAGGGAAGAAGAAAGCAATGCCAAAGGAGGTATATGGAAAATGAAGGTCCCTAAAGAAAGTACGGTATGTTTCACTGACTCTTTACTCAGACCTTGTTTAGTAAGGGAGTTTCTTTAAGCTCTGTTTGATAAAGCTGTTGTAAAGGTTTTTACTTCTTACATCACCCAACACAACAACCAAACACTGCTTTAACTTCCATAACCTTTTACAGGCAGTGAGCAGAAGTTTCTCCAATACTCTCCAATAATTCCATATCTCTTGCTTTAGATAACATTTGGCAATGTATTATTAAACAAATGAAAATTACAGTGTTTCAGTTTGGAAACATGGTAATTTATAGCCACCTTTGTTCTTGAGACTGTTTGCTTATAGGCATACAAAGAAAAATAGAAAGACTATAGAAAAAATAGAAAATTAGCATAGATTATCTCCTGATAATCTATGCTAAATTATATATTTCTTCATTTAAAAGTGTGGAAGATGAAGTCTATTCAGGCATATCCTTGAGCTCTAATGAAATAACTGTGTTTCTCTTTGCCTCTCTAATCGAATGCATGTGAGTAACTTCTGTGAACTGTCACAGAAAGGAGATTTGACCTCTTCACACATGGTGTTTATGTGTGTAAGTGTGCTCTGGATCAGGCCTTTAAACAGAAAAAGTGAAGTGTCAGAAAAATGTGACAGCCTTGCAGAAGGCATTAAATGCTGAAAGATGGTACTCAAACTTTCAGCCAAAAGTTAATTGATTTTTGCCTGTGGGCTTTTTCCTTGTATGTGAGTTGCAGCTTTCCTCCCCCGGAGTCCCAAGTGGTCACAAAAGACTGAAATTGAAATTGTCTTTTTCCTCCTGTAATCCAAGGTGTGAAGATTGTCAGAAGTGACAAGTGGTTTGGAGAGCCTGAATTACTGGGCAGTGAATTTAGGGACCCCAGAGGCCTTGTGTTTTAGAGGCTGAATGACAGCCCCCTTTTGACATGAAGGTACTTTTGATCTCTCAAACTATGCACCACATGGCCTCAGTCACTTCTGAAAGGTTTGCTTGAAGGTGAACTTCAGTCAGCTTTCAGTGCCTTGTAAATAGCATAAATAACACCTTTATGCCTGTTTCTCTTTTTTTTTTTTTTGGCTTCATTCCTCATCACACATGGGCACAGCATCTCTTTGGCTATGATGAACCACCTTGTAGAGACTCAACAATTAATTATATAACACAGCATGCACTTAAAATAAATAATCCTTTTTGTCTAGACAACCTCAGAAAGAGAAGGCACTCAAAACTGAGCTAGCAAAACTAACTTTTAATTTAAGAAATAATAATGTGAATGTAACATTTTTCTGCCTCCTTAGGTTGCAGTTTGGAAAGAGCTACTGCTAGCAACTATTGGAGAGCAGTTTACAGATTGCTGTGCAGCAGGTAACGATTGAGACATTTCTCCATCATTTCTTTTCACCATATTTGCTTCTCTTCTAAGCATGAATATCTGATAAAAGTGACTGTTGCAGTGACAGTGAATATCCTCTTAGGAATTGTCTTTCACTGGCTATCATTCCACAAAAAAGAATGGCATTTCTCAAGTGTACAGAGCAGTTCAGAAATAACATTTCAAATGATCTCTCACACCCTTTATACACTGGTAGGGTTGTCTTCAGGTCACTTTAAGCAAATTTATGATATTCTGCTGTCCACAGAGATGGTTTTTGCCCTTGGTCATGTGCTTCTGACACCACCCTTGTGTATTGTTAGTGACTCTTTCCTTGGGATGCACAGAGCAGCTGTGCCATGGAGCTCACAGCTGGATCAGCCACTGCTCGCAGCTGTGGCATGGCCTTTGAGATCTCCACAACGCTGCATTCTAAGAACTTCACACCAAAAAGGGCTTCTTCAGTGTAGCACTGAGTTACCAGCACTGGAAGCAACAGCAGCAGCCTGACTGGGGCTTCATTAATTTCATTAATTTTGTTTTCTTTTTTTTTTTTTTTTTTTCTGTTGCTGCCTTGACAAATTGTAAAGGAAAAAGAGAGCAAAGTCTGGAAAAGCTGGTGTCTGATCTCCACCAGGTATTGTTCCTGGGGTTTTAGTTGTTTCACCCTCATTCTCCCATTTCTGCTTGTAGGTAATCCCACATCACTGTAGGTGAATTGTCTTTAGTAGTTCATATTTCTGGCCTTATTGGGGAGAGTCTTGTGATTCCCTTCTAATCAAGTCTAAGAGTGCTAATAGGAAAGATGAATAATCCTATGGCACTTCATAAAAAATACTATGAGGTAGTATTTCCAATAACTTCTAAAAACAGAGTTTCTTTCTGGTAACTACTTTGTCTGGTTTGAACATTGGTATTTTCCTCACTGGAGAGTGCTCTTTTTTTCACATCTTTATTTTTTTTTCCAGCTTTTGGGCACTGTTTCGTAATACATAAGTAGCAAATTAGACATGTCTCACTTTTAAAGTATTCCTTAATGGTTCTTCCCCTTCTATGCAGATGATGAAGTAGTAGGGGTTAGTGTCAGTGTTCGTGACCGTGAAGATGTTGTGCAAGTCTGGAACATGAATTCCTCTTCAGCAAGTGAAGCAAAAGTTTTAGAAAAGATTCATAAACTTCTCCCCCACACGTCTTTTAAAGCGGTCTTTTATAAATGTAAGTATTTTGTACTGTTCATTTCTGCCTTCATTAGAAAAACAAGATGCTGGTAGGGTATTTCTATGGGAATATCCTGCCTGATTCATCATTAATCACTTAGGAACGTAGCATCTGTCATTGCATTAAAATTATGTCCCTTCAATGGAGAAGGGGTTAGCTATCATTCAAAAGCTACTTTTAATTTCATTGTACAATCTATTTTGTTTCATGTTTAATATGTCTGATTCACAAAACAAATTAAACAAGTCTCTTAATAACTCTCAAGGCTACATACTGTCCAATTTAAGTATTAAGTTAGAGGAACCATTTGCAATCAGGATTTTAAGGCATCTCGTGTTTTAGGCTCCCTGTAACTGTATTATCAAACAGTGTATTCTGAAAGATCCCTTGTTGGCACATTGTGTTCTCCCTTGACTGATTTATACATTTTTATCTTCTCTTTTTTTAATCTTTTCAATTCCTTGACAGAGTTTACATGTTCTTCTATTCTTTTTCTTTTTTCCTTCTCTCTTCCCTAGCCCACAGAGAGCATCATGCTTTTGAAGGTTGATGTGGAAAGCACTGAACGCATTGTATGCCAAGATTATTTTTTTCCATATGCCTTAATTCTGATAATAGTTGTTAGTGTTACTTAGAATAAGGATTGATGGGTATCTTCTCAACTAAGATTCAGTGTCGCTTATGCCACGATTCAGCTTGGATTAAACTGAGCAGTGCAAGTTCACAGGAACATGACAAATTGCATATTGGAATTTTGCAACCATTGATTTTAAGGGTTAGGTGAATTTTTGAACTGTCCTTTCATCCCTACATCTGTAGGGATGTATTTATACCAAATGATGTTGAACAGTTAATTTTTATACTCTTTTAAATATTCATTATTTTCACCTGGAGATTTGCTTTATTGAACTTGATTAAATGAACCCCCTAGTACTTCAAAATCTTCTAAATTGTTTAAATGGATATCAGACAAGTGCCTACAACTTCCTATCAAAATTCATTTCTGCTGGCTTTTCAATGGTGACTCCATTCTGGACTCCGGGAAAAAATCCAGTCCGAGTTTTCCTTTTTGCCGACTCCATTCCGGACTATAGGAAAAATCCGGTCCAGATTTTCCTTTTTGCTGACTCCATTCTGGAATCTGGGGAAAATCCAGTCCGGGTTTTCCCTCCAACTGACTCCATTCCAGACTCCAGGAAAAATCTGGTCTGGGTTAAAAGTGCATTCAGATTTATATGACAGCATATATCATATGTTTTATTCTTCATATGTATATTTATCAGTTTATATTTCCCACATTTCAGATTTTTAAAAAAACCCTTAATGCTGGAAACTTGACAATTAAGAAGACCAACACCAACAAGGCAAGGACTTCCTATTGCAGCCAGACCAAAAATATCTTTAGTACTGAGCACAGCAGAAACATCCAGATCTGGCATACCCGGTTACCAAAAATACAGAGTAATGTGCCTTTCTTTTGTAAGGATGTTTTTGAGTCTTCCTAATTGTCAGTTTTCCAGAGAACCAAAAGACTTGTGTATATTTCAGAGTATTTCCTGTCACTGAATTTCAGGACCTGTGCTTTGATGTGTTTAAGTTGTGCTAAATGTTTTAAATGTTTGGTCAGTGTTTCAGGGTGAAAACAGAATCTGAATACTTGAAAATGTTGGTGTTTTCTCTAGTTACAGCAAGAGGCACCCACAAAGTATTTCACTGAATTGATATGATGAGTTTCTTTTCATAGTCAATAAAATAAAATACTGTAGATAAATGTAATGATAGTATTGTCTTAAACTCTGGGTTGTTTTGTTTTGGGTTTTTTGTTTTTTTTTTTTTTTTTTTTTTTGTTTTTTTTTTTTTTTTGTGAGAGGAGAGCAGAGAACTGCTTGAGTGCTCCTTAAATTGATGCCTGGTTGATTTTGTTTTTTAGTTGCATCTAGAGCTTGAGATTTTTAAGTCATCTGTGTAAGTAAGATAGGCAACTGAAAGTTTATTTATTTGCAATATTTGGGTTTTTTTGCAAAGTGAACATAAGCAAAAAATGCAATGGCAACTTTATATTAAAACTCTTAAAAGAGAACCCAAATGTTTTCCAATATTGATTATTGTAAAGCAGTTTTTTAACACAGTACTCATCTGCCTGCTGTGCTTTTGCAAACCATTCTTTGTCTTGGCAAAATGGAGCTGAAATGGAAAAAAAAAATATTTGAGTTAACTACCCACTTATTTCATCATGCTAAAGTTTTTCTGCTGTGGAAATATGGTGGCAACTTCCCTGAGTGGTGCAGAATGTAAACGACAGCGCTCAAGTCCTCCCATGCAGAGATCCTGATAAAAAACTGCTGTTCAAACGTTGTCAAGAAATTGCAGCTGTATGTTATGGGTATCAAATGTCATTGCAGGCTGTAAATTAGTAAGCATCCCATGTTCTATTACATTAATTGCAGATATTTCTTCTTAAGGATAGCATTTGTTAATGTATTTATAGTCCATTTGTTTCAATAAATACCAGTTTTCCTCCAGTGTTTTTCTGAAAAGCCAGACTTGAATGGATTGTAAATCTGCTGGGTTCTTCTCTGCACACGGTGACTGCCAGCCTCATATTAGTGTTGTCGAAGAGAAGAAAGAAAGAGATCTTGTCCTTTTATGGGTTTTGGCTTGGGTGGGTTTTTTGGTTTTGTGTTTGTTTGTTTTCTTTTCCCCTACACCAAAAATTCAGATGTATTTATTTAAGAGAATGGACATACGTGGAAATATATATATATATAATATCTGTCTTCTGCCAATGTTTTCTAGTTGAATCTTTTAGGAACCCTTAAACCTGAGATATTTAATTTACTGCCTGGATTTCTATGTCCTGCTATCACTGCCTTAGATTGCCCATGGTGACATTCTCTTCTCATTCAATAGAAGACAACAGTTCTGTTGTTGTTACTATTTTTTATCATAAATTTTGTTCTCTCACAGCATCTTATGTGACGGATCTGTGTGAGTATTTAACCTCCTTTCTTATTTCCCTTTTACCGACTCCATTCTGGACTCTGGGAAAAATCCGGTCTGGGTTTTCTTTTTTGCCGACTCCATTCCAGACTCCGGGAAAAAGCCAGTCCATGTTTTCCTTTTTGCCGACTCCAGTCTGGACTCTGGAAAAAATCCCATCCGGGTTTTCCTTTTTGCCAGCTCCATTCCGGACTCCAGGAACAATCCAGCCTGGTGCTCTTCTCCTAGTCAAGGGGCAGGGAAAAAGGGCTTTAAATGTGGTGGAGAAACTACCAGCTGTTGGCAACAGTGTCAGTGGAAAGTGCAGCAGTTCTGGAGCAGTTCTGGGGTGCTCTTGCACAGTGGTGATGCCAGGAGCAGAGTTTCAGCTTTTACTGCTCCCTCTCCAAACTGCCCATTGCAAGCCCAGTGCCTGTGATGTGCTCTGTCTCGTGGAGGAACTGGGAGCATATCCATCAGCACACTGAGGCTCCATAAATAAATAAGCACATGGGAGCAGGCTGGAAGTGAAGTAGGTATCATTCATCATACAAGGGGGCCTGGAGTTTGTTCAGCTCATAATGTGTAACAGAGTTATGAGCAGGCATGGGATGGATCCCCTTCTTTTTGGATCATGATTCTGTGTAATAAACATGCAAGACAATTTGTATAAAATAGTGAGGATTCTTTCCTAGAGAAGTCATTTAAAGCTATATTTGCACATCAGTGAACAGCTCAGAGGAATGTTTTGTACTTACATTTCCATACAAGTGTGCAAAGAGAAAACAACCCAGTCAGCAAGTGATGGATGGTGCATGTAATCCTGTGCCATGATGTGCCCTCCCTGAGTAATCATATTCCATGGCCTCCCACCAGGGAAGCACCCATCCTGGCACCCCTGCCTCCCTGCTGGAGCTGTCACAGCCGGGGGGTGGATCATATTGTAAATCCCATCAAAGGTAGAAGGGATTTTTCCTGCATGTCTTTGGTCATGAAAAAGGGGGTTTGGAGTAGGAAAATCCTGACCCAAATGCATTAGCACTGCTGGCTCTTAGCAACCTCTCAAAATAATATTTGCCTGTGAAAGGACAGGATGGCTGCCAGGTTAACTGTGGAGTGATCCTGCATTGTGGCACAAGCATGGTCTGCACAGAAACCTTGATGGCTTTTTTTTTTTTCCCCCCACTTTGCAAGAATTTTGGGGAGACTTTTTTGGGTTTTTTGTGTTCAGTATTTCCCAGCCAGCTTGCTAGTCACTCTCTACATTTACACCCTGCAGCAGCAGTGCCACTCTTCTGAAATTGTGTCTTGGATGTCCCCCCTGCTCTTGCTGTGACTCTGGTGGGGGTCAGCTGGTGACCTTCTTGGAGTTTCTCCCAGCAGGACGCCTGACCACGGGAGCACAGGACAGCCCCTCTCCATGTTTGCAGAAGCAATCAGGGTAATGTTTCTCCCTCTGGAGTCAAGCTAACTACAAAAGTGATGTGAG
This sequence comes from Phylloscopus collybita, assembly GCA_027886175.1. Lineage (NCBI taxonomy): Eukaryota > Metazoa > Chordata > Aves > Passeriformes > Phylloscopidae > Phylloscopus > Phylloscopus collybita. The sequence continues at coordinate 4,019,782 of JAJNNQ010000005.1, forward strand.
CATCTTCATTGCCCTCATCTCCAACCTCCCTGCTGCTTAGAAAAGAAGTTATCTCTGCTGATGGTTCTCCATCCTTGAGCTTCCTTGGAAGGCTCTTAAGTTTCTAAAGTTTGTAAGTTTTAAGTAATTACCAAAAACTCTCATTTAATCTTTTCAGGGTTTTTGTTGTTGTTGTTGTTGTTGTTTCGTTGTGGGTTTTTTCTGTCTGTTTTGTTGTTGGATTTTGTTGGCTTGGTTTGGTTTTGTTTTTGCGAGTTTGTAAATTTAAGTCCTCAACAGCTCAACAAGAAAACACCTGAAAGAGCTGAAAGCGAGTGCATGTCCTGTGAAAGGCTGGCACTGGAGCTGCCATGAGATGGCACTGCGACATCAGGCATGGAACTGAGCTGCTCCATCCCACCGGGGTGTGCGGGGAAGTACCTTCCTGGAGGGAGAAAAAATGCCAAGGAATAGAAAGGACTTATGTAAGGATAATTCTGCTATTAGTCAGGAGGAGCTGTCATGGAGCCGTGTCTGGACTGGACTTTTCCTGCTTATACAAAGCACATAATTCTGTAGGAATTCATGTATAAACAGTGCAAATAAGAGGAGAGGGTGATTAAATTATGAACAGCAGTAAGGAAACAGATTTTCTTTAACTGTTGCTGGCAAATTTAGAAAGTCTTTTATTTCTAGGGGGTTTCTGAACACAACTGCATGCTAAAAATAGTCACGGTATAACTTTTTTCTGGACTTGTGTGTTTCTCCCTTTCTTTGAGCATACAAAAAGTTTAAAACGAGCTGTAGGAACAGGGAGAAGCTGTCATGGCTGGGCAGGTTGCAGCTGGAGTGGGGCTGGCTGTGCTGCCCTGGTGTTTCTCCTTAGGGGTGGGATCTCATTCTGGGGCTCTGAGCTCCTGGTAGGACATAGGAAAAGCACTTCATATCCATAGTGGGGCAAAGCAGCATGCTCCTTACAAAGGCAACACTGGTGGTGTCAGGTGACATCTCTGACACCATAAACGGAACACTCTTGAAAAAAGTGTTTTGCCACCCATTTTGCTCAAAGCTGGGCAGAAAGCATGGGATGGAGCATGCTCCAATTTCTAATTAATTGTAATTAGAAATACTACAAAATGGAGGGAGCCTCTATATGCTGTGAGTGGCTTCTCCCCTCTCTTGAGCTAAATGGAATATCTGCCTTTCCCTCTCTTCTCCTCACCTAGGAATGAGCTCTTTTGGTGCTCAGACACGCCCTTGTCCAGGTCTTGCTCTTGGAAAGTGAACACAGCTCATCAAATGCATTTCCCCACTCAGAAAGTAAGAGTAGGCTGCATCTCCATGGCTTCCCTATGGTGCTGACCAGGTCAGAGGCAATTCTGAAGAAAGGGCAAAGCCCATCCAGGAAGGTGGGTTGGGGGTGGTGTTTCCTGTTTCCTGCCCCACAGCACGAGGAGGGATTGGTAACTGGGACCAGCAGTGGGATTTTTTCCTTGCTCATGTCTTAAACCACCCTGGGGACCTGCATTTTCCTGCGCTCTCGAGAGGAAAAGAGCTTTGGTAAGGAGTAGTCTGGTATTGGGGTCAGCTTGGCAGCAGAGACACTCTTTCAGGGCTGTACCAGGTTGCAGAAATCCACTTGAGCTCAGTGACTTCACCGCTGCCACTGCTGATTGAGGTCTGCTTTTCCCAGGCACCATGAGCTGTGTTACCCCTGCCCATTACATAGAAAAAAAAAAAAAAAAAAAAAAAAGAGGCAGCCTCTTGTACTTGACCCACATTTCTCCGAGGTCTCTTCTTTCTTCCCTATTTTTATCCTCAATATCTGTATTTCAGTCCAGACAAGGAGCAGAGACAGGACAGTCTCCTTTCCATGCCACTCTGAGCCCGGCAGGCAGCCACTCCTCTGGCACTGCCGTACTTGGGTTTGGGCTTTTTTTCTCCAAAGGCACAAAACTTAGTTTTTAAGGGTGTTTCTTTTTTATTTTATTTTTTTTTAATGAGACTTTGGGGAATAATTACCCTTTATGCTACTTGAAAGAAGTCCCCAGCACGATTAGTTGTACCCTCAGAGGACTATGCCTGTTAGGAAAATACGCTGGCTTAAGCATCCTGTGAGTAATACAGACTTTGAGTGATGGTACTTAGCACAAATGGGCCAATGATCACATGCCTGAGTCTCCTAAAGCCATTCAGGAGATTTTTGCACCAATTGCAGCCTATTCATCAAAATAAGATGCCAATAAGTAAAGCATTACAACGCTTTCAGAGGGGAGTGTGCAGAGTAAAGTAGGGGAATTCTGCCCCCAAATGGATATTCAATCTTATGACAAGGATTGTGTATTAAAAAAGGGGGAATGCCTTGGCTCCTGGCCATACTGTGATCTTAGGGATAATGCTTTATCTCCCTTATCTTTCAGCTGCTTTCCTGCCTCTGCCACATGTGGACATTGAAACGACATTAACAGCCAACCCCTCAAATAAACCATTTTTAAGAGATCATTTTTTGCTGGTTATATCCTGAGCTCTTGAGTTCACGTTTCCCAGCTTTTTCTCCATGATTCCAAGGATGCAGCAGGTACCCTTCCTATTTTTACTTCCTCCCCAAGTATTTCTAAAGGAAAGCCAAGCACCTTAGCTGTCTGACCCTAGGACATGGTGTTTTAAGGAGCCAGTTCCCAGCAGTGAAGCCCGCATGAGCTGGCAGCACCATGGTGACACATCATGGGGTTGGGATTCACCTTTGGGGAGCAATTGGTGCAGGCAAGAGACCTCTGGCTTTACAGTTGAGCTGTCTGTATGTACCTGGAAGCACTGATCCAGAGGTTGGCCTGGGGATTTTTGGCTGCTGTGGTCATCCCATGGAGGAGCTTATACTGCTGTGCAAAGGACAGGTGTTGAGGGGCCACCAAAAGGACAGGTCTGACACGGTGAGAAGGCCAGGCTCCCTTCGGTGCCAGTGGCAGGGAGGTGTCATGCAGTCACAGGGATGCCTGAAGGACACCAAAATCAAAGCCCACAAGGCTTTTGAATGGGAGGGCAGGAGTGCAGGGGAGCTTTCCCCTGCCCCAGACCATTTCTATCCCAATCAGCCCTGCTGCCTCACCACACCGGTGTGTATGGGTTTGTGTTTAAACCATTACAAATGCAAATGATCCTTCTCAATTACAAAAGCCTGTTCGAACTGGCATCTTTGAAGGAAACTCTGAAAGAGCTCCTGGCACAGCTCTTCTTCAAATATTTGGAAGCTTTGCTAAGTCTCCCGTAACAAAGACAGGCGAAACCTCCTGCTCTTCTCCACCATCCCTCCTGTGAAGCTCTGCCAGAGTGTACAGAGAGAATGTCACTGCTTGAATGGTGACTGTGTGACAGGAGGGGTGGCAGTGGATGGAGATGCCACCTGGGACAACAGCAAGGCTGTGGTGGCTGCACTGCAGCCCATCTCCAGGTGCCCTGCTTACATGTTGCTGCTGCAGAGCAGCACCTTGGGGAGCACCTTCCTTGCTTCAGTATCCAAGTTTCCCTCCTGATTTTCCTGCCTCATCCTACTGCACTGGCCTGAACTTTCCCCCTATTCCACAGGCTCTGTCTGCACTGAAGATGCCCCAGGGCAGTGAGCTGTGGTCCAGGTGTCCCCCTTGTTGACAGTGGCCAGGCACCCCTGCCAAAAGGATGGGCATGAGCCATTTGGAGAGCCTGTCCCCTTGCCGACTGGAGCAGGGGGAAGTGAAATGAATGATGAAATAAAGGCAGTGGCCACTGCACACCCTCCCTCCAGCAGTACTTCCAAAGCACTGAAACATCCTATTTCAGAGTTGATATCTGCTATCAATTGAGATTGAAGGTATTGATCCAGGCTGATTGCTGGGGATAATCAGTAAGTGGAGGGGTAATTGACTGTCATGTCTCTCATTGATTGGGCACCACAGTTCGCAGCAGCCAACATTATTTTCAAGCACTTTGCAGCATCTTCTTTAATAAAGAAATACAGACTTTAAGTAACAGTGATTTATGAGTGCTGCCATTTAGCAGGTGGGTGAGGACATTCTTAGCCAACATGTCCTTACCTTAAACAAACTGAAAGGTGTCACCAGGAGAGTGCTGGAGCAGGAAAAGCATGGATTTTGGTTTGCACTTGTGTCACTGTGAGCCAACACACTGCTGTGGGACCATCCCACCCCTCGCTGCTTGGCTGCAGCAGATACTAACAGAGGGCTTTTGAGACAGCAAAGGCACTGCACATGGGCCAGGAGAGTGTGACCTTCTCTCTAGGTTGTTTGAAATGTTAAAGCAACAAATATTTTATATATATTTATATGTGTTCTACCAGGGCTCGTTAGCAACTGATCCAGAAAAACTGTCCTGGGAGAAGAACAAATTGGGAAACCTCCCAACTTGCTGCAATCAAATCCACAAAAAGCTCATATAAAATTTTTACATATAATCAGAAAGACGGAAAAATTACCTTATTCCCTGCCCTGCACTTCAAATTAATATAGACAAACATTATTCAATCCTAATACTTATGGTGACCACGAAACCTCTTTCTCTACTTGCCAGGAACAGGCAGATAAAATTGCTTTTCTACCGGAGGAGAGGCTGGGTTAGTAGTCTGCAAATAGTGTCTGCTGTTGGTTTTTAACAATCTGTACTACCTGACTTTGCTGCCCCTCATCTGCAAGTTCTTTTGGGTAGGGACTGCTCCCTGTGAACAGAGGTCCAGTGAAATGAATGGGATTGAGTTGTTCAATTAATTCTTGTATTGAAATACCTTAGTGAACTTGGCTTTGGAGTGCGTTCAGGGATGAAGGTCCCAATTTTGACTCCACAAAACCCAGAAATGGTTACATTCCAGTTACAGCTAAAGCAGAGCGGGCTGCAGAGTTACCGTACGTGCTCGTTTCCCACCTGAACATTGTTTACAGGCAGATCTGGAGGCTTTTTTTTTGTGTTTGTCTGAGATTTCCCAATGTCTGGCAGCCTGTCGGGAGCTGCCAGATGTCCAGAGACGCTGACCTCGCCTGCTAAACATGCACAAGCTCTTTCACTGCAGGCTCAAAGCAAGCCCAGTGCCTCCAGCACCACGGGGTTGGCCATGCACGTGTTGTCTGGCCCTTTGAAGAGTGTGGAGGAAGCCCAGGACATGCCAGGGATTCTGTCTGCAGCCCATCCCAGCAGCACAGCCAGCTTCAGTCGCTGTGATGCATCCTGAAGTTCTTGTCCTGGTGGGCAGCACTATTTGTTCAAGTCATTTGAGATTCAGGAGCAATACAGTGGTGGGGAAACATGCAGGAAGAAGCCCGTGGACTTTGTGAATGTACGAAAAGCCTGAAGGCCACTCTGACAGCTCTGTGTCAGTGTGTAGCTGCTGTTCCTCGAGCACTTGCTCTAAGCCCCAAAGTTGGCTCTTCCCTTACAAATGGGATTTAATAAGCTACTCTTGACTTTACCCAGGTTTCTCATTAGTTTCCTTCCCAGCTTTCAGCTGAGTCGAGCTGTTCCCTCACCTTGGGTTTCGGTCTGTTAAACAGCTCAGCCCAACCTGCTTTTGGTTTGCTTTGTCTTGACTTTTTGGTGCTGCTGGTGAACTGAAACACCCTTCTCTCATGTTGAGGGCAGAGCTGACTGGGGAAGTCACTGAAGCCACCGAAATTTCACAGTGACAGGTGGCAGCCCTGCGGGCATCGCTGATGAGTCAGCCCCGCTGCAGGGCAGCGAGGGCGCCTGAAGAGGTTTCTCATCCCACCCAAGTTTCCTTTCCTGGGAAGCAGGGTGGCTGTGCTGGGGTGCGTGGGCTGTGTGAGCTCCCAGAGTCAAACCCAAACTGAGCTGACAGAATAGCTGTAGCCTCAAGCACCCCAGCAAAAACCTCCTGTGCTGGAGGCTCAAACTGCTGATTACACAGAGCTGGCTGGCCCTGGGTCACAGTTGAGGTGCTGGCTCAGACCATGGTTAAATGTGCAAGAGAAACAGAAAAAATGCTGTGCTAGATGGGGTCAATGCATCAGTCACTTCAAAGAGAGGTAAAACCTACAAACAGCAGTCATGTGTTGCTCACTCCCCCTCAATTTTTTCTGTTAATCCCACCATTCCTATACTGGTGGGTTTATGGAAGTGTAAGACTGGGATCCCCTCCGACCCCTCTTAAAATAACTTGTGTGAGAGCTCCACACATGCTTTTAGTGAGCAACTGCACTCTTTCCATTGCATCTGCTGAAGAGAGGATGATGAGAAGGAGGAAGAGGAAGGTTGTGTGAACCAGCAGTTAATACTGAAAGACAAAAAAATTTAAAAGTTTAGTGTCACAGCATTAATTTATGCAAAATAAGAGGCATTTCTGCTTATTGAGTGGATATATTGCAGGAATATATGACAGCACAAGCAGGGCAAATGCATGCCACAGTGAAACAAGAGTTAAGCAACATCAAATCATCCCTGTGATGGATCATTAAGGATGTGGAGTCTAAATGTGTGGTAAAATTACAGCATCATGCAGATGTTCCTATACCAGCAACTTATTTTACATATTGCAAAGTATAGAGAAAATCCCTAGCAGCAAATGCATACAAAGACCAGACCATCCCACACTGAATGCACATTTGGATTGTTGGACAAGGTGAATTTAGAGGGGTGAGGGGGACTGAGTTGAGCTGCTGCTGCCTGGGGTTACAGCTGCCTTCAGCTGGAAATGGGACTCATCTCCCTGCAACCTCCCCACTTCAGACCAGCCATGTGTACAGCAGGGATGGATCACCAAGGAGTGAGAAGGGTTAAATAAACAACAGAGCCAGGATTAAATAGGTAAATACTGAGGAATTATCTTTTTTTTTTACCATGTATATCTATATTGTAAAAAAATTAAAGGCAACATTCCTCCTGCTAATGAGTGTTTCCTCGGCACTGTGAAAACTACAGCTGTAGGAAGAATTCAGGAAAAGTAATCAGCAGCACAATTAAGCAATCTGCCATAATGACAGAACACAACTTTAGGGATAGAATAATCAGAAACATATATATTTCTCCTTGATTTTCATTTCCCACCCAATGATTTGCCTTTGCAGGGTGTATATAAAGCACTGCCTGATAGAAATGCCCATATTTCTCTGCTACAGCTTGTAGACCTTGCTGCAGTGAGGATGCCCATGTTAATTCCTGCCAATCACTTACAACTAACGTTGTTCTTACTGTTATTTTTGAAAGCCTAATGTCTGATCTGCTTTAATCCCAATTTTGCCACCCTGTCTCATATAAACCCCTTTCACTCCTTTAAGTTAGAAGGTCCAGCTCCTTTAATTGGAAGATATCCAGACAAGAAATCCTGGAGTTGAGGTCCCTTTTTTTTTTTCCCTGCCAGCCATCCCACCCAAGGAAGCAGAGCAGGGAGATGCTTCACACTGTGTTTGTGCAACCTCCAGCTCTGCTCAGGAGAGGAAAACGCCTACACCTGTGAGCAGACAGTGAGGGCAATGGGCCTGACCTGCTCCATCTGCACAAGCTGTTTTCCCAGAGCTCCCTCAGGCTGTAGGAGCCCACAAGGAAGGTAAGCTCCCCTCCAAGGAGATGGTTTGGAAGGGAAATATGGCCCTTGAGAAGGGGCTACCCATGCATCTCAGCTCTCTGCCAGTCATGGAGCAAGGCTGGTTGGAACGAAGCCCCAGGACAGAGGGAAGCTCGTGTGTTGCTGTGGGGAGGTAGGTGTTCTCCTTGGGCTCTGCTCAGGGGGGTTACTGCCTGCTGGGAGGGAGCTCTCATGAAAAAGTGAGAGGGAAACGGTTTTGGTGGAGCCAGGAGTGATCTGTGTGCTGTGGTAGGCCACAGTCATTGGCAGTGGGACTTGGTGAGCTTTGGGGTGGTATTTCCCAGGAGCTGGTGAAGTTACTGGAGAAGGCCACCAGACTTTCCCTGGGGGGTGGCAGCACTGCAGTGGTGCTGCAGAATCCTTCCAGGATGGTGGAGCAGGTGGGATTGCTGCTGAAGGTGTCTGGATGGAACTCTCAACATGTGCTCTGTTCAGCTGGGGTGTGTTGGTGCCCTATTATCCTCCCACAGTCGTGGGTTTCCTTCTGCTCATCCCCAGATGGAGCTTTTGCTTATTATTCCCCTGTATGCAAAGAGTTGGATTTGGTCCTGGAGGTTTTTAGAAGTGGCTCAAGTTTGTAACCTGAGAACAAAGTTTGTAACCTTTCCCTCTGGTGTGAGGGAAGGCCTTGCCTGTCTTGAGTTTACATGTGGCTGCTAAAAACTTAGCTTCCATCAGAAATAAGCTAGGAACTGTAAATGTTACACTGAGGAATCTTTATAAATGCAATTCTCTGGTTTGCATCCTACATAACCTAATGAAATGACAACTATGAAGTTATATATTTCAAGAATTAAATTTTCATAATGGGATAAGTGCAGCTGGAAGCTCAGCACTTTTATAACCTGGAAAACTTTTATTTTTTTGCCTTAAGGGATAAGTTTGAGATAAAAACTTAAAGAAACACCTAACACTGAGGAGCCCAACACCTCATCATGTGCAGAAAGATGTGAGTTCCACCTGCTTCAGGCACTAATGAAAAATCTTGATACCACTTAAATCAGTTTCTGGCATTGTTCTTAGTATGGCAAAAGATAGGGTATCTTGGTGGCCAGATTCTTCTTGTCACTAAAGCTGGTGAAAAGTCCCATCACCATGACCTGTTCCAGAGCTCTGGGATCAGAGCTGATACTATTCTGCATATTCTCTTTTCATCTGGGACACTGGCTTGCAAACAAACATACATACACAGATCTGTTCCTCCTTTTCCTGTGTGCCCATGTTAATGGAAACCATTGGGAACACCAGGTCCAAGGAGCAGAGATGTGTCTATAAAACTTGCTCACAAAATCCTAAACCATGGAGGAATGCTGGGTTAATTTTTCATCTGAGTCTCAGCTGAAAGTAATATAAACCCCAAATTAATGCAGACAATGCCTAGTCTGGTCTGCAGGCCCTCTTTATTTTTGAATTCTTTTCTACTAAAACTCAATAAAAACATGGGGGTGGAAGGTGCTGCTGGGAATTTGCTTTTTGTTCTGCTTAAGTGCTGTATTTCTCAGCAGTCTTCAAGTTGCTCAGCATGAAGATATTGTTACATTAGAACTACTGTGGGTTTAACACAATTCGGAATTTGCAGGCAAATGGATGTATTGTGTTGGGGCTTATCCACAAAGGACTGTGAAACTACAAATTACAACCCAGCTGCATTCTCTTATCTGGATTTTTTTCTTCACATGTGCCTGTGAGTCCTCCCCTGTTCACAAGCAGAAGGTGTGAGGAGAAACTCAAGTGAGAAAAAGAGACATAGGCCTGAAGTCAGAAGGGACTCCAACACTGGAGATCCTGCCAATGTCCATGGCTGCTTTCCATTAGCAGAGAATGTGATGCCTCTGGATTTAGTGTTTTTGTGATTGTCTGAGAACTTTGTTTCTGTAGTTCTCCCTAGAAAACTGTGGCAGATGGGGTAATAGTCAACACATCCACTGAATGTTTCTCTGACAGGGAGGAAGAAGGGGGCTACTGATTCTCTTGGATCGCTAAATATGGAAAACTGAGGATCCACCCATGTTGTGTTCTCAGCTGTTCTTGGTCCTCATTCTTCCTCTTTGAAGGGAATGAAAGGCCCCAGTAGGTCCCTATAGGAGAGGTAGGAGGCACTTACACTCTGCAGTAGTTTGAGACAAGGCTTTAGCAGCTCTTGCTAGTCCTGGGCAGGTTTTACTGACCTTGTCCCAGTTACAGAGCCAAGGCCAGGTTATGTACCAGAGCCATGTGCCACAAGCATGGACACCTGGCTTGAGGACACCACTGGAACAACCAAGTCTGTCTGGGCAGAGGTGCTGTACCCCAAAGAGACAAGACAGGTTCTTGGCATTCATTCTTCAAAGCAAAGGGCCATATTAGCTGATCTGAGTGATACTCTGCACACCTGCTAGCCAGTAATAGGCTGAAAACTCAATGACCCTGCTATAACATTGTTATGTTTATTTGCTTCCTTTCAAATGGCTGTTTCTGTGAAGGATGCTGACAAATGGGACCTGAACTCATGCATTTAGTGGGCCAGGAAATAAATATATCAGAGAGACAGTACTTCTTTGGACTCTTCTGAGACTTGGGAGTTGCTGGCCATTCTGTTTGCTGGCTCAGTTTAAGCAGCAGAAATGTCCATGTGTTCTGTCAAAGCACTTTACTTGTGACAGGCAAAGTGCTGCCCTGACCTGGAAAACCATTCAGAGCAAATAAATGAATTAATTCAATGTGGAGTATCTTATATTTGATACACACCACTTCCTAATCACTTTACTGAACATCTGGACTGCCTTGAAATGAAACCAGTGATGGCGTCATCTGCAATTTGGACATGGGATCCATTTCGGAAGGCTTTTTCCAGGAGAGCACCTCTTGGATCTTGGTATGATTTAGGTTTGGTCCTACAGGTCTAATCCAGAGTAAATACAATTAAGGGTTGCTTCACTGCTGAAGGAGGACAGAAAGTAGCCCACAGGAGCCAGCTGGGCCCTTTGATTCTTGTAGTCCAAACTGTAGAATCACATGAAAAAGTGCAGACGTTACCAAGGAGCAGGGGTTTTTCATATGTCTGAAACAGGGTCTGTGCCCCTTTCTCTTAGAGCAGTTCAGGTATGTTCTTGCAGAAGAAATGAGAATAATTCATTCTGACTGTTAACATGGTACCAGAGGCTGTAGTTAAACCCCGTTGTGCTGATAAAAGTTGCAAAGGAAGACCAAGGGTGCAGAGACACTGCACTGGCTGCTGTGTGTGAGCGACAGCGATGACTTCATGAACAAGAGATGCACTCGCATTGCAACTCATTGCTCTGGCCAGCTGAGCAACAGCAAGAACTATTTGCAACATCTTTTTGTCAACATCTGTTTGCCTCTGAGTTCATGAAAGTGGAAAAAAATCTCATTGATTTTTTTTTTTTCCATGTGTTGAAATTTTGCACAATTGTTTCTGTTATTTTGGCAGCCAAAATGATACTGGAATTTTTCACCTTCTTTTTCCAAGTTTTTGAGCTGAGTTGTTCAGCTGAGGTTTGTCACATAAACCATGAGATTTTACTTCTGCTGCTAGCCAAATTATAATCTTTATATCATAAGCCTTTTGTTGTTTATTTCTTTTTCTTTAAAGCTCCAGCTTCTGGAATCATGAGAATGCATGAAAATCTCTACTCCTGCTTTCTGTCATGTGTTTGTTTTCCCTTGAGTTTTTACCACTGAGAACTGTGGAGAAACTTCTGGGTGTCATCTGAGAGATGAAAAATGGAATTCATTTTTTTGTTTTGTTTTATTTTGGTTTTGTTTTTTTTTTTTTTTTTTTTTTTAAATACCACTGGGATAATTTTTGGAAACTATGACTCACGATTTTCAATGTTTAGATTTGGCAACGCCGTAGTTCTCTGTGCTGCATCCCCAGGACCAGGAGTGTTGGAAGAAGCCACGTGGGGCTCGTCTCCACGGACAAGTTCCAGCGCAGAGAGCCAGGGTGTGAATTCACAGTGCCCTAGTTAGGCTGCACAGCTTCCCCACGAGGGTGCAGAGGCTGCAGTGCCTGCCCTTTGGAAGCATTCTCAGGGCATGTCTCTGTAACATCCAGCCCTAGAGCTCTCACCAACCTGCTCCAGCTCTGGACTGAAGGCAGCAGGGCCATTCTGTGCTTCAAACTGCACTTACTGGCGTGGACACAGCTCGGAGGTGATGCTGCTGTGGGGGTACTGAGCACCTCCCAGCTGTGCTGGGCTGCCTGGATGTAGTGAGTGGGATACCTTTGGGTGCTCCAGGTGATGCTGAGCCTCCTCAGGTGCCCAGGGCTGGCTTCTCCTTCTCCTCCTGCCACCCATCCCCTGTATCTGAAGGGGAAACTGAACTGGTCCATTTTCTGAGCCTGTTGGTGAGGACTTGAGGCTCTGGAGCTGACCTTTCCACGCAGTTAAAGCAAATGTGCTCAGCAGCAGCCAAGGGCCCTGGAGGGAAAGCAGTGACCCCTGTGTGACCTCTGGGGGGGCTTTGTGAGGCTTGTGTGACTTGGTTTAACACAGGAACTTGCCTGTGGGTTCCCAACCTTCAGATTGCTCTGAGCATGGCTTGGCTCCTGGGAGTCACAGGGATGGGAAAACTTTGGCACCCAGTGGGGAACACACTGGATGAGGATGGGATGACCTTAAGGGAGCAGTCTGAAATTCCTTTTGGCTGTCCCCATCAACTCTAGAGGAAATAAAAAAAAGAAAATGAGCTGGTGGGGTATACCTGGTAAAGGGGGGCAAGGGGGAGAAGAAGTCACTCAGGAATTATTCAGCCTTGGTCACGGAAAAGCTGAGGTAGCTCAGGGATACCCGCAGTACCCAAGGCCAGGTTTGAGCAGCTGCTGGGGTAAAACCCAGGAGGACAGAGATGTTGCTGCTAGAGCAGCTCCTCTGGCCAGGCCAGGTGGGAGGGAAGAAGCTGCTGTGTCTGGAGCCCTCCAGGAAGGGTGCTGTGCCATGGGAAAACCGGGATGCAGCAGGGGTGGAGGAGGGCTGGGAGCAGGCTGAGGTCTCTGCCCCTCAGGAAGCTGTGAGGGACTTGTGTGTTTTCCAAGGCAGCAGAGACAGGATGCTGAGGGGTGGGAGAGAGACAGATTTCCTTCTGCAGTGAATAGACTGGGGTGGGGGATGGTGGCTCCAATTTAACCCTTGCCTGTTCCTTTCATCTCCAAAATGAAATGGTGGCTCAGGAAAGCATTCCAAGGCGTAAATGAGAGGCACAAAAAGTACTGGGTTGTTGGCACCAGGGTGATGCTGTGAGTTTATTATCCCAGTTCTCTCACCTCCAGGCATGTCTCCCTGGCTCTGGCATTCCTTTTTACTTTGAAGTTTGTTTGTTCAGTGGCACTGGCATTGCTATGACCCACATGAACACCAGTGATGCCAAGGGAGAGGCTTATGGGACAATACCTTGTGTCAGGTAGAAGCAGTTCATGGAAGACAGCTGCAGATTCGGGTGCTATAACAATTTTTCAGCAGAAGCCTGAAAAGATGGGATTTCTTTTGTCTTTTACATCAAGGGTGGGGAAAAAAGTCTTAGAAGTAACTCCTGAAATGCTTTCTGTTCTTGATCAACAGTGAAGGCTCTTTTGCATCTCTTGTAAAGTCATTCATAGGATAATCTAGAGGAGAAGTGGAAGAAAACCCAGCTACCATCACCTCCCACTCCCACCAAACCCTTGGAAATGCTGTGGGAACAGGACCTGCACGAAGACCTTTAGGGCCTAAGTACATGAAGCATTTGGAAGAGGTACCTGGAACATGGGAATCCAGAGAAAACTACTTTGTTTACTGCACCAGAGTCTCCCAGAGCAGTGGAGAGTCCATATGGCTGAAAGTTGGCAGCCAGGCTGCAGGTGTGGTGAAAGAGACGTGTTTTCTAAACACACCAAATACTTATTGCTCCAGCCTTTTGTAGATAAAGATCAACTCTGACTTTAAAAGAAATTACAGCAGAAGTGCTTGTATCTGGGAGGATGAATAGCTGCTTCCAAGCTGGGCTTTGTAGAATTGAACTTCATAAACAAATTACTTGATGTCATTAACCAAGTCAGAGGTTTGAAGGAAATGTGCCTCTGACTCTGACAGTATCGGGGTGGAAGCTGTAATGTGTTGGCCAGAGAATTATCATGGGTAGGAGCAAACAGCCACAAGGTTCTTGGGTGTGAGGTTTCCCATTAAAACAGTATCTTCTCTCTGGAAAAAAAAACCAAGAACCCACAGCAGAAAAAAAATAACCCTCCTGAAAGCCTGAATTTTTTCTGACATTCAAAACACTGTCTTGACTCTACAGATGTTTGATGTGCAAGGATGGCAGAGAGCAGTTGTGAACCAAAAAGAATTGCTAAGAACCAAAAAGAACCAGCTAAGAATTTGTAGGAAAACATCTGGTATCAGATAAAGAGTTTTCAGTAGCTCTGAAAACATTTCTGCCCTATGATTGTGCTAATTTCCCTACGAAAAACAGTCCCTGCACTGACCTCATTCAGTTTTACAAGTTTGAAGGTTGGAATACACAGACATTGGCCTACTTGTCCCTATGGTAAAGGTGACTTCAAAAAAAACCCCCAAAACAAAAGAAATATAAAGCAAGCAAGAAAATTTAATGTTTTGATGATGACATAGGCAAAAATATTGCAAAAAAACCCAAAAAAACCCAACAAACAAAAAAACCACATTTAAAGCCTAAAATGGTGTGGTAAGCAAGACAAGCTGACCTTCTCAGAGCCTGCTTCAAGAAACAAAAACATTTCCTCATGCCAAGCATGCTCTGCATGAGCTGAGTTTGCTCTGCCTCAAGCTGATGACAGTAGCTTTTGCTGCCTTTGACAAAACAAATAATGCAGTGGGGAAGATGGTTCTCTGTTAGGGCAATTTTTTTTCCTTTCTTCCAACTGGGATATCAGGTGCATGCCTGGTATCTGAGCCCATTCACAAACTGGGTGAGGCTGGACAAGCCATTTCAGCCAGGATGAAAATCCTGCCACAGCTAGGATGTGCAAGGGTTGATGGAAATACTGCTTTGTGCTGTTTGGAAATTATTCACTTGGGATAAAAAAAATATATGTTTAAGGGGAGATTTCCACCCTTTCTTAGGCGGGATTAGCTATGCTTTGGTGCTCACAGCAGTTGACAAGGAGGTGACAATGGCAGAACACGATGTGTTGTGCTGTTGTCTAAAAGCAGAAGGGTAGGTGGGAACCTTCAGGCAGGTTTCTGCCTGCAGTGCTTCTGGTTTGGTACACCTGGCCTGGGGCAGGCAAACCTGAATTTACCCTGTGTGTCCTCACGGAGCTGGGCAGCACAGGGCTGAGGTCTGGGCAGCCACCAGTGCCACTGTGTGTCCCCCGTGAGCTGGCAGCACGGGCAGAGGCAATGCTGTGGGCAGAAATGCTCTGGCAGTGGGTGAGGGGGAGAGGGAGGGTGGGGAGATGTGCTGGGACACGTGGGCTGTGCAGAGAGTGCAGTGCCATGAGTGCAGGTGCCATCCCTCCCTCTCTCCCTCTCTCCCTCCAGTGAGCACTGTCCATCCCATCCGCTCCAGCCTCCGCCCCCAGGCTCCTGCCAAAGTTCCCACCCCATCCAATTGCTCCAAGTAGTGCTGTGGGGTTTGTCTCTTTATTAAGAAGGTGGCTCAAGACCTGCCTGTTTTTGAGTCCAGATCCCTTTAATCTGTCCCTACTACGATTGAGGTTAACAGAGTTTCCTGCCCAGCAGCCTCTTTGGCAAATTAGAGAGAACCAGTGGAGACACTGTCAATAAACTTCCCACTGTATAGATTTTGTCCAGCAGAGCCTGAATAAATTGGGTCATGCTGCCATATGTAATCCATGCACTTGAGATCTGACCTAGCTCCTGTGCAAACCAGTGGGCAGGGATGTGTCTGGGAGCTGGACTGGAGCTCTGGCTGAGACAGCTGAATTTTGAAAGAGCTGGGGTGGAGCCATGCCGCTCATTTTTGTGGACCAGTTTCATTTGTAGGAGCAGATGATTGATGTCTCCCCGCAGGAGCTTTTGTCTGTGCTGGAGTGTGTCTCGAACAACATTGCCAAGATACCTTGGGGCTGGGTTAGGTAATTATTTTCTGATTAGATACTGAAATCAAATAAATAAGTTAATCATTTTACAAGTTCAGAAGAAAATACATTTATTTAATCTGAAACTTCTTCACCGTAGCAATGCATAACTCTGTCTTTTTCTGCACGGTGTTGGCCTCGGGTCAGATGACTTCCCACCCAACAATTCTCTAGCATTCCATGGCTCTGGTAATGCAAAGTCACCTGTGCAGAAGGAGGCAGGATTCTTGTCTTCCTCTCCTTTGGGCAGTTGATGAGAACCCTGGAAGTGGCAGTGATGGGCCAGCGTGGCTGCCATCAGTTGTCACAGTTCATACTGGCAGCACAGAAAAGATCGGTGCGCTAACAGGGGAGACTCCTCTTTTGAAAAGAGGCTTTCAATGATGTCAAGAACCACCACAACGATATGGTTTTTACATAAATAATAATTAATTACATGTAAATCAGACTTTTCCCCACCCCTTCCATTAGTACCGTCTTTGCCAAGCTCTCTGTCTTGTTTCTGTCCGCTGGCTCTGAGGAGCTGAATGGCAACAGACATCATTTGCAATGCTAACGTCAGACACGGGTCAAAATGGACAAGGAAAACACAACCCGGGGTTTTATCAATGCAATAACAAGTAGTTCTGTCTAGAGATGGCAGTGTTCTGGGGTTTAACCTCTTCGCTGCCACAGAAACAGCAGGAATTTACTCTCCTGGTTTCCTGTTCTGCTATTTCTAACTTTTTTCCAGCCCTTTCCTTCTCCTGGCCACTCTCTTTTCCCCCCCTTCTCTCCCCTTTCTGGTGTTTACTAGAGCATCTGGTAGTGTTTATCTCCCAAGACACAGGAGACTGTTGTTTTCATAGATATGTAACTAGCCTAAAAGCTTTAATCTTTGTTGATGTTGGACTTTTGGATTAAAAAATAGTCATAATAGTGGAAAAAGTTGAGATGAAATAATACTTCAGCATAGAACACTTTGGAGACAGCGTCAGCAGACAACCCTTCCCAGGGAAAGCTGCAATTACTGCATCTCCTTCACAGGCAATGCTGAACTTGTGGGGAGAGCAGGACAGGGAGTGGGGAGACCAATTCCCTGAGGTGAGACTGCTCATTCCTCGGGAAGCTGAAAGTGTGGCATGTCCTCGTGGAGATTTCTCTGCGTGTGCTCCTGCAGCAGGAGTTTAAGCAGACCCAGAAATGCCAACAAGATGTTAGAAATCTGTTTCCATCTCTGCTGGCTTCCAATGCTGCCTTCCAGGAAGGCAGGGAAGGAGCTGATCTGGCTTTTAGCAGAGTCACACTACACATGACCTGGGGTTTGTATCCCCTAGGGAGTAAAGGCTGTGCTGGGGGTCAGGGGAGGAGATGGTGTTTTGGGTTTGGTCTCTGGCTCTAGAGAAGCACGCTGGTTTTCTCTGAAAGCTTCAGAGATGCTGAGATTGGGTTAATTAGAAGTTGTCAAGATACAGCAAGAAGTGTTGCTGTCATCAGAGAGATGTAGAAAGTGTTACAGAAATTGGGTAGCAAAAGGCAGGTAGGTGTCTGCTATCTGCAGAAGATCTTATTTGCTGCCTTCCCAGGGGACTAGGCACTGTCCCAAACCTGCAGCAAAGTCAGCTAGGCTGGAAGCAGACCTGCAAAATCCGGGTGGCTGCTGCTTTCCTAGCAAGAATACATTCAGTTGCTAATATTGTAAATGCTTGGTGGTACATTTTTATAGCAATAGCATTTATGTAACTTAAGATTTTTTTTTTTTTATGTCTTTTAGGATTTTAAATTCACTATCTTAATTCAGGTGCTGCATACTTCACTTTCCACCCCTGCTCTCCTGCCACATAAGGTGTAAACCTGACCGTAACCTCTCCCAACTTTTTTTGGGATAAAACATTTTTGGAAAACCCTCACACTTTGGGAAGGCAGTGAGTGAGCTGATGAAAGGGAGCTTAGCAGTAATGAACCAAGCTAATAAATTACCTAATGTCACCTTAGGATAGGTCCGTGGCCGCCTGTCACACGGCAGCACATCAAGCTGGAGACGCACAGTCGGTCTCTCCTGACCTTTGTACCTCCTCCCGCTAACCAGGGAGCTGGTTCTGGAAGAGACCAGGCCTGTGGAGTCCTGCAAACTGAAGGGTAAAATATTAATAAGCCAAAGAGGAGCTGGAGGTGTCAGCGAGGCTCCTGCACAGCGCAGCCATGGGGGGAGAGTGCTGCTGGTCTCCACACAAAGGGAATGGCAAACGATTTCTCCGCAGAAAATTTCACCCGACCAATTTTTTTTTTTTTTTTTTTTTTTTTTTTGCATGCAAAAATGCAGATTCAGCAGCACCAAAACGGTCTGTGCACACATGCCAAACTTGTCATTTATAAAAACTCAAAAAAAGCTCTGACAAATGCTGAAGCTGTTAGTTTTGACACTTCTGACATGAAACACTTTGATTTTTCATTTTGAAACTACTTTGTGTTCAAAATGTCCTTTAATTTTATTTTCAAGCAAGGGGGTGTGTGTCTTTTTTCTTATTCCCCCAAAAAATCAAAATTGAAATGAAATCTTCGGATTGACTCAACATGAAATTGTTCTTGGATTTTTGATTTCACAAGGCTTTTTTTTTTTTTTTCTAAGATGTGTTTGGCTTCAAGTCACTTATTTTTCACCCCCAAAATTTGCCAGTTGGTTTATCAAGAACCACAGCGAACATCAGCCCCTTTGAAGGGGCGCAGCTGCCACAATAGAATTTTTTTTTTCGTGGCTGTCAGTTGCAGAAAGAAGGAGGAAAAAAAAAAAAAAAAAAAAAAAAAAAGGAGCCTTGCTTTTGCTTTCCAGGAGATTGAGTTCATTTTCTATCTGACAGGGATAAATAATAAACAGTATTTTTTTTTTTTTCTGCTGTGAGGGATTGTGTTACGTTATCTGTTTAAACATTCCGTTACATTTTAGTAATGTGAATAATGATTATTCCTGTGCTTCTGAGCTCTCTCTCTTGGCTCGGGCGCCGGAGGTTCAGGAGACACCTGGCATTGTTGACAGAGCGCTGAACTTGAACGCCTCTCACTGTGACAGGGCAAGCCCAAATATTTTGGGAAGAGTCCTTGTTATGTTACGACAGGGGTTGGTAGCACTGATGCTGGGGACGGGCTTTGCTTTAATACAGAGCTGATTATGCTTTATTATTCAGGGAACAGCGTGAGCTTTGGCAGGCGGGCTGCTGGGAGAAGGAGGATTGCACTTGGGCACTTCTTATTTGTTGGATGTGCTGAAGGTCTTCCATGAGCTGCTGTCTCTCAGAAGAGGCCAGGATAGGAGGCCCTGAAAGACGTTTTTCTGTGGGTGAGAAAGTGAAAGGAAGAAAGCTTTTTTTTCCAAAATAATATAAATGTTTAATGCAGTCCCTACATGTAGACAAATACCTGGGGAAGAGCTTGTATTAAAATGCCTTATTAATCATATTTTCTATCCCTCAAGGTGGTGTTTGCTTTCTACAGTGTACATCATCTCTCTTTTATTGGTTTCCTCTCCTGAAGTCAAGCTGCATCTGCATCTTCAGTACTGCACGAGTGTCCAGCTCGTGGTGTTTAATCGGTCATAGACTTTCAACAAGATTGGATGTCTTGTGGCGTTTGCCAATTCACGTACGGCACGTAATTAGATTCAGGAAGCAATAGGAATTAAATGACATTAATTCCCATGAATATTCATTTAAGAATCTCGACCAAATTCAGGCAGATTAATAGTCCAACGCAAATACAATGGCTATTCATTGCCCCCACAGGAAAAGGAAATATGTATTGGCTGGCAGCTCAGGACAAATGGAAATGTGCTATAGAAAAGTTATCTCTGGGTGGCTTCTGGTACAGTGGCGGCTGGAGGGACACCTCCAGGAGTAAAGAGGATTAGTGTGGGTACGGACAGGGAGAGCCTTTCCCATCCACTAGGAACCCAGAGGAGTCTGGGGTGAATCCAAGACTCATGTCTCTGCACTGCCCATGCAGATCCAAACCAACTCTGACTGCAGTGGAGCTCCTCTGGACTCACAACAGAGCAAAATGTCATTCATCCCGTGCCCGATTCCTGTGGCCCTGTGTGTGGAGCCAGGCTCCAGCCTGTTCTGCCTGGATCGTGATGCTGTGGGGCAGCACAGCCATTTCTCCCCCTTACAGCTGGCTTACACTAAGCTGGCTGTGCTGCTCGCTCCCTGCTCTGCCACAGCCAGCCCAGCACCATCCCTCAGGGTGGCTGCAGGGCAGCCCTGTCCTGCCAGGCACCTCCTGGCACATGGAAGCTCGGTTCTGCTCCAGCTTGTTCGCCCAGCACAGGCCAGGACATGGCTTCTGCTGTGGCCAGGGAAACTGGGAATATAAAACAGCAAAAGCAGATGAAGGATGCAAATGCGTTCGCAACTGAGGGATCAGAATCTCGGATGCTAGAAACCCCTCTCCCCAACAATATTGCATTAAAAAAAAACCAAACCTGGGTTTGGTTATAGCTCTCATTTGGGAGAACTTATCCTTTTCATTTTGTCAGACAAGCCAACTTGAGACCTTAGCTGTGTTGCATTATCTCTTTGTGGGACTTCCCCAGTTGGAGAACAGATCCTGCTTCCACTAAAGCTGGTGCAAGTGTTGCCAAGAGCACTGGGCTTGGTCTAAGCTGATGTTTACCCCTTTTAAAATTCCTCCTCATAGGCATTTGCCTTTTCCTGCCCTTGAAGTTCTCTGAGCAAAAAGAAAGGTCCAGTTATTTCACCTTGCACATGTACCATGTGATGGGCAGAGCTGCATTTGCTACTTTTTAGAAGGTTATTTGTTGCCAGACTGATCTGACTTGCCCTGACTACACGGAAACAAAGAAATGCAGAAAGCAGCAACCACCATCTTGCCAAGAAGGGCTTTTGCCTCAAGTTGCAGTATGAGGGTACTCACAGGGCTGCTTCTGCTTGTGCTTATTTGAAACGAAGTCAGGTAATCATAAAACCAGGCTGTAAATCCAATGTACATTTCCCTTTATGTCCGCCAACTTTGGGGGGCAGTACATAGCGTGTATCTCATCTTCTCGTGTCTGATGTAAAAGGTAAAATAACAGCTGAGTACCCACACGGGCTTTGCACCTACGCAGGAGTGCCAAGTGGGCCAGGAACCCGCCGTGCAGCCTGGTGATGTGCTCTGCAAAGCCTCATAAACCAGTGACTAAGGTGGAAAGGACTCCAAGGCCTGGCTCCTGGGACATTGGAGGTGTGGCATTACAGTAGCTTGGAAAACATTCTGACTTTATAACAAGTAACACCTATAATTACAGAGGCGTCATCACCTTTATAATTTTTTTTTTTTTTCTTTTCAGCTAACAAGCTGTAGTTGTAGCCTGTGTACATCCCTGCCAAAATCTGCCAAGCATTTGCTCTTGGGATGGTTCTGCCGGTGGTGGGAATATCAAGCATCTTTCTCCAGGCACTTGTAAAACAATACAGCAGTAAACAATTCAAGTACAATTAGCAGCTACATCGGCAGAGGGGGAGGGAGAAGTCCCACCGCTGGTACTGTCTGTGGAATTAATCATGTTTTACAGAGTTGATATACTGGTTTGGATGTGTGAAGTTAAAAACAGGAGATGAAGAAGTAGCCAATAAGCACTTATTTGAGCATGAAATGTAAAACAAGGATTTCTTTTTTTTTTAGTGGTATAGGGGAAAGGTTTCAAAAAATGCTCTTTTAACACGTTTAGCTCCTTTTTCTCCCTACTGAAGAAACAGATGAACTGAAAAATATAACCAGACACGCTGAAAATGATGTCTGCTTTTAAAGTGGGTCCCGCCAGTCACACAAACCCCGGTGTCTCCTGCGGTTCCGGGGCTGGAGAAGCGGGATGCTGAACGCTCCGCTCCAGGCTCTCGCCCGTTCCCGGCCCCGCAGCGCCGGGCGGCGGCTCCGAGCGCTCCCCACCGGTCTGAGCGCACCGCTCCGGCGGCGGCGCGAGCATCACCTCGGCAAATATTTATTTGCAGCGATTTTTCCCGCTCTTAATTATTTAAAATATAATGAATTAGGCATAAGTACCTCGCTATTAGGGTAATTCCGGGTCTTAATTGCTGCCGGAGCGGCTCCCGCCGTTCCGCCGGGAGGTGGCGCCGCGGACCCGGCGCTGCTGCCGGAGCCGCCGGGGCCGGGCGGGGGACGAGGACCGGGGAGCGGGACCGGGGAAGAGGCTGAGCTCGGCGCGGGGCCCCCGCGGGCGCAGTTCACCCCGCGGTACCGCTCCTGACATTGTGTGAAACCATGGCCCCCGGCCCCGGGTCAGTCTTGTGGGCCGCCACAGGCGATCGCCCAAAAAAACAAAGGGAGGGAAGAAAGCCGGGCGGGTCAAGGAAAGAGTTTTGTTTTTTTTTTTTTCCCCGAACGAGTCGGTCGCTCGGTAACTTCTCGGCCGCCCGCTGACTCCCGCCCGCAGCGCCGGGCAGGACGCGCTCCATCCCCGCGGGGCGCCCGACGACCGAACCCCGTCCCCTCGGCGCTGCCGGCAGCGGGCCGGGGTCCCGGGCAGGGCAAGGGGCTGCCCGGCCGGGCCGCTCCCCTCGCCTGCTCCGACCGCCGTCAAGGGAGCCCCCGCTCCGCCGGCGGTTCCAAATCCGCGCTAAGGCCGTCGGTGCTGTTAAAATTCGCGGTGCGCGAGTGCCGGAGCAGCGGGGCTGGGGCAGCCGGGTGGTCCCGACTCTGCCCCCTCTCGCTCTCTCCCCGCGGCCGCTCTCACCCCTCTGCTCGGGAGCCCCGACGGCGCGGCCGGGAGCGCCGCCGCTCCGCGCACCCACCGAGATGCGGACCCACCCCCGCGGAGCGGCTCCGCACCCAGCCCGGCCCCCGGGACGGTCAGTCCCGCTTAGCGGCCGGTGCGCGCCGCTGCGCACCCGCGCACTGTGTCTAAGCGGTGTTTGCGCCCACAGCGGCGAGCGCTGCGGGGGGATACGCGGGCAGCGCCCGCCTCGCCGCTCCGCGCAGGTAAGGCGGCTCCGCGGGCACCCGCGGAAGGCACTCCGGGGTCCCCCGCATCCCCCAGCTCTGCTGGCTTGATGCCCCGCGGCTCCCCGCGCGGCTGCGGAAAAGTTGCTCGGGGTGCGCAGGGCTGCGCCCCCGCCGACGGGGCGGCCCCGGCCCGCGCGCGGAGCCGTCCCTCGGGGTGCGCGGGGATGCGCGGGGCTCCGCACCGCGCTCCACCGCCACTTTCGCTTCCCCGCGCGGCCGCCCCGCCTCCCCCGGCCCGGCCCCCCCCGGCCCCCTCCCCCCCGCCCGTCCTCCGCGGAGCTCCGCGCCTGCGGGGCTCTCGCCCTTCACCCCCTGCGCGCTTCACCCCCCGCTTCTATTATTTTATTTTTATTTTTTTTTTTTCATTATTATTTTTCCCTTGCGCCGAGCCTTGTTTACCCAGCAGGTGGATGTGACGTCAGAGACTGACAACAGCAAAAAATAACAACATCTCCCTCCGCGGGGGTGTCGCGGGCCGCCCCCGGCCCGCCCGCGCGGGGCTGCGCGGGGCGGGGAGGGGGCGCGGGGCGGCGCGGGGCGGGGGCGCGGCGGGGCGGCGTGCGGGGCCCGCGGGCGCGGCGCCGGGCGGAGGGCTCTATTGTTATTTACCGAGCGGCGGAGCACGCCGCCGCGCCGCCCGGGCTCGGCGTGCCGGAGGGACGGGAGGGAGGGACGGGACGGAGGCAGCCCCGCGCCGCTCCGCGCCGCCGCCCGCCCGCGCCGCGGCCGCGCCGTGCTGGGCAGCGGCAGGGCCGAGTCCTGCGGGTGAGTCCGGCGCCCCCCGACACTTTCCCCCGCTCCTCCGGGGCTGTTGCACTTTTCCCCCCGCCGGCCCCACGTGCTCGGCCGCCCCTCCCCGACCGCCGCCGCGGTACCGGGGGGTGGGGGGATGCGGGGCGGCGATGCGCGGATGCGGAGCCCCCTGCCCGGCCTGCGGGGCCACCCGTACCCCCTCCCCGCCCACTTTGGAAACTTCCCCCCCGCCCCGCGCTGCGCGCACTCCCCGCCGTGGTGGGATGCGGCGCGTCCCGCCCCCCTCCCATCCCCGCTCGTGCTTTCCGCGTGTTTTCCGCCGGGTCCCTCCGCGCCGCCGCGCAAGGGGCGCGTACGCCCCAACTTCGGCACTCGGGGCAAGAAGTTGCGGTGGGGCCGCGCCCCCCCCCCCCCCCGCGCAGTGCCCGCTGCCCGTTCCCCCTTCCCCGGGCACCTGTTGCGGCTTTACGCCCGCGCAGCCCCTTCCGCAGGCGCGGAGCCCCGCGCCGCGCATCCGCCCCCACCGCGGGTCCCTGGGACGCGTTGCGCCCATCCCCCCCCCCCTCCCCCCCCTTTTTTTTTTTTTTTTTTTTTTGGAAACGAAGTGTTTGAATAAACACCCGCGCCTCCCCAGCTCAGCCCGGCGCAACTTCTCGCTGCGCGGGTGCGGACCGCGCATCCTTCAGGCGCGCGTGTGTGTGTGTGTGTGTGTGTGTGCGCACGTTCCCCTCCCGCGCAGCCCCGCGGTGCGGAGCGTCGGGGGCTCGCTGCGCGCCGCGGAGCCGCCGCCGCTGCTGCTGCCCGGTAAGTAGGGCCACCCCGCGCACCTGCCGGCCCGCGCAGCGCTGCGCGGGGCAGCGGAGGGGTGCGCGCTGCAGGCGGCCGAGCGGCGTGTCCGCGCCTCCCTCCCTCCTCCCTACCCCCGCCCCGCCGGTTTGTGGGTTTCTTTCTTTCCTGACCGAAAAAAAAAAAAAGAAAAAAAAAAAAAAAAGACCCAAACCGACCCAGCGAGCTGGGCGCGGGCAGCTGCGCGGGCAGGGCTCCGCGGGGCGCAGCGCAGCCCCCTCCGCACCTCCCGGCAACTATTAATGACCGGAGAGCATCGCCGGGCGGGCTGCGGAGCGCCGCGCTTTTAGCCAGTCTTCTGCTGCCACTTCGCTGTAATGATTTTAATTGCGTGTTTTTGCTTTGAGTGAACCAAGCCGAGCGAGATTACTTTTTTTTTGTTTTGTTTTGTTTTTCTTTTCCCCCCCTCCCCGTCCTTTTTCCCTCCGGTTCCCCCCGAGCCTGGCAGCGCGCAGCCCTCCCGTCCCTACCCGAGGCATCTGCCGCCTGCGAGCGCTCTCTCAGCCGCTGCTGTAGAGAAGCTGGAGCCCAACTTCTGTGCTCAGAAGTTTAAGGTTTCATTTTTAGTAACTGTTCTCGGAGTGAGTAATGGATGTGCGCTGCTCGTAGCGTGTCGTCTCCACCATATAGCCTGCTGATTTCTGGGGTGCTGGATGGTTCGAAAATATTAAAGCAGTTCTCTAAACTCTGTTTCCTTTCCATACAGTTTTTCCTAAACTTGGATTTTACCTGCTTTGACCGAATGTTGGTGTCACAAGTGACAGCTGCTTAATTAGACAAAGTTGCAAGCGTGCCATTGAAGAAACTTTTTTGCCTGTGTTGTTAATCTATGGCTTGCTTTAATATTTTGGAAAACAGGCTTTTTTGCTCGGTTTAGTATTATTTTTACAGTTTCTGTTACAGCTGAGAAGCTCTTATGTTTTGTAAGTTTGAGAGAGCCTGAAATAACTCAAGTTCCCAGAGAAGTGAGTGTGGGCAAGGAGGTACCTTGCATCTCGGCAGCTAGATTTGGGGGAAGACAGGGAAGTCGGGGCTGCTCGTTTCAGCTTCTCTCCTCTGAAGCTTTTCCCCTGCACATTTTGTTTGAACTATCTTCCGACCATATTGAATGGACCAGGGCACTGGGGGAGGAAGCTCTCCACTAGTTACCATTCAAAAGGTGTCGGCTAAAATCTCATTGCAAAAAGGTATTGTAGCTTTAACATCTCGCATTGGCAGCATTCTTCCCCCTTAGTCTTTGGATTAGTCATTGTATGAGAGACAGGAAAAAAAAAATCACTTTTTTTTTTTTTTTTTTTTTTTTTTTTTTTTTTTTTTTTTCTGGAAAAAGTAAAGTAAACAGCCTCCAACAAGTGAACCTTGACAACCCAGATTAAGGAAGGCAGGAGAGATCAAACAAAGCTGCTGCTGGGCTGTTGTCAGGAGCTGCCTCACTGAAAGCTCTGGACTATTCGATCAGGCAGCAAGGCTATATGTTCACTTATGCAGAAATGGACCATTACAAATGCTGATCTTTGTTGTGAAACCAAAGGATAACTCTGAGAAAAATAACTACCTATTTCAAACGAGGCTTTCTGTTGCTTACGATTTTGATTGCAAAGTTAGTTTTTTGTGCATGGGCTGGGGTTTGGGTTTGTTTTTTGTTTTTTTTTTTTTAAGTGATGATGGTTTGAAGTGCATTTTTACACTTTCAGAGGGACTTAGGATTTGTTTTTGTTTATGCTGTCTAGAGCTGCAGAGAAGAAGGCGTTATAGTAGTGCAATGCAGAAAAACATAAAAGTTCTGTGGAATTCAGCTTTTATTTCTGGATCGCTGAATTGTAAGGAAATGTGGATTTGTTGTTGTTTTTTTGTTTTTTTTTTTTTTTTTCTCTGTGTGTAAGTTCTGTGTTGGTGTATGATAGAGGAGTAATATAATAAGCACTGGATGTTGGATGATTGCGTTCCTAGAGTTTGGAAAACTTGTAATAGCTTTCCTTCAAACATGTTGCCAAGCAGTCAGGATGGACCTTGGTTTTATACGCCGGGATTTTTACAAGACTGTGTGTAATGTGTCTTCATGGCTGTATCACAGAGACTGTTACTGTGTAGTTTTTCAGTGGAAATATCAGCGAAGGGTATTAATAGACACTTGATTTTACTTCAGTAAACAGTTAGGATTTAGGTGCTAATTGAACTGAACCAGGGGAGCGAGGTTAGTTTTGCTGTGTGACAATTTCATGTTTGTATTCAAACACTTGATCGCAAACTTTACAAATGTGTCCCTTTCATTTTTTCAAAGTATTCTAAAACAAGGGAAATGTCTATTTTAAATAGAATCCTAGTAAGAGACTGTTATCCTAATGTATATTAATCAGGAGGCAGACCAAGTCCACATCTGCTGAAGAATTAAGAAATCCCAAATCTTTTTGCATAAGCATTTTTTTTAATTAGCCGTGCAGATCTCACAATAAGTACTTTATACTTTCTGTAAGGTAAGGTTTCATAACCTGCCCTGCACAACTTATTCTAAAGCCTGCAGAATTTTATGGTGTATATTTTAATTAGACAATAAAAAGTACGTGCATTAAACATGCACATGTATGCTATTAAGCCATTTGGCGTGATGTGTAATGCTTTTTAACATCTATAAACATTTTCTGCTTAAATCAGTTCCACCAGTAACCGTAACACAGCTGCGTTTTGCCCTGGTAGGAGAAGGAGCAGGGAAGTTGAGCAGGGAATTGTGCATCGGACATTAGCGTGCAGCACGCGCTGCACTGTGCGTTTCTCCTGGAGTGGATCACCTTTTTTTCAGAGCTAAAATTTGCATTATCATCCTCGATCTGATATATTGTAAGTGCTTGTAGGTCCTGAATTACTCCTGTTTCACAGCACTGTAAAAATTAGGGAAAAGGCTGGTGGTAAAAAGGCAGATATATGGAATGTATCTAGTGTTTAGTATTCGTACCTCTTGTGGTCATTTATATGGAGAGATTGAACTGGATAACACAATTCCTTTTGTGAAGTGTCTGTTGAGCATGCATTTGTGTATCAAATGAAATAACAGATGCACACACCTATGTAGGATATGTATTTAAAATACAGTTATTTCAGCGAGGCTGTCCGGTTATTTATGGGGCATAATGGTACTTCTGTCATCTTAAATTTTCTCTGAGAAGCTTTAATAAATTTAAATAGATTATATGCTGTCAGAAAATAGTATAAATTTTGTTTACGATTCACTTGCTTTAAGGTACTTACACTAAAGAAGCTCATTTAACCCCAAGACTGAGGAGCATTAAGTGGTGAGAGGAGTCTGCTGAAGAGCTGCTGCTGCCCTTTGCTCTTGTGATAATCTTAAATTACTACAATTTAATTGCAACTTCAAGGCACTGAGCTGAAATATTTTTATGCAGCTGAGCCAGGGCTGAGGAAGGCTCGGTGGGGTTTTTGCGAGGTAGCTGGGTGTCTTCTGGAGGTGCAGCGTTTGCTCAGGCCTCTCCTGCCCTTCCCAGCACATCCAGCATCGTGTGTGCAGGGACAGGGCGCCTGGGAGGGAGCTTTCCCGGGGGTTCCCACTGCAGGGGGAGCGGGATCAGGCCCTGCAGGGCTCGGCTGCACGAGGGTTTTGTTTGCTGTCCGTATTTTAGCTGAATTAAATAGCTCATTTTAATTATTCCTCAGATGAGCCTTGCTGTCAGGTTGCTTCCCAGAGCTTTTCCCTGCGAGCCTCTGCTGGGGAAGCAGGTGGGAAGGGGCTGGTGGCTGGAGGGGAAGCCTGGGGGTGGTCAGTGGTGTGGGGACACAGTGGCACCCTGCTCTGAACGTGGCCTGTGGGCATGGCATGGTCTTGTGTCCCCAGGGGCGAGCTCGGGGTGCAGTTGGCTGCCCTGGGCTTGATCCAGAGCGTGCTGGCATCAACTGGGGCTTCTGCTGATGTTGCTGCCTTTGGCTTTTGGTCTGTGCCACTAACTCGTATCACTGAAACTTTTTCTCCCCCTCCCTCCACGTATAGTAAGCGTGTTTTCACACCCGGCGAGCGCTTCAGCAGAGATGTGACACGCAGGAGAAGCCAGGAAGCATTTGCTAGGTGGAATTTAGAGACGCTGTGCACTAGAGAGATCAGCAGCCTCTTTGAGACCGTTCTTAGAGGTCCTGGCAAGCAAACTTTATTCCAGTGCTTCAAAAGGTATGGCCAGGCTGGGAGCCCTTAACGTCGCGCCACCGAGGACGTGCGTCAGCGCCGGCCGTGCCGAGGCACGGCGGTGCTCGAATCGTGAGTTCTGATTGTTTTTCTGTGGGCCAGATCCTTGTGAGATGTCTCGTTGCAAGAAGAAACGGAGGAGATCTTGTGGTTGCTAGAAGTGGTTGGTTTTTTTGCGCTGACAGAAGCGCTGCTGGCAGCCCGCTCGCTGCGCGGTTCGATTCCCGCAGCTCGCCGTGCTGGGAATTGCAGCTCCTGCAGGTAACAAGGTGATGCCAGTGTAGAGAGAGGGGGGGGAGAAAAAAAAAAAAAAAGCCCAGCATGGAATAAATCGTGCAGTCAGTTAGAGGAGAAACCTAAGTGTGGGATCTCTGTAGTCTTTTACTTTAAAAAGATGTGTTTTGTGCTGTAGAGGAAATCAGTTTTACTGTTTTACAGGGAGCGGGTATTTGTTGGTTGGGATTTCTGTGCTCTTTTTCCTTACCCCAGCACTGGAGCTCCCGAGTCAGAGGAGCTGCTGGCTCTGTTTGTGTGCAGCCTTCCCTGCAAATGCGCTCTAGGGTTTTGTCTTTCTGTTCTCCTGGCACGGGTCTCTTCCATGCATGCAAGTGAGCAGGCTTATGTCTAATGGCTGTTTGGATGTGGCAAGTGTCCAGAATAATCTTGATGACTTTTTGTTCCGCGTCATTCCGCAAATGAAGACGGGATTCTATGGAAAATGGGCATAGAGAAGAGCATGGGCAAAATCAGCTTCTCCCCAAGAGGCATCTGGTACCTGAGGAGGACTAAATAATTTTTCTCCTCTCATTGACCCTCCTGGTGCTGTTTTTAAAACATCTCCATTTTAGTGCCTTGAAATTGCAATTAAGTTGTAGTAATTTAAGATTATTGCAAGAGTGCAAAGGGCAGTAGAAGCTCTTTGGAAGTCTCATCTCAACACTTAATGCTCCTCAGTCAGGGGGTTAAATGAGTTTCTTCAATGTGAGTACTTAAAGTAACTAAATCGTAAACAAAATTTATACTATATTCTGACAACTAATAATCTATTTAAATTACATTAAAGTATGTGTGTGAAAATTTAATTAAAGGCAGAAATACTGTCAAGCCCTCTAAATATCTTGACAGATCTACTGAAATGGAGCCCATATCGTAAAATATTTACATAGATCTGATAGGCTACAGTGTTTCTGGGAGTGCTATTCTGAAACTAATTGTGGGCTTTTTTTCCCTTCCAGTTTCCCGCTCAGTTGCAATGGTCTCGGAAAGCAACACAAATAAATACCCAGAACGTTTTATTCGGATGATTCTCCCGTGTATTGTTTACTGCTAATGGTGTCGCCTGTACCAGGCTTGTCACTTGTGTGTTTTTATTAGGAGAAGCTGTTTCCTCACTAAGTTAGTTTAATTCAGAGGCGCTGAATTCAAAAACTGGGCACTGAAATTAAAAAACCCGGCGCTGAAAACTGGGGCTCCGCAGCGCTCGCGGTGTGTCTGCGCTGGACGTGCCATCTGTGAGTCCACTTTCTCCTGGGTTGTGTGTCCCAGAGCACAGTGCTGCAGCTTCTCCTGCACTTTGACTCTCAATTTAATTGATTTTTCAGGTAGAAAGAGCTTAAAACCTTGTTTTCCAAGGGTTTGAACTCTATATGCAGGTGTTTCCCAAAGTGCACGCGGGGCACAGCACCCTCTTGCTGTTGCAC
This sequence comes from Phylloscopus collybita, assembly GCA_027886175.1. NCBI lineage: Eukaryota > Metazoa > Chordata > Aves > Passeriformes > Phylloscopidae > Phylloscopus > Phylloscopus collybita. The sequence continues at coordinate 4,049,877 of JAJNNQ010000005.1, forward strand.
CTGCAGGCATATCTGTTGTGGCGCGTGGTCCAGGCTGTTTTTAAGATGAAAAATGTTTTGCCCCAGGTGTCAAACTGACTGTCTGAAACTTCAGCCAAACTTTGGCCCTGCTTAAAACCCACTGGCTGGAATTCTGCGGGTGGTTTTTGCTGGGAAGGTGCGGCATGAGCCGCGCTTTCTCATCGCCCTGTCATGGGTTGGAGCAAACTCCTAGGTCTGTGTACACCCTGGAGCTGCAGGGTCGCAGGAGGAGGATGAGGATTTGGGCGTGGAGGGAGGGATGTGATGGGAGCGTGGTGCTGAGGAGCCCGGGCCAGGTGCTGGGTGCTGAGTGCTGACAGCCCGACAGAAGGTGGCACAGTGCTGCAGGTTGGCTGCAGCCTCCAATGGCATCGTTAGTTTTCCCCTCTTCGCCAGACATTTCCTTTCATGTTGGATCTGAGTTTTAGCTGTACTTCCCGATCAGTCTTGTCATCTTGTTGCTAGCAATTAGGGTCAAGTGTCTTTCCTTGGGCTCTCCGCAGCCTTCGTGTTGGTGTCCCTCCCCCAGCTCCCTGGCTAAGCTGTTTGTTCATTAATTAGTGGATGGGGCATATTAACACATCAGTAAACCAGAGTAGTCAGAGTTCCCGAGGCATCTCGGGAAGCCCTCTCCGGTTTTATATGACCGGACATGCACTGTTGCTGATTTAGATAGCGGAGCCGATGATGCCAAAGTGTTGTTAAGAGAGAGATAAATAGAGAGAGCCCAGCAGTAAGCAGAATGTCATGTCTCTATTAAAAAGCTTGCGATAAAGGAAGATAAAATGGTGAGGGGGGGGGGGATTGCTGGCGTGTTCAGAGCAGCCACTAAACATCTGATCACAATAATCAATGCTGAATTCCCTTTCCTGCAGAATTCTGTCTGAGCCTGGCTCTGGTTGCAGCAAGCAGTGGAGCCCTGAAATGACTTTTGTTCCTGCCAGAACGACGGCCGGGGGTTCTCAGGGATTCAGGAGCTGTCTGAGCTGGGATTCAAACATCCCTCCCCAGTTCCTTTTGAAGTGGTGTTCCTGGGATGCTGATGAAGTTGTTCCAGGCTCACGCTGGGGCTTGTTGCTCTGTGCTGCCTCGTACCTTGATTTCCTGGGTGCCTGGGCCACCTGCCTCTCTGTCAGTCTAGAGGTCAGGCCTTGGCAGAATGACACCGAGGCAGGTTTTTGTCTGTTGGTGTTTTGTCTTGCCTGAGTGCAGGGGCTGCTCTGCAGAAGTGAAAAATGGAAGTGATTCTACAGAAACGAGCGGTCGCAGCAGACGGGAGAGGAGTGGGGTTAATTCTCTCAGTGCAGTAAAACGTTAAATCATCACAGCCTTGTTTGCTGAAAGGATGTTGATCATTCCATTAAGGAGGATTAAGTAATTAACTGATATTTCTTTAGGAACCCATGTCAGTTTTAAGAAGCGTCTTCCTGGTGTCGCACAGTGAATGTGAAGTGCATGTTTTTCTGCTGCTGGATAGCTGGGAGATGAGCGTGAGTGAGGCACCTCTTCCTAAGAAAGTTCTGGGAATACCAAGGGAGCAGAAATAGGGAGGGGGGTTTCAACAAAAATGTGCTTTTCCAATAGATTTTTGATAACAAGGTTGTCTTTTATGGATTTTGTCCGGTGGGCCTGCTGTGAGCCTCATTTCAAGGATGTTCTGTTTGGGATTAAGAAGTTAAAACCTTCTTGAAGAGTTCCTTTTGGTGCTTGCATTTTTATTTTTAATAATAGTTTTTATGTTGTAATAGTGAGCTCACTGACAGTGAGTCATGAACTCTGTCTTCCATGAACCTCATGACAAATCTCTGTTAGCCGCTCAGGCAGCTCGTCCAGCCCGGTTCCCACGTTTTTACACTTGTGCTGGAAAGAAAAATTCCATTAAAATCAGTCTTGTAAATCCTCCTTTTCCTCCTGTGGCAGAAATCCCCTTAAAAGCAGTGCAGTGCAGGGGGCTGTGGGGCATCATGGAGTGGCTCCAATCATTGGGTTTGGAGCCCATTGAAGCTGGGCTTGGCTGGGAAGGGCTGGCAGTCCAGGGGAGGATGTGCCTGGCCAGGGTTTTGACTTTGGAGGGTGCTCAGTCAGGTCAAAAGTGTGTTTTGCACATGTAGGTAGAGCAGCAGGCAGGCAGAGGAGAACAATGACAGTATTTTTTTCACTGTTTCATTTTTGAAGGATCAGATTGAAGGCCCTGGATGAGAGGAGCAGGGGACTGTGTTAGTGCTTCTGCATCCCCTGCTCCCAAGCTCGCTGCCCGGGTTCGATCTGGTTTTTTTTTGCCTCAGCAAATCACAGAATTTGGCATTAATCTCATCAAATCACTGCTGTTTCTTGTACAATGGTCCCAACTTCTAATGCTGCAGTTAGTGATACTGAAACTACACCCAAACTGAAATTTTCTGTGCGAGAGATGGATCCTGCCCGGCAAATAGCATAACCCAGTGGCACCAATTGTGTTAGTATTGATACTTTTCTGCTTTCATAACAGCTCTCCTTCTACTGGGCTCCTTCAGACAGTAGCATGCAAACTCTGTTGATCAGTGTACTGTAAATGATTCCTCCCCCTCGGGTGAATTTCATAAATAGTTGTATTTCCATAAGACAGGCAGATTTAGTGTAAGTTATGTGGCCTAGGTCCTAAATACCCCTGTTGAAATCATGGAAACTTCCTTGGATGGACTGAGTTAAAAAAAGATAAAAGAAAGTTAAAAGAAAATCAGTTCCACCAGTTAATAAATTCTTAGAATATTCATGTGTGTAACACACAAGAATCTCTCTGGGTGTCTGTGCAGAACATCATGGCCTGTACCTGCATTAGCAGATTTAGGAAAGAGATTTTTTCTCAGTAAGTTTTGCAATAGTAATAATGTCTTAACAGCTTTAGTAATTAATTTTAATCAGAGGCTTGTCAGAGGCCCTATCCTGCTCTCATTGAATTAAATGAGTACTGGGAGAAGGTGGCTCTGAAATGCTCATAAAAATTTGTTTTTGTTAGTTTTTAATGATATGCCTGTGCATGTGTGTTCAGATAATATATATTAAGGTTTGTAAAGCTCCCGAGTTGTAGGTTTGGAAAAGAGAAAATTTATTTTTCAGTGATAAATTACTTGATCCCTAAAATGCTTTGAAAGAGGAATGTCAGAAGTATGCAGCAAAATTATTGTTTGTACAAGTATTTTAAAGTTTTTCTCTGGCTTAACCCAGCGGAGTTTTCTGAAGGCCAATAGTGTGAGAAATAAGGATCTTGCTCAGGAAACCTTTCTAATCCATCATTTTATTTACAGGATTTTACTGAGAGTGGGAGAAACCCATCCTGGTATATTTTAGCTGATTTTTGTACCATGTATATCTGGTCTGATTTTTTTTTTTTTTCTTCATGTCTATAAAAGCAGTATCTGCAGCATTCAAAAATACTATTTCCTAAAAGTTAAAATGGAACATTGCCTGTGATTTAAACTAAAATATCTTAAGCCTATCCAGCGTATTCCTGGCATTAAACAGTCAGAAAGGGCTAAATATTTCCTATTTATTTTTCAGATTGGCTGGAGTATAGTCTTTCGGGAAAAGGGTCCTCAGCCAGTTGAAGAGGAAATCTGATTTTTCAGCAAGTGCTTTATATTTACTGAGGAATTCTGAGTGTGCAGAAGCGTGCTGCATGGAAATGGAAATTTACTGTCTAGGATTTTTAGGGATTTTAATCGATGCCATTAGATAGAGGCACGCTCATAGAGAGGTAAACTAGTAAATCTGAACAAACTGAAAAATGGTAGCTCTAGGTGTCTGGCTCTGTTATCAAACTTGCTGCCTAAGCCAGAGTTTATGCACTGTGATAATGCTAATGACCAGCAGGGCCAATGATGCATGACTGGAGGAAATCAGTGGTATAATCGGAGAAAGTTATCAGGTTTTTGTCATTAAATATTACTGATAAATAATACACTTCATTTTGAGTAGATAGGATGTATTTAATTCTGATGTGGAGAGTTTCAATTTAATAAGGGGCATTGCTGAGTAAAATGATAATCTTTTGTAATTTAAAGGGAAAAATAAAAATGCATTTGTTTCAGCGTAACCTCCTGGCAGCCACCATCCACTGCTGTTGTCTTCACTGGTGTCTTATAGTGAGGAATATTTGCAGCTGTTGTAGGTGGCTGCTTACAGCAAGGTGTTTTATCTAAGTTATTACTTTGTGCAGAATTAATTACATGAGGCCAGAACCAAAGGGGTGCTGTTTAATATAAACTAGGTAAAATCTTTTCGTTTTCTGCTTAAAAATGTGAGTATTGCAGCAAATACATACTCTGTGCTCCATGCAGTGACTCCCTACAGAACAATGTGCCTGTCCAGGCAGTAACAGGAGGGAAGGGATGAGGACAAAAGATAGAGATAAATTAGATCTCGTTTTGCAACTTATCTTTTAAGTCAGTGGGAGAACAAGGAAGAGAAGTAGAGCTTAAACTGAAGGAAGAGGGATATTAATAGTCTCTATAAAGGACAGTTTGCACCAGGAAAAAAAGAAAAAAAATCTGGTTGGCTTTTTTTAGCAAAACAGGCTAACACCCAGAGTAAATCTGTGTCATTAACTGAAGCAGTGCGTGATTTTTAGAGCATCTCTGTTCCTCGTGTGCGCCGGTGCCTGCAGAGGCTCGTCCCTGGGCTGGAGGCAGGTGTGGTGCAGCCTCTGCCCTGAGGAGGCTTCTCTTGCCAGCTGCAGAACCTCTGTCTGGGTCAGTCCATGGCCCTCTTTGGGCAGATACCACCAGTTCAGCCCAACGAGTGGCTTTGTAACGGGGCCAGGATCTTCCCACCACCCCTTGGAGTCGTGCTCGAACGCTGAATCTCAGCTCGAGTTTCCAGAATTAGATGGCACAGTGAGTAAACACAGCGTACTTGCCAGTTCTCACATCCTCTTTTGCAGCGAGTATTGCAGCAAATCCTGCAGGTTTGACTCATCTCTGAAGTTCTTCACTGATTTGAAGCAGATCTTGTCTGCCTCTCTCAAAAGAGCTGGGAATGTGGCTTCAGCTCCTGAGCTCACCGTCCTTGTGGACATGAACGCTGCTTGAGTTGGCCTCTCAGAAACTTGGGCAGCTCTGAGTAACTTTAGCTGGAGTTATGTGCCTGTATCCATGGGTAAAATTTGGCCTGCATTTATCCTTTATTGAAAGCTTTATGGAAATACTTCGTTCTTGCTAAGCACAAATATTTACATTCTGGTAGGAAGATTTTTTTCCCTTCCATTTCTTTGTGGGTTTGTTGTTTTTTTTTTTTTCTTCCCCCTGCTTGATGCCGTAAACACAAAGAAAGTATAATGCTTTGTCAGGTAAAAAGTAATATTCAAGTTTTCAACTTGAAAAGTTGAAAAAAAAAAAAAGAAAATAAAAAAAAAAAGTCTGCCCATATTGGAAGTATTTACCTACTTGTCTAAATGTAGCGAGCCATCCAGGGTGGGATGGAGATTCTGCTTAACACTTGGGTAAATTGGCAGGGGAAGGTCATACAGGGCAGAAAACTTTCCTGAGTAAATAATATAATATACCTGGTGTCAGGTGCAGCCCCTGTGTTAAGAACAGCATGTCTTAGTGTTTCTGTTCCTCGGCATTCAATCACCTCCGCATGTTTCAACCTCTGCCTGGTGGATGCTCTCAGCAGATTGAGGAGGAGGACACTTTGCTCTGTGAGCACATCACAATGGTCCACACGTGTGCCGTGACTCAAGTGCGCTCACAACTTCATGACATGCATCAAATGAGAATTGTTTCCTTGGAAAGCCTTTGCCTCCTTTGTTTTTCCTCAGATGAAAGCTACTTTGTTTGACTATTTGACAGTGCGCTCGGTGCTGTGTAGAGTGAGGGCCTGGTTCACTTTGCAGTTAAATAGATTCAGGTATCTCAGCTTGTCCCTGGCTGTGCTTCCCATTGCACGCCCTGTGCTTCAGCTGACCAGAGGGTGAGACAGCACAGGAAGCTGGACCAGCAGAAAACTAGCTTAAAGCAGGAGAAAAATGTTTTCTGCCTGAACATCCTCATTGAATTGTAGAGGTCAGAGGAAAGTCTAAAGGGATCAGGGCCACCTCTCTGGCCACTTGATTGCGTTTGTTGTAACATGAGACCTCTGCCAGAGGCTTTGTGTCTGGATGTGCTCTTCTCAGCAGAGGAGTCTTCCTTGCCCAGCTGTCCTGGGGCGTGCTCCCAGCAGTGCCTGCTGATGGGACCACTCTGCCAAAGCTGCCAAATGTGGGGTTTTCTTTAATTGTTAGTTTGATGCTGCTCCTTTAGTGCCGGGTACTGAAGTTTTTACTGCGCATGTCTTGGCATCGTGCTTTGGGTTTTCTTCTTCCCTGTGAGCTGTGGATAATGAGCTGGTCCAGAGGCTGGGAATTTGTGATGAGGGCACTGAGATACCCAGGTTACTGGCTGCAGTTGTTTCTTCTTGTTTTTATAATAACTTATCTGTGCAATAAGCAAATGCAGCTGCATGTAAAACTCAGATAAAGCTGTGTCCAGCCTGCTGTCTGCCCATGGAGTTAGAGAGCCCAGCTGATAAGGAAAGAGGTGGCCAGAGGAACAGGTTCACCCCAGAAAGGATCTGTCCCATAGCCTGTGGGTGCTGTGCTGGGTGTGTGTGCTGTGGGGCTGTCTGAGGAGTGTGGGTGGCTGTGGTGGCTCCGGTGCAGGGGCAGCCACAGGCAGTGACACTGCAGGGCTGCTGCTGAGCCCAGGCGTTGGCATGCACCAGCATCAACTCAGGCTTCCAGTGGAGCTTTGAGTAAAGCTGTGAATACAGTTTATGCTTTTACTGCTTTTGATATGGGTGCAGGTGCACATTAATAGGCAGTGAAAGCAAAGGAGCCCTGAGGGAGCCTTGCTTGAGCCATGCCAAGCAGGTACAGCCCACGAGCCTTATCACCTTGTGATAACCTGGCGTGGTGTTGGCATTCCCGTGTCACCAGGATCATGGGGGTGAAGGCATGCTGCAGTTTGGCAGGGATCTGATCCCTTTACCCTGCTGTGTGCTCAGGGTTGGTCTCCCTCCACACGTGGAGGCACCTTCTTGCCCCTGAGGGCTTCCCTCCCTTTGCTCTCCCTATGCTCTGATGCAGGTGGATCAGCAGCATGTCTTGGGAGGGGTTGGCTCCACAGAGCAGCACTGCAGGGTGTCCCAGACCATCCCCAAGCCTTGCTGTGTGACCAGTGTCTGCTGATGAGGTGAGGTGAGCATTCTCCATGCCCCATCAGAGCCACTGGATAATCCTGGGGGAGGCTGGAGTGAGGAGAGTCCTCAGTGGTGCGAGGAGAGGCCGGGTGCCCACTGGCCAGGGCTGGACCCACAGGGCTTTCACTGTCAGTGGAGTCCTTGGGCACTGATGGAGACTGGCTGTGGTGTGCCCAGGGAAGTGAGACCCAGCCCAGCACCCAGCTGCCTGCCCCGGGGCCTCCCTGGTGTTGCACAAAGTCATCTGCCTTCTCCAGCTGCCTTCAGCCTGTTCACTGCCTGTTTTTGCATTGCCTTGTCGAGGAATTGGAATGTGCAGTCTGTGAAGTGAGGCAGCAAAGTGTTAACCCTTGATTTTAGTTATTACCTTTATTTTTGGAAAGGAGTAGCAGCCAGAATAAAATACTTAGTAGGAATAAAGTTCTTGTTACCCACCTTTTGTACCTGCTTGGTTTGTGCCCGACCTGAGGAGGTGTGGATGTCTCTGGGGAGGGCTGATGTGCAGGTGAGCAGAGCTGTGGTCCTGTACCCCTCCTGTCCTCAAACCCCTCTCTTTACCCTGTGCTGAGGTTGCATGTGCAATTACTGTATGCTCCTAAATAACCCTCACCTTGCATTAGGGTTATTCACTGTTCATTCTGATGTGTCAACACCACAGCTGATTGGAACTTTAATTGCTCTGTGTGTTCCTGTATTTTCCCCTCACCTCCTGGACCAGAGGGAGGCTTTGTTGCAGGGAGAGTCCAAGCCAATGTTATCAGGATATGGGCTCTTCCCAGGCTGCACATGCAGTGAATGGCTGGAAAAATGCCCCTCCAAGTCATGACAAATTAAGCGTTGCAGACAGATGCAGAGATGAAGCTCTGTGAGATGTGTGACTTGATCCAAGAGTTGTGAGATGTGCAAAGATGGAAAGGAAAGCAAACTTCTCATCCAGCACATGGAGGCTGTGGTGCTTGTGCCCCGGGGTGCTCCAGTGCAGCCATCCAAAGGCTGCTGAGATCTCCTGTCCCACCCCTGTCCCTGTCACTGTAGTGCCATAGCCAGGAGCTGGGTATGCCATTTTTGGTATTATCAAGGTAAGTAAGGGAAACCCCATTTTTCTCTAGTATGGCAAAACTCACTCCAAGTGAGCCCAATTTAATTCCATTTTTCAAAGCAATGAGAGGTACGTTATAGAATTTGGATCATTAAAGCTGGAAAAGACCTCTAAGATCATTGAGTCCAACCATTCATTAATAAATAAAGGGCTGTTTGGAAAACCTGAGCATCCTGTCTGTGCCCCACTGTCCCTGTTAGGGCCTCCATGTGTGCTGCATGTACTGAATCACATCTGCTACGTGAGTGGAAGTGTGCAGGAGGAGACTGAGACTTCTGAATGGCAGAAATGAGTCTGAGGAGGAGAAATTAATAGAAGGCAAATGAAGAATTCTTGTATTCACAGAGCTCATTATTCAGACCCATCATCATGGCAAAGAAATGGGAGGAACCTCTGTCACCAGTTGGGGTGTCCGACAGCAACAGTGTAGGATCTGTCTTCCAGCCTTGAAAAAAAAAAAAACCAAACCAAAAAACTAGGCAGTGGTTGATTATCTCTTGTTTTTAAATAAGTGTAGTATTGAGTGCAAATTAAAAACAACCTTGAAACTGCACAGATTCATAAAACTGTACACTGGGATTTTAAAAATTGCCTCCATTGGAATCCTGGAAGCATCTGTTACATAATTAATGCACTTAAAAATATATTCTATTTATGATTAATCCAGCACTGTAGTGTGTGCTAGTTAAATGCCTGGATCCCAGGGTGCAGTGCGAGGAAAGAAGTGCAGTTGTAATCTATTTGATGGTTATAGGAAAGGACATTTGCTACAAATAAATACATTTTCCTTAGTCTTTTTATTTGTCAGGGCCAAGCTTATGTCTGTTGTGCTGAGTTTGTTGACTGGTAAATGTTTTGAGATTTATGGTGATAATTTTGTAGATCTACTGGAAAAAATAACTCAAGAATAATTAGGGAGATTGACCATACAGTAATGTACCACATGGGTGACAACGTTACTGGGTTGATGATCTTGGGTATGGTGTGTATGCAATTAACAGTGCTGAGGCTTAGTACTGCAGAGCTTTTCAAACACTCTGAGTTACACAAATGCTTTAGGGGATGCACGTCTCTCCTTGCCAAAGTTACTGGAGGCCTTGTTGCTTCTCTCCAGAGAAGTGTTCCAAGCTGAGACCTCTGGGTGAGAGTGGTGGAGCAGGCACATCAAGCACAAGTATGACTTGACAAACCTCAGCCTGCACAGATTTTTTAATCAGGGAGGTTTTAGGGGCTCTGTAGCCTTATTTTTTTTGGAGGCTTTGAGTTGGCATCCAGCCATGGGGTCCTGGAACATTTTCTGGCATCACACTTCCTCTGACAGATTTTTCTCTCTGCCCTCGGTTTCTGTTCCCTTTTTCACTCTCACCCTCCATGGGACACTGTCTTGTCAGGTTGGTGCCAACTAAAATCTTTTTCTTCCATCTTACTTTCGTTCCTGTTTGTGAAGCCTGCAGGCTGTTACAGTGGCCCTTAGGTCTGCTGTATTCCCGAGTGGTGGTCCCACCTTGTGGAGTGCTGTGGGTGGCCATGGGTCCTGTGTTTCCCTGCCTGCCTTGGGCTGGCTCAGCATCCCAGGTGGAGCAGCAAGAGCTGCACGGTGCTGTGCAAGTCTGTTAAAAGCTCCTTTTCCAAACCATTCTCTTTTTGAAGTGAGCAATTTGTTGTGTGTGTTAACTCAGGAAGGATTTTGAGATTGAGTGCTGAAGGTCCTATTGCACCAGGACTGTGCTGTATGGCTGCTGGATTGTGAAAGGGATCACCTGTATGGAATCCACACGTGCTCTTGGATGTACCTGCCATCAGCAGCATGGCACGGGGTGGACATTGGCACCTCTGGACATTGGCACCTCCACCTCTTGGGCTCTGCCCTGGTGCCCCAGCCCTGCCTGGAGACAAGGTAGAGATGGGGAGGGGGAGGACAGTTGGCTCCCATCTGCCTGTGGTGTCTCCATGGCCAGCTGTGTGGTGTTTCTGTGCCCTGCCCAGTGTGGGTGCTGGAGGCATCGCTGCGGGGAGGTGAGCGGCGTGCGGCAGCCTGGCTCTGTTCCTCCATCCTCTTCTCCATCACTGATGCTGGAAGTGAGTTCCTAATGAACTCAGCTCTCCACTTACTGTTGCTTGGCTTGTTTCTGCACTTCAGAGTCCCTGATGCCCCTTCAAAATGTAACGAGGGAGGAGCGAGCCTGGTTTTGTGGGAGGTGGAGATGCTGAGATGCTCTTACCTGTGGACTGTGCTCTGGGCTCGTCCTCGCCGTGAATCCCAATGGAGACTTTTCTTCTGACTTTTCCCACTGTATAATGCAGAGCCTTGTTATCTCTGCAGAATAAAAGTGCACTCAGCATGGGCTTTTCCTTTAGTCCTGAGGGGAGATGGATGTTGAGATACGTGTGCATAGGCTGTATTTCGAGCAAATTGGGACCAAAAAAAAAAAAAAAAAATTGATTACTATTGGTAACTTAATTTTCGGCAAACTAAAGAGCCCCAAAGAGAAACCTACTTCAAAAGCTCCCTTTTTCCTCCTTTTTTGTTTTTTTTAACAAAGGCTATATTCTAGCTGTATTTCAGTGGTCTCCGGTTTCAGCCACTTTCTTTGATACCGATTTGTGTGAAAGCAGTTGTCAGACAGAAGGAAATGATAAAATCTACGAATTAAGGCAAAGGATGAGAAGGGCACTGGGTAGCATGAAATGGAGAAGTGTTGGGATCTAACAAGCATTCCTGTGAGCAAATCCCAGTTTCTGTGCTTGTAATGGGCCAGGTTGGTGATGTTTGGCAAATTTAATGGATTGGGGTGGGTGGCTGATAAAAACAAAGAAGATTTTAGGGAAAAGCAGAATCTGGTGACTACAGTAGTGCATGTTTATTTTTAGAGCTCGATTGCTTTTGAGTTGCTAGCATTAGAAAAACTTCTTCGCTCGCATTATACTGCAAATTTCTTTTAATTTATTTTTAAAGTGGAAATTTTGCAAGCTGACGTTTTGCAGCATGCGTAGTACGCTTTTGGCTGACAGCATTGTCTGGCAAAAGAAATAACCAAATTATTATTCAGTCATGGGTTTTTAACAGCCGCAAAGCAAGTGGATGTTAACTAAATGATGCAATTTATTCCCTTCCTGCTTATTGCCAGCTTGCCTATTACAGAGAGACTGCCAGCTTTAAATAAGTGGTACCCAGATGGTAGTCGCATGACGCCCACTTGGTTACGGAGCCTAAGCAGGGAATAACTCGGCAGCCACTACAAGCTGTGGGTCAATTGAGGGGGAATGCCTGTTGCTTCACAGTTTTGCATATGTAAATCTGTTAATGTTATGTCAGTATTGTGCGGTCTAAACACAAGCACTGCCTTTCTCTGGGGCCCAGATGAACTTGGATCGCCGCCCAGTTAATGAGGAGCGGGCGTGCGGAGCGGCGCTCGGAGGCAGCGCCTGCCGCTCCCCGCTCGCCCCGAACCCGGCGCGGCCGGGATGCTCCGCTCCAGCGGCGGAGCAAACAAACACCTCCTCTATTTTTAGCCCCGGCAAGGAAGAAGGCTGGCTCGGCTCGGCTTGGCTCGGCTCGGCTCGGCTTGGCTTGGCCCGGCCGCCTCTCCTCGCTCTGTCTGCCGCACTCCTGCGCTCGCCCTTCATCGGCTGCAGATGTGGCGGGGCCGCCTCCGAGGAGTCATGAACTGTGTCGTCTGCGCCCTTTAACAGCCAACATCTGCTGCGGCTGCCTGCTGCAAGCGGCATGGAAACAATTCTGGGGAGAGCGCTCAAGTTTGGCCGCGCAGACGATCGCTTTGTATTAATTGCAGCGAGATAGTTACTGTGCGGGTCAGGTTTGAAGCCAATCCTCCTCCTCCCCCTCCAACCCCGCCTTTTTTATTATTGTTTTAAAAGCAGTAGTTAAAATTGTTTGACATGGGAATGCTTTTTATTGTTGATCATTTCTGGTTCTGAAAAGTTTTATTACAATGGGTGAAAACAACAACCAAAAAAAAAAAAAAAACCAAAAAAAACCACCCCACCATAAAAAAAGCTGGGGCTGTAATATGCTTATAGGCTAAAAAAGTACCAATCGTGTTGATTTAACCAAAGAAAATGTTCCTGGAGGTATTGTAAATTTTATGTGCCAGATGAAAAGCATTAAGTGTGTTATTTTTCACGAAGGAAAAACATTCTGATTTTTTAACCATTTTGTAAATTATATTAATGCTGTAATATGGGCCTGTTCCAGGAGTGCTCGCCCCATGAGCAGTTCCCGTGGGGCGTGGGTTGGGGGCCCTGCTTGGAGCAGGGCTGGGTACAGGGACTGGCCAGGCAGAAATCTTGTCTTTTTGGGCAAAACACTCTGTTTGCATTTGGGGTTTTTTTTTTTTTCCCCCCTCCTCTTCTTTTTTTGGAGGTTGCAAGCGAGCATTTTAAATGCAGCAAGAGTAAAATTTAGGGAGAAAATAAGCCGCTTTGGAATGTAGCGGAAAGCTGAGATGCTTCAGTATTTTATCTTTATTTTGCTAATTATTTGTCATGGAGATCGGAGTTGATTCCCTGAGATTTCTTTTAAGCCTCTTAAGATTAATTTTTTTTTTTTGGCTAATGGTAATTTTCCTCCGCTTGATGCTCCCCAGCTAGAGCGTTACTGCTTAGCAGCACGGCTGGGGGAATAAGCTCAAGGTTCAGAACGTGGACCAGCAAAGGGAAAAAGTGATGAGGAAAACTAGAGGGCTTGGAAGTGCTGTAGGGATTGCATGGAGGGTTTATAATTTGGGGTGAGTCTGTCATCCCCACCGCTTGGGCTGGAATGGGAATTTGTACAGCAATTGTGCTTTTTGATGGAAAATTAGTTAGCAGTTGTTGAAAAGCCCATAGCAAATCCTTACACAATAAAGGTAAATCAAGCTCAGCATTGGTTTATATGTGATTTTTTTTCCAGTTCCCTATATTAATGTGAGAGCTATAGCTTCCCCTACTGAAAACTTAATTAGGCAAACAGAATGCTATGTTAGCAGACACTTACAAACCCAATGTGCTCAAAACTAGATTCAAATAAGTTAATAAGAGTTATATTAGGTGTTTCTAATGGTACTCTCCATTTTTTAAAATAAATGCTGTCTTTGGTAATAAGCCACCCACACCTTTTTGGCTAATAGTTTAATTGAAAGGCTTAATTGTGTCCATTGAGTCGCAGAGGATCCCTTCTGCTGTGTGCTGTGGCAATGCAGGTCTCTTTGAACCCTTTTTATTTGGGTGCCTGATGTAAAGCCCCCCTTAGGAAGAAGCTGGGATGAGGGAAGGAAACAATCTGTTGTGGAGTACACGCAGAAGAGCCAGCAGACAGGAGCAGAACAAATCTGCAGAGTTAGTGTGGGTGTAGGGGTGCGTGCGTGTTTGTGTGTAATGTATTTAAAATGCCAATAGCTTATGCCTTTTGAAGGCTCCAAATCATAGCTGTCATATTAGCTATACCATTTCCAAAATTAATGCCAGGAACAGACTGATACTGATTGTTCAAAAAAAGCATCATTATTCTGTGACACTTTTTTTTTGGGCTTTTGACATCCCTGCTTAAAACAGGTGTGTTTCCATGCAATGTTCCTCAAAAATTGTTTGCTGAAATGATTTTGATTCCGAATTGAAGGTATTTTCTTAAATTCTTTTCCCCTCCAAGAAGACAGAATAACGAGAGGAGAGTGAGGGAGCCTTCTCACTTTCCTACTGAATTCAACGAAAAGATTTTTGGACAAAGGGCATTAATGTGAAGCCTGAGAATTTAAATTTGCTGTCAGAAATTTGAGACTTTGTTGTTTCATGACTGTTGCTACACCATGTCCTCCACGTTTTTGTGCTTCTGTCTCAAAGTGGGAATGGGAGGAGGTTGCCATGTTAAGAGACTGCTGGAGGATTTGAATATAATACTTGTGAAATGTTGAGGTCATCTAATGTAGGGCGTTTTGCTAATAAAAAGGATCAATGTCTTCATTCTGCTTCAACATGACCTCTCTGTTGGTGTCAGTGGGTCTGAGGTGTTTCTTAGCAGTATTTTTTACCATTGTAGCAGGACATGCCTGGTTTTGAGCCACCAAGCAGAATTGCCCGTGGTTGCTGACTTAAAAAACATTTACTGAACGTCATTAAAGCTGCATTTTTTTGTTACGGTGTTCATACAGATCACGTCCACCTGAAAATTTATTTTGTGCTAATATTAACATGTGGCCAGTAAAACTCTGTCTGTGTGGGGTATGGCAACCTTTATTTGGCAAAGACAGCAAAGCCTGGTTCCCTGATAAAGGATAACTTTGCCAGAAGAAAAAAAAAAAACTTCAGAAAGAAGCGACAGTGCACAGAAGTGCTGTTAGTTTGTCAGCATTTTACACAAACCCTCAGCGCTGAGAAGTGCTCAGAGCACAGCTTGAGAGGTCCTTTCTGATGGTTTCGGGGGATTCCCTCAGAGAAGATCAGATAAGATAGTAAGTGCAGGATTCTGGCGGAAGAGTGGTTTGGAATTGCAAATCAGTGGTTTGCCCATAAGTGCTTTGGGTTGGCTGTGGTGTCTTCTGATCATCATATATATATATATATATATATATATATATATATATATTTTTTTTTTTTTCCCCTCCAAAGATCTTGAGTGTTTTTTCACCCGTCTTCAAGCTCTCTCAAAAGGGTCCTGATTTTCAAAGGCTGGCGGTGGCTGCTCACTCCAGAGCTCTGCAGGCTGATGTGAAATCACTGCTCGTTCTCTCAAGGCTCCTGATCTCGGTCTCTGATAGAGCTCCTCACTTTCAGCTGCTTTAGCATAATTCAGTGCTTTCTTGAGCATTGTAGGAGGTTGAATAAATATGGTTTCTACAGTGTGTATGTATACATAGATCTATGTATGTATATATAAAGCAAGGAAACTTGGACATGCTGGGTGTTAAGCAACACGCCAAAAGCAACAGGAGGAACCCGTGTCAGAACAGGACTGAAATTTATCTGTTGCTCACTGGTGATCCCACAGCTGGGCAGGATCCAGCTGAGCAAACTGTGATGTGGTGACTGTTCTCTCTCATCCCACACAATATACTTATACTGTAAAATATATTTTCAAATATTTAGGAAGTTGGACATTCTTCCTGTAAGGACTGGAGGATGGTAGCTCTTGGATCAAGCCCTCTAGACCTTGGGCATTTCCTTACTGATGTGAATGTAAAGCCTTCACCTAGGAGAAAAAAAATAGATTTTACAAGTTTAGTAACTCTACCAACACCTGGCTAAACAGAGAGGTAAGTGGGGATGAGGGTCTTGTTGTTCT
Organism: Phylloscopus collybita; assembly: GCA_027886175.1. Lineage (NCBI taxonomy): Eukaryota > Metazoa > Chordata > Aves > Passeriformes > Phylloscopidae > Phylloscopus > Phylloscopus collybita. Next base: position 4,065,488 of record JAJNNQ010000005.1, read on the forward strand.
TCACTTTTTGCTCAGCTTGGAAGGAGCAGGAGCAGAGGGGCAGGGTGGCACAGGGCTGTGTCCATCCCCCACATGTGGTGCCAGGTACAGACAGGTCCCAGCTGCCTGGCAGCTGCCTGGGCTCTGAGGGACTGGCTGCCCTGGGGGACACAGCAGGTCCCCACAGCAAAGGTGTTGAACCTGCACAAAGTGCCTTGTTTTGCTCAGGTCTGTGAGAGCCTCATCTGATCGTTCTGGCACGCTGTCATCTTCATCTTGTCTTGGACTTGTGGCCCCTGCTCTGGTTTGCTGTGTCCTTGCACCTTCACTGCTCTGCTTTCATGGAAGGCATTGTTTGAGCAGAGTCTGGGCTGTGCTTTCTGCCCCAGGTAGGAGCAGAGTGGTTTTAGAGACAGCACCAGCATCCAGCTGCTCTGCTTGTCTTTGCATCCCCAAAACACCTTCCACGCCCACTGTCCTTTTTCTAGTGGCTTAAAACCTCTGGTTTTGTTTCATCCGTGAGGCAGTCGAGCTATCTCCAATCTCAAGACTGAAGATGCTGTTGGCATAACACAAGCATAATTACTGTGAATATAATCAACAAGGATTACTGGATTGATTTCTCTCTCTTCTTTCTTTCTTCAGGTGTTTAAAAAACCCCAAACTTGCATAAGAGTACATAACTTGGTAGAGTTCCCCATTGCTGGAGGCGCTTTCGGAGCTGGAGCTCAGCTTCCCCTGGAAGATGTAGGATCTTGCAGTCTGGATTGTGGGCACGGTGTTGCCAAACCATGGGCACGATTACGAGGGAAAGTTGGCATCCATCAGGGTGTCTTGTCCACCAAGATGCTGCCCCAGCTGTGTGTGGTGTGCTGGCTGGGAGCTGCTGCATCCCTTGGGACAGGGGGAGAGGGAGCAGAGGGAGCAGGGAGGATGCTGTGGAACAGCGATAGCGATCTGGGGCTTGGGAGAGGGTTCTCTTCAATCCTCCCTCAGTCCTGACTTTGGTGCAGTTAAAAGCTGAAGAAGGTTTGGTCTCCTTGGTGATTTGGGTGAGGGTGGAAATGGCTTTAATCTTTTTGGCTGGAGCCTCAAATGAAGGTACAAACCTTCTTACTGCACCTGGCAAAGAAACTTGTTTCTTACAGGTGTAGCTTTGGTTTTTGTCCTGCCTTCTCTTGCAAATGAGCATCCCTTTTTTCTTTTCTTTTACCAAACATAAGCCTCCTTTTGGAAATCCTCATTGCCATCCAGGCACCTGCATTTCAAGTCTCTATCATGCAGATTCATATTTCTCTTTAGGCATGTGCCATGCTGACAGGCCTCAGGCTAGAACATGCTTTTTATCTGTGAATGCTTTTTCTTGTGCTTTCACTTGGAGTAGGTGATACTTTGAGGTGAAGGTGGGGGGCTGTGTCATGCTGTTGGGAGCCAAGACCTGGGCTGCTGGCCCGCTTTGGAAATCAGATTGTTCCAGACTTGTGACTTGGATTCAGGAGTACTAAAAGGTTCACATGCCATGAATGAAAGGAAGAGAGGCGTGGAGTCAGAGAAGGCCTGCTTGAAGAGAGACTTCTGAGCTTAATTTCTGCTTTTGCTTTCATTTATTGAAATGTTCCAAATCTCAGGAGAAAGACTGAATATTGAGGGTGGTGTCCTTGTAAGTCTGACCTTTTTTTTTTCTTTTTTTTTTTTTTAATGCTGGACTAGTACATGAACAGAGGTCCTGAACATCACAGGAATCCAGATGAGGAGCCTAAAAATCACAGGTTATGCATGCATGGAGGTTGTATCAGAAGTGGTTTTTTTGAGAGATGCAGTCTTTTTGTTTGAATCCTTATGGCACAGGCTGTAAGTTTTGTCATCTCCTGGACTGCCCCAGGAGCATGTTCATTAACTTCCACCATCTTCTGCATTAGCATTGGCTTCTGTGCTCCATTTAGATTTTCTTTAGAGCATTACATAAACAACTATCATGTAAATACAGGCGTTTGTAATGGTGGTTTTAAATTAAAAAGACTTTTGGATTCATGCAAGTAGACACATGCTTGCACAAAATAACTTTTGGCTTTCCCCTAACACTTTTCAGAATAATTTAAAGGAAGAAAAGATTTGCAAACAGTTGTAAAAGAGCCATAAAAAACTGTCAAATACCAGACCTTCAGCTAATTGTAAACTGTTTTTCTCTTGGAAGTCATACAACATTGATCTCATAGTTGCTTCATTAAGAAGGTGCTTCTCTGTAGCACAGGAGCTGCTTGCCTAGGTAGCCATGAGCAAAAATAGCAAGAGATGTTGGGCTTCTGCTATGAGTGCCCAGTATAAACTAGAATAGCTCCAGGCAACTGAAGTATTCTGTACCAAAAAGGAAGGCAAGTGTTGCAGGGAGCTGAACAGGAAAAAAAGCTGCAGAGCTGAAAGCTGCTTTTCCCTGCTCCCAACTGCTTCACCCTAGAAAAGGCACAGCATCTGCAGCCCTTTGTGGGCAGGATGGCAGAGGTGGGGTGTGTTTTGGAAGGATCCACTGGCACAAGAGGATGCAGCTCTGGGTGATGAGTGTGGTAGCACTTGCAGGCTTCCTCTCTGACTGACGGTCCTTATGGAGTATGGTTTAATTTTCAATTTTCAAAGGAAGATGTGAAAAAAAAAAAAAAAAAAAAGTCTTTCCTGGACAGAGAATTGGCTGACATCCCCAGCCAGCTGGTTAGTTGTATATATATATATATATATATTTTTTTTTTTTTTTCTGTATACCAAGGAAGACATGCATTCATGGTCAGCTTTTTCTGTTTAGGATGTTAAAAAAAAAAATTAGTCAATAGTCCATTTGACTAGATTGGTGGAAAAACTTTTATCAGAACTCAGCTCTAATTCTGCAGCTGGGCAGTGTTTTGCTTGAAGAAAGTGCCTAGCTCTTGGAATTGTGTCCTTCCAATGCTGCTAACTGGAGTGTCTGCTTCAGGGAAATATTAATAGAAACCCACTGGGTCTCATCCTCAGTGTGTTCACTCTCAGTGTCTCTCCTTTAACCAGTTTCTAAAGCTCTATCATTAAATCTCTTTAGGAAGGGAAATTCTTGCCTTTGTGTGTTGGCTGAGCTGATGAATGGTCGCCTGTTATCTGCTCTGCCCATGACTGAGTCAGGCTGTCAGAGACAGAGCTGAAGTCAAAGGGACTTTATTTCAGGCTCCTCTACCTCCTCTGGCTTAGCCATGGAGTGGATTCTCTTCCCATCTGTTCCTGAAGCAAAAACCTCCTGTTTGACAAGAGGGAGGACTGGGGATTTTATCTGGCCCAGCCATTTCCTTCTTGATTTCCTTCCCCTGCAGCAATCCTGTGCAGATCCTTCACCTCCAGCCATGGCTTCGGGACATGGCCTCCTTTGCAATGATTTTTCCAGTTGCTAAAGAAGAGGAGGCAAACAAATGTGTCATTGCTCACCCCTGGTGAATTTGGATGTCACCCATATGTCACCCCTATGTGCCCAGTTGCTTGAGTTCCAAGTCTGCAATGGCAGATGAATGTCTTGGTCTGCAGGTGTTGGTCTGCTACTCAGGAGGTTAAAATCACATGGGTTTTTCTAAAAAAGTGTCAGCTTTTCTCTAAAAAAACTCATATGTGAGTTACCTGACAGCAGGGCTGTGCTTACAGAGTCCAGCTTGGGTGCAGTGCTCAGCACAGGGTGTGTGGATGTGACTGTTCAGACCAGTTTCAGTAAATGGTATTTACTGGGTAGTGCAGCTGAAGCTGCAGGCAGGGTGCTGTTCTCCCCTACCACAGAAGTAACTCCACGTAGGGAGTGGGTTTCCAAAAACTTTAATCAGGGCTGTTTTGTTCATTGTTTCATGTCTGCTAGGTGCTGAATTCCTGGCCAAGAGATGGTGCAGGGGAGAGGATGGGGTGGACAGGAGGCGGCCAACAGTGCAGCATGCAGGAAAAGAACCAGGGAATAGTCCAGAACTTAATAGTTCAAGAAGAAATTCCTGAACATACAAACGAAACAACAGCAAACAGAAAAAAAAAAAAAAAATTAGAGCCCTGAAAATCAGCTTTATGCCCAGAATCATACCGGGTGCCATCACCTGTGGCATGGTCTGGGGCTCTGAGGCACTGCTGTCCTTGCTGGCTTAGGTGTGACTTCTCCGATTCATTCACCTCCCTCATCAGAAGCACGTCAGAGTCACTGAACCACCCCAGAGATTTTGGCCTGGCTGACTGTAATAACTCTCAGCTTTGTGTTTTATGTATGGTATGCTTAAGTGGTTTGGAGAGCATTAGGAAATAGGAAGGGACTACACAGTGCACAGCACGGTCAAGGAAGCCCTGGTGAGTGATTCCCCTATGACTCCGAGGTGGTGAGACCAGTTGGTGTTCCCTGCTTTATGTCTCACAATCCTGCCCTTCTCTGACTCAACTGCTGCTCACAGTGAGTTCTCTTGTATCTTCTTGCCTCATTTTTTTTTTTTAAATAATGTGTATCTTTATTTCCAAAGCTTTCTCCATCATGAGAACCACTGGGTTTGTGGCTGCAAAGCACCACTCTGAACTTCAGACTGCTTTTGCATCCCTTTGTGGCTTTGTTCTGCCTTGCAGAGACAAAGTTTTTCCCAGCTCTCCTCAGTTTTGCCCCATTTTAATGCCCTTCCTGTATACCAGAGTCATCAGTACCTCTTCAGTGCATCAGGGCCACAAAGCTCAAATAGTCCCTGTCTGCTGGCAGCACTTCTGTTTCCCAGTTACAACCCTGCCGGGTATGAAGGGGCCTGTCTTAGAGAATACATCTTATTTTTGGACTCTCATCTGCAGTGTGCTTTTATAGCACCCAGCAGCACTGTCTGCCAGTGGAACAGGACTCTGGGGTCTGCCACCCATTGTCTCCCATGGGGTAGGAGGAGAATATGAGATCCTTATCCTAGAGCTGGGCAAGCAGAGGGACAGGAGGTGTGCAGCTGGGCAGAAAGTCCATGGAAAAGAGGAAAACCAAGCATGGACCTCCTGATGGAATCTCCAGCTGGTGGCTGAACTCCAGGGCTGTTTTTTCCCCACAGTGACAGCTTTAGTTTGTCTCCAGAAACTGCCACAATATGAATATTCAGTGGCAATGAAACACGTACAATATGGTAAGCCAGGGTGAGGATCTTGAGGGCTTGATGAACTTTGTGACAGCATTACTCTGTTGCAGGGCTACGACTGATGCAGGAATTGATTTCTCAGCTCAGGCTTCACCCTTTGAGCAGAGTTCATCCCAGTTTGCTTTTCATAATAGCATTATTACACCTCGCTGGCAGCAGGACAAGGGAGAAGCAACCACGCAGCTTTTCATTCCTGGTGTGCTCCTGTGCAATAATCAGCAGTGGTGAACACCAGCCTGACAGGCTTGGATTTCTGCATATCTGAAATGTTATCAGCTGACTATCACGGGTATTAACATTAATGTAAAAGACTCCTGGTTTAACTCGGAATTTTCCAACAGCTACAGGACGAAGGCCCAAAGAGTTTCAATATTAAAGAAAAGAAAGGGGAAAAGAGCAAAGCCATGCTGCAGTAGCAAGAATACAGAAAGATGCATCTTTAAACTTTTCTTTTTCTCCTGATCTACTTTCTGTATGACTCATGAGCCGGGCTCTAAAATGGCCTCCAAACATGCATGCATAATTTTGCACATCCGAGTGTCTGCATATGCAGTGCTCTTAAATATCCCCAGGCGCCGGCTTTGCTGCTGGGGCGGAGCAGGGAAGGGGCAAAGGATCTCATCCCCAGAAGGGCCCAAATTTGTGTTAGCATCACTTCCCTGATGGCCTTACCCAGCCTTCCACATGCTCTGGTCAACCACCAGCATCTGTGCAACCTGTTCCACTCCACACGTTTATGTTGGGCTTGTTAGCTTGGGAAATGTGTCTATTTCTTAGTGTTTTTTATTATTGGGGTTTTTTTTGTTGTTGTTTTTTGGGGTTTTTTGGTCCTCTCCTATGAAAGGCATAGCCATACTAAGAAGACAGGGGCTTTATGAGTACATTCTGAGTATATTCCAAGAACTAGCTGGACAAGAGAGGTCTGAGGGAGAGCCAAGCTTTGGAAAAAGTCACATATGAAGCTTTAGAAATGAGGCTGTGAGCACCTTTGGGTGATGGCACTGCTTTTTTTTGCTTTTTACTAATATGTCAGTGGGTCCTGCCGCCTCTGCTCATGGAATCCATAAATAAATAGCCTAAAAATTAAATATGCTTACCTTTTTTACCTTTTTCTTTCAATGATTCCTGATGGAAACCCTTTTAAAGCAGTCATCTTATCTGTGCTGCTCATTTTTGTAAAATAATTAGGAGCTCTTAAATGGCTCTCAGGTGTCAGAACAGTATTTTCACCCTCAGGAGGGGATGTACAAACTGTTTTCAGCTGAGGTAATAGAGGCCAGTTAACAGTCAAGGGTGGCTCTTTCAACAGTTTATGATAATAAACCCCAATTTTAGGGGCTGTGTGCAGGTGGCATCCCCATTTCTGAAGGTGGCCTGTGTGTCCATGATTCCCAACACTTGTTTCAGTGCTGCTGTTGGCTGGGGTAGGGTGAGCATACCTTACATAGCAGAAAGGTGTTGATTTGATTAAAATCTGCCTCTATTGTCTGGCAGAAGCCCTGAAGCCCCCTTTTACCCTTTCTGCTTGCAGAAAGAAGTGCAATTTTCATTCAGCATAGATGTTTCCCTATCATCCCTGAAGCTAATTTTTTTTTTTCCTGCAGCAGTTTTGGTGAAATTATGTATCACTTGTGATAATTCATTTTAAAAATTCCTGAGCTGTGTGGCGTACTTTCATGAAAATTCATTTAGATAAAATTAGATATTATTGTTTAATGAGGTGGCATTTCAATTTAGACCTTGCATCATGCATATACCAAGAGTTTTTTATGGAATAGTTAGGTTCATTTGAGTAATAAAGGCTGAATCATGGGGGCTTTAATTCTTAATCGCTGTGAGGATTGTTATCTGTGGGATGTGAGCTGTCTTAGTGGTATTCAATCAAGTGTCCACTTAGCCGTGACCAGAAGTAATTGCTCCCAAGTGGGTTGCACAATGACCTGTTAATACTTGCTTTGACCCTCTGACCTTGTCTGCCCCATTGTTTAGGATTTTATAGCGAGCGAGTCTGCATTTCTGTGGGGTCAAGTAGATATCTGAGGTCAAACATTTTCTGATTACTCCATAGTGTACACTGTAAGTCTGTGGAGTTGTTGCATAGCAATAGTCACCGCTCCGGAGCAGGACGCGCAGGGTTGGGAAATTGTCTTCCTGAATGCATGTAAACAGTTTAATATTTTACTGAAAGAAGTTCATCTTGTAAATTAGGTATGAATAATACATTTGTAATTACTACTCATGTCTTTAAACACTTGTGTCTTAATTGGCTTGGGTATTTTTTTTAATGTTATTTGCGTTTTGTCTGGGAAGTTAATTGTAACTTGCAGAGATGGCAGGCGAGTTGCGTAGACTGGGAATGGCTTCGTCCTGCATCCCTTTGGCACCTGGGCTTGTGTCAGTGCTTTTGGATGAGCTGAAGTGGGGATTGCTTCATCCCTGCCTCGGACTGCTGCCACGCACTATTTTATGTGCCTCTCGCAGCCTTCCAGAATTAGTTTGACCTACTTGTTGATGTCCACGACCCGTGGCCAGTTGGGATGTCTTGTATTAATTTATTGGCCATATTTAAATGTTGCTGGAAGCAACAGTGGTCATGTTGTGCAGTCATTTGCAGGGGGACTGGCCGTGTTGTGTAGCTGAATTGTGGTATTTTCGTAGCAGTATATCTGGCACAAACAAAACCTTGGTGTTGTTTGTAGCACTACTCCCTCTTTTCATGTCGTGTTTCCTGAGTTCAGTAGCCAAAACACTTCTACACACCCTTCAGCCTCGTGGGTCAGCTTTGCTCTGAAGTAACTTACGTGCCCATCCCTCTGCATTGCATCCTAGCACAAATATTTTGATCGTCGCTCCCTGAGCAGGGCTGGTGGGATGACACAAAGCAGTTGGATCAGGATACAGTTTGGGGACAAAGACAGCTAGCATTCCTCTGAGAGAGGCAGACTATAGGCAACTGAGTAAGCAAGAAGCGAGTGCTAGAGACAAAATTATATAGCATATGTGGGGGAGAAAAACAAAACAGTGACTCTGTTTCCGCTGCCAGAATATTTCAAAACAAACAAACAAGAGCGCGCAGCAAAGCACGCCTTGCAGCGATGGGAACCTGTGGGATTTCCTCACTACGCCGGAGGCTGTGAGTGGATCCGCTCCTGACAGAATGCTCTGGAGAGTTTGGACCGTCCCTGCTCCGAATCTCACTTAATGTTGCTTCACTGGATGGAGCCATCACTTGTCCTGGGGCCTGCAAAGATCCCTGGTAAGCGGGACCAGGAGTGGGGAGCTTCAGCCTCCTTCTCTCGGAGCCAGTGGGGTGGGGAGGCTGTGGGGGTCAGTGCTGGAAAGGCAGCAGTTCTTACCAGTGTTACGTTTTAGGGTTGATGGTTATAAAAAAGGTGTATCAGGACAAGAGCAGACGGCGTCAGGTTGTGCCAGGGAAGCGTAGCTCGGATATTATGAACAGTTTCTGCCCTGAAAGGGTGGTCAGGCACTGAACAGTCTGCCTGGAGAGGTGGCAGAGTCACCATTCCTGGAAGTGCTCAGAAAATGTGTGGATGTAGTGCTTAGGGACATGGTTTAGTGGTGAACATGGCAAAGCTGGGTTAATGGTTGGACGCTGGGTCCCGCACTGGGAGGAGCTCGTTTTTGGGAGAAAGATCTTGTGCCCAATCCAGAATAAACAGAATATTTCTTAACTTTAAAAAGGAATGCAAGCAGATGCTGTGGAAATGAAAGATCCCTTTAACACAGATACTGCAGCCTTGATCTTGTTTTGTTTTTTGGTTTGTTGTTTTTTTTTTTTTTTTTTCTTTTAAATGTGGGAAAACATCTGAGATGTTACACAGGGTTTTGAGGGAGCCTGCATTTCCCACACGCTTGGGTCTGTGTAGTGCCTTTGTAGATGGTGTGTGGTTTGTGTCAATCGTCAGTCAGGTGCTAATGGTGATAGAGCTGCATTCAGCCTCTGAACCCAACGCTGAGCACATTGATCTCTGCAAGCACATTTATACAAGCTGGGGGAGCTGCAGGCTTGTAGCCACAGTTTTCAGCCATCTCTAGAGTTCCTTTCTGTAGCTCAGACGAAGGCAGAATTCCACTTCAGCCTCAGACATTGCTGTGATGAGCCCTTCCTTTGCCGTGATATCAATTTAGCTATTTCATCTTTTCCCCTGCAGACTAAGCAGCAGCACAGATTGGCCGTTATAATTAATTTCGTGCAGGAAGCAAGAGCTGAATGTTCCAGCATCTCCGATTCTCATTTCAGTTGAAGAGGGCATTCCTCATACCTGCTACTCTTCCAGTTACAATCCTTTCTATGAAAATATGGCACTTCTCACGGGACTGGGTCTGGGTTTGGAGATGAAGGTTTAGGGGGTCAGTGTAGCATCCTTGTTGGACACAGATTGGAGCAGCTAGCTGTTGATCCAAGTGAACAAAAGGATTAAAAAAAACCTACGAAGGTTGCTGGGGCATTTTGTGGCACTTTGAGCTTTTCCTGTTACGACTGGTTGCGTCTTACTGCTTCTCTGAAGCCACTATCAAGACTGCAACACAAGAAAGTGAAACTCCTGTGTCAGCCCAGCCATGTCCTCACGTGACAACGGTGCCGTGTGTCTCCTTCCATTAGTCTGTGCTTTGAAAGGGTTTTTTCTACCAATGCTGTGTGCCTGTTAGTGTGTTCCTAGGATGCCTTACAGAGCTGCTCCTGCCAAGCACTGAACAGCCTCAAGAGTTGTCAGAACTTTAAATGAGAAGCAGAGGTGCTCAGCATCTTCCAGGATAAGAGCAATTTGAAAAAAAAAGCAAAAAAAAAAGGCAAAAAAAAAAAAAAACTACCCCGCGCAACAAAAAACATGAGATGTAGTTATGCAAATCATGACCTTTAAATGCATTTTATATTTGGATTGAAGTTGCTAACGCTTTCTTTCCAAGTTCTGCCTTTTCAGTGCAATTCTGCTTCAGGTGCTTCTCCCTTGTCTTGGTGGTGCCGAGCGGTGCCGGTGCCGCGGAGGGAGCGGGACACGATGTCTGGGAAAAGCAGCCACCGTGCCCTGGGATGGGTAGTGCTCAGCGAGAGAGGAGCCTGAATAGGTGGATTTTAATTTCTCTGGAGGGTCTGAGCACATTAACTAGATGGCAGATTCCTCATTATCTAGATGGATTAAAATTGGTATCATGGCTGATGCCTATCCTGACTAATACGTGTAAGTAACAGCTCGCTCTACTAGAGCTATTGGATGTGGCTTGGGTGGAGGAGAGGAATTGGCTTCTGCGGAGGATATTTGCAAAAAGTCACATTTCCACCATATGTTAGCAGGAGTCTCTTTGGATGCAGGTTTTGGATGGAGTCCTCTGTTGCTGTAATCTGGTTTGTCCTTTTTCTACCACTAGTTCTGAATCATACCAACTACTTGGACCCTTCTCTCTGTTTCCTGAAGGACAGTGGGAACATTTCTGCTGGCTCAGCTGCCTTTCGCCTCTTACTTCATCTTGATGAAGAAGTAAGGTCTGGAGCACTGAAGGAGAAATTTTGTGTCAGTAAGGAGTGAGAAGGGCTGCAAAAAAAAAAAAAAAAATCAGGAAATTCTGCCAAATTTAAAAAAAAAAAAGAAAAGAAGGAAGACACCATGAACCTCATCAATCCTGATTTAGGTCTGGCTTGTGACAAATCATTATGTAGGAAGGGAGATATCCCTTTAATTTTTAATAGCTTTGCCGTGAAGTTTTATTAGGCAATAATCTGGATCCTGAGTGGATAAAAGATAAGTGTGAGGGCCAAGTAATTCTTTCCCCTCCTGTGCAGCTGGGAGAGGGAGAGAGGGGTCATGGCGAGCCAGCTGCCTCCTGAAGCTCAGAGCAGCATCCTTCTGTGTGCCACAGGCTCACCGAGCGCTTCCAAATGGATGTTTACAACATAAATATGTTCAGGATGTGGGTAGCGAGAGAAGTGTGGGAATAGACGCGAAGGTGCATGGGAGTGGGGATGCGAAGGGGGAGGTGTGAAGAGAGCCAGGAGAGTGTGATGCACATTTTGCAGATAACTTCTCTTCGGGTACCTCCTTCCAGAGCCTGGGTGTGGACTCTGCTGCTCCTACCAGCGTGTCCTGGGCCTTTCTGTTGGCTGCAGAGAGGTTCTCTCCCCGCTCTGTGCTCACCTCACCTTGCTTCCAGAGCGGTTTATGTCCGGGGACCCGCGGCCGATAATGAGCGCAGATTGGTCAAGTAGCTTAATTTGTAGTTTGGTGGTTGGTGGTTGACGTTTCTCACCGTATTTCCCAGGCACTGAATGCAATAGACACTTCACTGGCACTTAATAAAGCCGTGCAGGGCACTCCTCGATAATACAATCCTTATGCCAGCCCGGCTGCTAAACCCAGGAGTCCCTCAGGCAGTAGCAGACAACTCCACTTGGCGTTGCTGCTTGTTTTACTCCTGTCTCAGATGACTAGGCAGCATTTCGGAGATTTTAAGGCAGTGTGTTATTGCAGTATCTGGGATGAAATTACCACTTACAGATGTAGAGGTGACAATCTGACTCCCTTTGGCTGTTGAGCTCAGGTGACTCGGGCAGGCTGGTGGTGTGGGGTACCTTCACTGCACTGTCACAACCACCAGAAATGAGCATCTGGCCCTCTCTTGTCGTTTTCCCCCTTCTTTTTTTTGAACATCTGCTTGCCTGATTGTTTTCTGGGGTTTTTTTTTGTTCTTTTTTTTTTTCCTTTTCTGTGGCTCTTTTAATTTGTGGTGGATGTGTATTTAATGTAAGTAAGATGTTAGCTTCTGTCTAGTTTTTCAGCGAGCATTCCAGTAATTACTGGAGTACCTTTGAGTGCTACAGCTGCTATTTCTAAGTTAGAGAATCACATTTTCCAAGCATTTATAACTGAACTCACATGGGTAAAACTTGGCATTCAGATTGCCGTCCCACATATCTTATTTTGTCTTGATCCTTTAAGTTAGTGTATCAGCTTTGTATTTGATTAAAATGGTAAAAATGGCTTCTTGCTGCTTTGGGTGGGCTTGTAGTGGTGATGTTTTATGAAATTGTTTTAATTTTTTTAAGATACTGTTGTTTGAGCCCTGAAATTACCTTTTGGTTTTGGTGGGGTTTTTTTGACTACTGCTGTAGGCTGTTTCTTTTCTTTTTTTTCTTTTTTCTCCCCTTCCTTCTCTGTCCTCCTTAGCCCTTATTAGTGTGAATCAGTCACTATTATTTTAATATTACTTGGGTTTTTTATATTGCGTCTCTAAAGAACTTCTCAGAGCGTGGTTTGATCCTTTCTGCTGATGTCAGGCAGTCTTTTCATGCCAAAGGATGCTGGCTAAGGCCAGGCTTCCCCCCACACCCCGTGCCCTCAGTGCTGTGAACTCAGTTTTTCCAAGTGCTGCTGGAGAGCTGCGCGCCGAGTTCCTGTTGATTTTAGAAGATTTACAAAACAACCACCACGGTTTTAAATCCAGCTTATCTCCTCATCACAACTAGATGCATTCTGTCCATAGGGTTGGGAGGATGCCCCTGGATCGGCTGCACTGGTGGCAGTGCTTTGCTTTGCATTATTGGAATGCTGGGTGGATTTGAGGATGTCCCAGTGCTGTCGTCACAGCTCCAGCCCAGCAGCTGCTCTGCAGCATGAACTGGCTCGCTCTCTTTCTCTCTCCCTTTCTTCCTTTTCAAGCTGTGATGTCTGGTCCAGAGGAAACGTGATTTTTGCATTTTTTTTTTTTCTGCTCAGAAAGTGTTGCTTTTGTGTTATTTTATTTTTGGTTTTGAAGCTGTTTTCTGGCGCTTACAAGCTGAAATGTAACAAAGAGGAAAAAAAAAAAAAAGCCCAAAGGAAGAGATCTGAAGTTTGACCTCCAAATATACTTAGTAGATGTGGTGGAAGTTACAGAGCTTTTCTGTGGAGGAAATAAGGTACAATGTGTGGTTTGTTTCTGTGGGCAGGTGTGCCAAATGTAGGGCAGATGAGTTAACAATAAAACCTAAAGTGATTTATCTGGTAGAGCTAAAGACTTAAATAAATTTTGTTATTTAGTAACACAAATTTAGTGAAAAAGTCTCAGCCTGAGAATACAGCTGGACTTAATTAACTACAAGCATTAATTTATACCATTGATATCAGCAGTAGTTTTATTTCCATTTTAATATTTGAGCTGTTTAATTCTTACTTCTGGTAAATGTCCCTTTTTCAGACGAGTAAAATGATGTTTCACTTCTAAGTTATGCTTTGATTACATACATTCAGGAGAGAAACATATACAAACTTGGAGGATAGATGGTGGAGTTCAACTTGAGCTGTGGTTTTATTTGCATGTTACTGTAAGTTGGTATTTATAGGCCCTGCAGTACTTGGTGCTCCCTGCATCTGCCATGGGAGGTAGATTCAGATGCATGAGCCTGGAGGGACACCCATTTCTTTCCCAAGATCAGTGAGGTCAGGAAAAGCTGTGCCCATGTATACAAAACTGTTTTTAAGTGGCTGTTCTAAATTAGAATAAATTCGTGTCCCACCAATTAAGCTTTTAATGCACAGCCGATACCGCTCGCTATTTTAAACGTGCAGCATAATAAACACAAAAACTAAAATATTTCAGAGAAAATACTTGGAGAGTTGAGACATTAATTTAGACATTCGATCTGCTGTATACAATCTGTTTCAAAGGGATTTTAAAAGCGTTATTGCCACCCTGGGTACACTGGAATAAAGATGAAACAGCATCAGGGAATGACTGTCCTGTGAGCTGCCTGCAGGATGCTCACGGGCACAAAATGACCCAAAGTTCCCTACCCTTGGGGCCTGTGGGTGCGTAGTGGGGTGGGTTCCCCTGCCCCAGGACCTGCAGGGAGAGCATCCAGACAGGACTGTGGATTTTGGCTGACGGGCGTTTTCAGGATCGCTTGAACTTGGGGAATTCATAACTTTGGAATTCAGCAGATTTGCAGAACCCCGTGCGTCTGCGCCTCCGCCGGCGCACGCCGGCTTCCTGCCTTCCTCACCCCTGAGCATCCCGAGCTGAAAATCTCGTGATTAATGGCCCCACTCAGGGGTTTGGGCTCCCAGCATCTTATCAGCAGCCCTGGGAAGGTGAAGTCGGTCATGGCTGGGAGGGAATGGCAGCGCTGGGTGAGCCCAGGCCGGGCTGGGGCGGCTGCTCTGTGGTTTGTTGTGTCTGGTTTGGTTCCTACTTTTCGAGTTGCAGTTGCATTTGGTCATTCAAAGCTTATTTTCCTAGTCTGGCCAAGCCAGCAGGATCCCCGTGCGCTGCAGGGGAACATAAAACATCAGCCTTTAAGCTGGAGTGCTCAGTAGATAAGGATTTTAAGACTCTTGCATCATGCGCTGTGTCTTATGGGCTTACTTAGTATACTCCATTTGATTTAATTTAGATATTGAATAAGGAGAAACACTTTAAAAGCCAGAAAAAGTACTGCACGTTGTAGCGCCTCTTCTTTCCCCATTGCCTTAAAGACAGATGGCCGGGAGGGCCAGCTTAGGCTGTGATTACATTTATTTAATTGTAGGCAGTAATAGGGTGTTTTCAAACTGCTTAAAAATGATGTTACGCCTTATCTGTGAAGTGTTTCAAAAAGCCAGCAAGAATTCCTTGGGCTTTTGTTTTCTTTCTTCTTTTCCATGACTAAACGTAAAGAGTAAGTTTTCAACCTTTTCAAGGATTAGGAAATGTGCAAAATTAGTAGATTATTTCAGTCGTGTGCATGGGGCAGGGCATCAAAATCAGTGCGTAGCTCTGCCAGTGGTCTTCCCCTTCATTTCCCATCCCATAAATACAAATACAAACCATAACCGAGTTGCTGTAAATGTTGCTTGAGCATTGCTGGGTAGCCATTTATCCTGCTAAAAGGTTTGGTTTGCTGCATGTTTGTGTTGGCAGGGCTGGGGAAGGCTGGGGAGCAGGAGGTGCTGTTGGATGGCATTCCCAGGAAATTGGGTGACCCCCCTGGATGGGGTTTGCTTGGCACGGCAGTGCCGCCTGAGGGGTCGGACATGGTGGCCGTGCTGGTGTCACCAGCCTGCAGGAAGCTGTGACAAGGGGCTGCTGTCTGTGCACAATGTAGATTAGCAGAAGAGCAAGCCTGCCACAGAACATTTTAGTGCAGCAGTGAGCGGGGAGCTGGCGGGAGAAGTGAAATATTTGCAAGTCGTAAAGGAGTTCTGAGGTGGGATTGGGATTGTTTGCAAAGACCCCTTGGCTGGCCAAGATGCTTGTGCTGGATTTTATCACTGTAACAAGCTTGCCTTTCACTAAACACCACAAAAAGTGCCTTTGGATTATAACAGATTTGCATTTATTATTTTATATAGCATATATTTATCTAATACATTCTTCATTTATATATATGGATAACTTTGCATTTGAGACTATTAGTTGTTGCATGAATCTGCACCACCCCGCAGTAAGCACGGCTGCATGTTCTCTCTCAGTCAGTGAGAACCTGGAGGATCTTCAGAGTGGGTGAAAATTATCCCAGACACAGGTTTAAAAAAAGAACGGGGTGGGGGGGGAAAGGGCAAAAGAAAAACAGGCCTCCCAAAAGCTGTGGTGGAACCTGGTATTAGCAAATGCTTCTAGGAAGTTTGACTGAGAGCCATATGGCAATGTGGGGAGTATTATCCATCTCTCCAGAAGTTGGTCTCTGAATCAGCCTATTGACTTCAACAGCACTTAATCATGTGTTTTAGTTCTTCTTTGAAAAGGCTTGCATTCCTGAATCATGTCCTCCGATTTTAACCACTAGACGGTACTTTGTTGTGTGGTAGCAGACAAGTTCAGTCATATTTCTGTGACTAAGTTTGCAAGTTGTGACTGCATCACTAGTGAAGTATGCTGATGAATATTTCCCTTCTTATCAGAATCCAAACATTTGCCGCTGTTCCTGAATTTTAGGGTGAGACTCAGTCACTTCTGGGAAGGAGTTGGTGGGATGCTGTGGGATACTCCGAATGTTCTGTGTTCATCTGTAGCGTTGTGGATGCTGTGATGGAGACAAACAGAGGCAAAACCAGTGATCTCAAATTACTGCCTTGAATTCTGCTTTCAAAATCTCTGAGTGTTGGTGGTGATGAAGCCCATAAAATAAACCGAGAACTAGTCATGCGGGTCCAAATTTGGATTGCGTTTGGATGCTGAAGGGACTGAGGAGCCTCAGATGTGGCTCTGCTGTGTCAGGGGTGATTTGGACTCTGCTGGAAGAAAAGGTGGGTTTGTGTGTCTTTTTGGGATGTACTGATTTATGTCCATGGCATGCACAAGTGCCCCTTGCACAGGTGGAGCTGCCAGGAGCCAGGTCTGGGTGCCCAAGGTCCCATGGGCTTCACAACTGCCACAGAGCAGAACTGCAGGGGACATTTGCCCTGTTCTACTCTGTCCATTATTAAAAGGAAACTCAGGGCAGACCCCTGTGCCACTACCTGGCTTGGCACACAGAGTGCAAAAATCCCCATCCCAACCCTCTCCTGGTGAGGGGGTGCATGGGCTTTGCTTTCATCCCTAAGATTCATTATATTTCAGCAGAATTTTTTGTCTCACCTTTCTGTGTTTTTACAGCTAAAGCAGTTTTTACTTCCCAACTTTCAACATCTGGAATTCGGTTTCAGTTTATTAAAAAAAAAAAAAAAAAATCATAATCTGCAGTCTGGATGAAACACCAATGCCTTTGTATTTGTCGGCAATTTTTAGTTTCAATTTTGCATCCTTGGTAAATGCCAGAAGTCCCAAGTTGTTGTGGGTTCAGTAGCTGCCTTTCCTTAGGCTTAAGCCTTTTTTTTTTTTAATTTATTTTTTTCCTGTTGGACACTTTTTTAATTGGGGATAATACCAAAATGATTAATCAAATTAAGCATGAGAGCAAAGTAGCTGGTGCACAAGCAGCGAGGTTCTCTCCCTGTAGCTGCAGTTCCTTAATGGGCCTCTTAGGCTCTGTTTTTTTCTTTTTTTTTTTTTTTTTTAATAAGGTGCTGTGTAGATCCCATTGACTTCAGTTGTTGATTGGGATGCCTGACAGCCGGGAAATTAAGCCTCTTCTTTGTGACCGAGTTGAAGGCCAGATTTTCAAGGATTTTCGAATGCTTAGCACCCATAATTGGTGTTAGGTTTTTTTTATTTTTATTTTTATTTTCTTTTTTTTGGGGGGGGGGGAAGTTTACTTCTCATTTGGACATATAAATAAGGGTGAGAGATTATGATACTTGTAGCAACTGGTGCTGCTGGGATATAATGAAGTTTCTTTTAGCCCAACCTGACTAATGAGCTGCTTACTTCACTGTCCCATTGAGTTTTGTTCTGCGTTTCTGCCTTGTTTGCAGATGCTGAGCATTCCTGTATATTCTGCTCCTGGAGGAGAAACTTCCTTGCTTCAGCTGCGTTTTTCTGTGTTTCCTATAGTGATTGTGAGGGACAAGGAGGGGGAAGAATGAGTTGAGTAAATTAGACAACTGTTGGAAAAAAAGGGGGACATGCAAAATCAAGTGTTCTACTTGCGTAATCTGTTTAACACCGGCGAGCCTCGGAGCCTTGTGGGACACGGGAATAAAAGGAACATCTGTGCAGGCCACATGGCATGCTCTGGAGGAGCCCTCCATCCCAGGCAGCTCTGCTCTATTTGCAAATAAAAGCTCCAACCAACATCAAAAAGTTGAGGTGGATCCCAGCTGAAAGGGGAGAACAAATGTTACCACTCGGCGCAATGAGGTTCCCCTTGCAAGCAGACTTTGTGGTCTTTTTAGGGATGCTTTGGACATGTGTTTCCAATGCAGTTCATTTGAAGGGGGAAAAAAAGGAGGAAAAAGGAAAAAGGTTACTTATTTTGGAGGAAAAAAAATGTCTGTATTGAAACATTTTAGCTGATCATCTCAAGCTGCAATCAAAATATATTAGGTAGAAATAAGAATAAGGATGTAAGCAGTTTTTTGATGGGGGGTGTATTTTGTTTGATTGGTTTTGGCAGTCGTTTTGTGGGGGTTTTTTTTCTTTTTTTTTTTTTTTTTCCCACCTGGATGTAGACATCCTGAGATCCCAAGGCTTTCCTGTCTGATCTTACTCCCTTTATTTTGCTGCTGGTTCTGGTGGCTGATAAACAGCTCCATGGTTAGGCAGAGCCCTGGGGAGCTCCTCTGGCCTCACTCCCCCAGGGCACTCGCCAGAAGGGAGGATAAACAAGCCAGCAGTACATTTTATTTCCATTTGGAACCTGTTAGAGTGCAAGGACACATCTAGTTTGGTGCTTTGGATTTTCTAGACAGGCTGTCTTGTTTTTAACAGAGTCATGTATCAGCAAGCCTGGTAATCTGTACCAAGAAGGCACGTATTTTTTAATATGTAAATAGGAAAGGATGGTGTTTCATCTTTATTCCAATGTACCCAGGGTGGCAATAAAGCTTTTTAAATCCCTGTGAAACAGATTGTATATGGCAAAATTAATGTCTCAACTCTCCAAGTATTTTCTCTAAAATATTTGAATTTTTGCGTTTATTATGCCGCTTGTTTAAAATAGAGAGCGGTATCAGCCGTGCATTCAAAGCTTAATTGGTGGAACACAGATTTATTCTAATTTAAAACAGTCACTTAAAAACAGTTTTGTATATATGTATACATGGGCACAACTTTTCCTACAGTTGTCTGGTTTGGAGCAGTCTCTTAGGCACTGATGTACAAGTTGAACCTGTTTCCTTTTGTGCAACATGGCTTTGAGAAATCATTAGCTAAAACAGGGTTCTGTAGTTGCAGTGCAGTCAGTAAACAGCCTGACATGAGTCGTGCGTGAGATGATTGAAGTTCTGCCTTTGATCAGGCCTGCATTGTGCCAGATAGAGTCCCGAGGTGTGTGCCGATGCATGTGTGGATGTATTCATGTGTTGGGGGAAGCTGCTTTAATGAAAATGGGGCCAAGGAGCAAAATAACCTGTCCATCAGCGACTGCCACAGCAGGATGATGATGGAAGAGCAGCAAAAGGAACTGCAGCCATGTGCTGCTCATCCATGTCACCCTCCCCAGGCAGGGCATGGGTACCTGGAGGTGCTTTGGATGGTTTTCATCCCTTTTCAGTCACATTTGTCATTTGTCTTTATTTCCCCGGCCTCTTTCTGACTCGTCCCGTTCCTTGCCATCATTTTGTAAGGACTTTTCCTCTGCCACTTGCTTTCTCCTTTAAACTGGGCTCTGTTCTGATGCCCTGTGTGGTGCAGGGGGGATGTTTTTCAGCTTTGGGGGAGTTGATGTGGGTCACCTGGCCAGGCCTGTGTGGCAGTCTCTGACTCGCTCCGGTGGAGCACGGCAATCTCAGATACTTTCTTGTTTTGCAGCCGCTTGCTGTTTTCTCACGCTGCACCTCTTCTCATTCCCCTGTGCACTCAGGGATGCCTCTGCTGCCTCTCAGGTGTGTCCTGCCCTTTGCAGAACTCCCTCACACCCAGGCAGCCCTTGGCATGGGTGGCTCTCCCAGCACTGCTGGCTGTGGTGCTGTTCCTTTGCAATGTAAACTCTTGACAGCTCTTCAGTGCCATCAGGTGCTGCAGCCACTTTTGCAGTATAATGTAGGAAATGATGCTCTGGGTTCCTTCAAAAGCCCCAGGAGCAGCTGGACCCCAGGGTGGAGATGCACAGAGAGAGAAAGGTGAGGGACCTCTTGCTGATGAGATGAAGTCCACAGTGATCTGCCTGATTGTCTGAGCTGTGTGCTCTGCCTTTGAGGTTTAAATAGTGAAATATTAAAACTTGTCTTTCAAATCTGCTCAATATTACGAAGATTAATTTTTGTTGGGGGCAGATTAATAGGTTTCCTATTCTGATTAATACAGTGATAATAAAAACGTTGTGATTGCTGGAATTAATGAAGCCCAGATTCCTGTTTCAAGGTTTGATTGACTTTGTACTTCAGTTATGCTAAAGCTGCTGCATCTCATTGCCCCTTATCGAGCTGTAGCCTTCGAAGAATCTGTATGGGAGCAGGGCAGTGCTCCTTCAGATCTGTTTCAGAGGGCTGGATTGGAGGCCCTGTCAAAAAATCTTTTGGGGAAGAAGGTTTGCCAAAAATTAATCAAGGGTTTTGCTCATGTTGCAGCAATATTAGAGTTTCTGTATCTTTAACCCAGCATGCTATTTTTGTGAAAGTTGTAGAAGAGGAGTGGCCAACTCAAATGTGTGGGCACATCATTAAAATCTTCAATTTGTCAATGCCAGATCGAACTGGAGTGTGTGGGTAGATCATTAAAGGCTTCTGAGTTTATCAGAACAGATCTATAATCTGTTCCTCTCGCTCTTCCACCCTTCCCCCCAGCAGTATGGGTTGTTTCTCCAGGTTCTCCAGCACTGAGGTCCATGGAAGTGCCCGAGCTGCCTGTGTGCCCCTGGGCTGTGCTGGACTCAGTCTGGAGCTGCTGCTGTGCCAGGAGCCAGCTGGCTTTTGGAGTGAGCTGATCCAGTTTGGAGGCCACCAGTGGGGCAAGCCCCAGAGTTAATGCCGTGAGAACTCGTGTCTTTGGGAGCTCTCTGCTCCCATTAATCCAAGGGATTCAAAAGATGCAGGTGGGGCTGGGTGCAGAAGGTACATGGTGATCCTGTAGGCTTTGTTCCCTTGGGAAACCTGGCTGAAGAAATGTTTTGTGGAGTGAGGTCAGTTTTTGATGGCGTAAGAAGCATCCATTTTTCCAGGTGCACTGTCAGAGCTCAAGCCAAGCTGAATGGAACATCTCCTCCTCCTCCTCCTGTACTGCTTCTTATTCCTTGGGTAGGAGCTCTCAGCTTCCAAATCTGCTTGTTGGCACAACGGTGCCAAGCTATTCCTTATGTTGAGGAAGGATGGGAGGAGTGATTTGCAGGTGAGGACAGTGCTTCTCTACGCTGTAGCCCTCATCTTCTGCAGACCATATATATTATTTAGACAATATATATTATTTAGACAATAATTTTTGCTTCACAAGTCTCAAACATTAACTTTTTTGGGCAAGCATTTGCTAAAATGAGCCTCGATTCCTCATCTTCTGAAGAGGGCTAATGATACTTCCCTGCCCTACAGATCTATCATGGATTAAGATTAGTTGAATACTGTGGTGCAGCAGGTCAGCTGGAGAAATCTTGTCCCAACGTACGTAGATGCAGCTTTCTGCTCACCTACAAACCCATCTGCATATCTGTCATCAAGCACAGCAATAAAGCAAGGCTCAGATGTGTGTCTCTGACACTGCTCCATTGCTTCTCTCAAGTGCTCTGCCCCTCATGAATAAAATACAACCAGTGCAAGACGCAGGTCACTTTTGGTTTGCAGGTATTTCAGAGTCTTTGAGAAAGAAGTAATTTCTAGCATAAATGCTGTTTAAAAACCCCTTTTGGATCTATTTTTATTGTGTAGCACAGTTTTGTAATAGGGTCACATAATCCCTATATTTAGATTTCTGAACCCTTGTGATCTTTGAGCCGTTGCGCATTCAGCAAAGAACGGGAGAAAGCCCCAGGGCCAGAGGAGTACCTGGATTTTGTCTTACAAAATTTCATGCAGTTGTTGCTAAGACAGACGCTTCCAGATGTTCCTCAGGAAGGCTGCAGTGGACTGCCAAAACAATTAACTCCATGAAATTAATTTGGGGATGGCAGTACTTGCTGCTGTCAGAGCGCTGGTGGATGTGGGGAGGCTGGGAACAGCCACTGCCTTGGGGATGCTGTTGAGGGTGAGGACTGAGGAGTGAAGTGCTCAGAAGCACCACAGGTGATTTTTGCTTTC
This sequence comes from Phylloscopus collybita, assembly GCA_027886175.1. Taxonomy (NCBI): domain Eukaryota; kingdom Metazoa; phylum Chordata; class Aves; order Passeriformes; family Phylloscopidae; genus Phylloscopus; species Phylloscopus collybita. Next base: position 4,087,332 of record JAJNNQ010000005.1, read on the forward strand.
ATACTTTCTCTTCTTCGAGTTTTTCAAGATGTTTTTCTCCGTTGCAAAGTTTGCTTTGTCCCCTGGGCTTTATGCTTCAGGTCGTGCAGAGGTCCTGGGAGCAGAGGCTCTCCCAGGTCTTGGTGCATCCATTAGGGCAGAGTGTGCCCTTCCCCAGTTTGGGCAGGCACCAGAGCTTCTGTTTAAATCCCATGTGATTTCATAGGTGTGATGCAGAACAGCCCTGGGATCACCTCTGGTTGTATTTCTGAGTATGGGTTGTTACTCAGTGCAGATACTTAATCAGTGAAGATAGTACATCTTATTTTAAAATACCCTTATTAGTAAAATGGATGTTTCATTTGTACAGGGAGCAGCTTCCTCTGAGCTAAGCTTGAGCTCAATCTGTGTTACTAATAGCTGGGGAAAAAAAACATACTAATTGGTATTTCTTAACTGATGTTTGCAAATTTTGCCTTTCCACCCTGAACATCAAATAGTTTTTATATGTGTTTTCCCTTATCTCAGAGGAAAGATTAATGCTAACAAGAGATTGTATGTTTTATTAAGGTTTTATCAGGATGCAGTGAGTGAAGACAGAGAGTAAATAGTTCAGAAACTCAGAGAGTGTTATATTTTGATAATGCAAAGTAGGTTAAAGTATCTGGATTTTGTGCTCAGTACAGTGTTTTCAGGCAGAATGTGGATTTGGATGGTGACACATTTTGGTATTTAGAGGGAACATAAGCTCTCCTGTCGGAGGAGCACGTTGCAAATGTAAAATAAGCATTTGTCTCTAAAAACCTTTCTTAATATTGTAAGTTTTGGTTTTATTTAAAGCCAAATAGAGTCTGCTATGTGATAGTTTGATGCATAGACATGCTTCTGTAATGCTCCCCCCAGCTCCAGCATTTATAACCACCTTTTACTTTCAAAGGAAAACGGTAGGCTTTGATATGATTCTAAGTGAGTGAAGTTTTGAAACATGTTTTTGTCTTTCAGTCTCCTGAGAACATTTTTTCTGAGTGACTCCGGCTTCCAGACACATTTGCCATGAGAAGGGTTCCAATCCTTTCCTGTATTTGCCCTGAGTCATGAATGGATATGTGTGATGCCTGCAAGTAAAACTGGTGAGTTGTCAAGCCTGAGTTTGCAATAACTCTCACTTATTCATTCTTACAAATTATCTTTTCCTCATTTTTTTTCCCCTTTTTAATATGGTAGTGGGGGGTTGTATTGTCTGTGTTTAAAAGCTAGTCACCACTATTCTTAAAAAAAACCCAAAGCAACCTTCATTGTCATGAAACAGCAGAAATATCAAATATTATCTATACAGAAAAAAACCACTCCTTTCCTTTCTTTCTTCTCTTCATCCCCCTCAATCCTGTGAACTGTGAGGTCTTTGGTGCTGAAACTGGAGTTCACTCATGCAGGCAAAAGCTACTGCCCAAAACTGAAGCCTTGCAGATAGACAGGATCTAAGCCAAGCTTATGTGGGCAATTCGTGTCGTGATTAAATATGAATATGGAGAGGTCTCCTTGCCATCATGTGTCACATGATGGACTCTCAGAGGAGCCACTGCCAACAGATAATTAGCTCCAGCATTTGCTGCACTTGCATCCCAGTGACAAAATGGTGTCACTGGTACACAAGAGAGCTTCACCTTGGTGCTGCTGCCCAGCCTGGGGGACGTGGGGACAAAGCCTTCACCAGCCTGCTTTGATCAAGCTCGAGAGGATGCTGGAGTGAGACCCCTCCTCTGTTAAGGGCCAGTTGCCTTTTCTGGTGGGGTTACCCACCCAAGAAGCCCTCTGTTCCCTTTGGTGCCATGCAAGGGGTGGTTGTGCCTTTTCCAGCTGTCCCCATCCCCCAGGAACCTGGCATGGGGAGCTTTCCCTGCCTGCTCCTCTCACCTGCCTCCTCCTGATTGCCCCTCTCAATAACTAAGGTGAGAGGAGGGGCAGTTTAGTTTGGGAAAACAAGAATCATCTCATTCTGCAGCAAAGCTGGAAAGTCTGTGTAAGAAATCTTTCAAAGCCAGGAAATCTGCATAATTAAATTGTGTAGGAATTGGGAGCACAAATTGTTTTTTTAAATAAATTCAGGTTTCTATTATATATTTAATATCCCTCTGTGTGTTGGAAAGTGCATTTCAATTCAAAGATTATAAAACCTGAGAAATTCATACATCAGTGAATTGTGATTTTTTTTTTTTTGTTGGTTAAGTTTCCATTCTTTATTTTTTTTTCCAGAGGTAGCATAATTACCATGTCATTTAGCAAAGATTATAATAGCTGTTCAGTTTTTACCGACTGGTATAGTAAACAGTTGAATAAACCCATATGGCAGCTCAAAGTGTGCATAGAGGAGAGGGATTCTTACCATTTCTTTCATGTCTGAATTACCAGCCTCACTGATAGCACCGAGATCCCCAAACGGGGACCAATTCCAGACTTCTCCAGTCATGCAAAAATTTCTCACTGCTCTGTCGCATATGAATCAATTGATTTTAATCACGGTGGTTAGGTAATTAATTATTTCTCGGTGCCTATAATGTATGCATGGGAAACGTGGGGTCGTATGCAAGGTACATGCCTCGATTTAAAGCACTCTGTGCAATCTGGGCCTAATGCCTCTTTAGTAAATGTAAATAATGCCTGGGGTTGGAATCTCAGCATCCAGGCATTGTTGAAGATTGAGGCCCTTCTAAGGTTGGCATGGGTGAAGTGTGGCATTGCTGGGTGCTGTGACAGCCCCGTGGCACTGCTTGTAATGGCAATTTGTGTCTGGTCTCAGGGTGGCAAATGGAAGGACCAGAGTGTTTCAAAGCATCCACTTGAAATACCAGGTTGAGTTATGGAAGTGTGGAGCTGTGGCCAGCCAGCATCTGGAGTAAAGACAAAGTGTTTGAGTAACTTGCCCTCTGGATACCTTCAGTGTTAAAAAATAAAAGCAGTGAGAAGAAGGATTGTTAACTCCCTCCAAATGCTGGCTGGAACAAAGAAAAAGACTCGCGCTATTCCTCCTAAAATTCACTTACTTCCAGTTATCTTAAAATTTTCATGTCACATAATAGCTTTAAAATACCTTCTGAATGCATTAGACTCTCTAGGTGCTTAGGAAATATTGCAGAATAATAACACGAAATGACCAAGCATTGAGCATTCCCACTGGAAAGGAGCAGTTGGCCCAAACTGGTGCTTGTGTTCATCTTAACCCTGATGTACGACCAGCCCTCCACCATAATTCTATCAAGAGATGGTAAGTTGCCTAGCAATGTGCTGACTGCAGAGGGTACGTGTCGAGCTAATTCAGTTTTTGTTCTCGTTTTCCTTGAGAGTTCAGCTTAAAGGAGTGATCCTTTCTCTGGCTGCAGCAAGAGCCACTTCTCGGCGGTCTCTCTTGTTCCCCGCTCAAGTGTCCCTGGTGATGTCAGGAATTCATTCACCGCCTTAAAGGTTTCCAGCTTATTGAGTAACCAAACGTGGTTTCTGCTGATTGTGTTGACTGAATACGTAGGGCCTTTCGAAGAGGCAAGGGTTTTATTTAAAGCAGAGCGTTTCGTTGTATACCATTTTATGGCAGGCAAAGGTCATCTGGGGTAAGCAGCCAGAACAGTGAATTGCCTCATTGCAGCACCTCGGAAAATAAGAGAGAGAAAGATACAGTAAAAGGTTTTAACAAATTGCTCCTAGTTATAAATTTTTAAAGTCGAGGAGCTGGTGCTGTGTACATTTTTAAATTGGAGATAACCATGCTTGTAGGATAAATTGAGTTAAGAACGGAACAAATCAAAATAATGGGGTGGTACTAAAAGCCTGGTGGTGCTGCCGGCGGCGCTGAGCACCGAGCAGACGGCGCGTCAGGGACCTGCTGCGTCCCTGCCCTTCCCACGAGGGTTTGTGGGGACCTTTTCCTTCTAACAGTGCCCCTCTCCTCCCTCAGTCCTCCCCTCTGGCTCCTGGTTACAGAAAGGGCTGGATTTGCCCGGTGATCCTTCTTGTGATACCCAGGGAGCAAGAGCCAGAGGGGTTTGTCTGTGGAGCAGGAGTGGGTTCCCCCAGGTTGTGCTAACCCAGATGTGTGTCAGTAGGGTGGGGGAAGCTCCAGGAGCTTCTGGCATCCCCTGGCAGAGCTGCTCCGAGGGAGAGGTGGCAGCAGCCCCAGAGATGTCACCTCTGTCCTTGCAGGATCTCCCTTGCTCCTTGTGGCATCAGTGGCTCCAGAAAGACTTTGTATTTTCTGAAACTTTTCTGTCCGTGGAACTTTTCTCTGTGGCAGGGGGAGGAGAGAAGAAGTAATTTTAACAATTTAATAAAGTACATAATGTAGGTTTTATAAGCTGGTGTGAATGCTCCTAAGTATTTTGGTCTTTTTTCATAACACAATGAACCTAATATTGGTAAAAATACAGATCTTAGCTGCCACCATAAAGAGAGGCTAGATTTAATAAACAGTTATGAATGTTGGCAGCTGCCTATCAGATTGTATAACATCGGCTACAGCACATGAAGACAGTGTCAACTTACATTTTATCTCAGAAGTATTTTCAAAGCATTTATTTTGCTTTCTCTTGAGTCCTTAACCTAATTCAAGTTATATAATTGGCGGAATATTTTTCCACACCGCTAATTGGCTGGGTGCCAGCGTGGAAACCATTGTATGACTTGATGATGATCAGGAATTAACATGACATTTGCGTGGTGGTAATGGAATACATTAGTAATGTAATTCATGACTGTAAGAAAGAGACCATCATCTCCCACCTCTGATCAGCAGGAGGGGCTGGGAGGATGATGAAATGCTCCCAGCAGGCACCTCACAGCAGTGGCTGGCCAATCTCGATGTCAAATTTAGTTTTAAATTCTTCAGACAAAGCTGTAATGCTTACCAATTAATTACTACAAATGTCAATTAAAAATCTACCAAATAATGCAGTAAGATTAAATTTCAATTAAAAAAATTACATTTAACAAGGAAGATACAACATTATTTTAATGAATTCTGCTGAAGGTGACAGTTTATCTAGATATATTTATACCGTGTAGGTGGATCTAAATTCATTGGATGATGTTAACCATGTTACTCAGTGTACATATTAGTTTTGAAAATTATTTCGACTTTGCCTATGTCCTGGAGGAGCTGGAGCATCAGGGGGCATTTCTCATCACCAGGAGAAGGGGGAATTTCACGCCTTCTCAGTAAAAAAATCTTCTCACACCTAAACTGAAGGCTTTAGTGTAGGATTCTGTCCCGACCAAATTTGTGGTATTTTTCATTGCTTCATATTTAGAAAAAACAAATAGAGCATTTTTGTTGTGCCAATAGAGCAAGCCCTGGCTTTTCTATGTCTATAATGATTTCTTGGGACAGTTTTTCAAGTAATCTGTTTTATCATACAAATAATACCTACTATTCCAATAACTCACCTAACAGGAAAAGATTTTGCTTTGGGAAGGTGGTGAACCCAAAGTCCTGAGCAGAGCTTTTATCTGCAGGGCTTCACCCTGGCTTGGTAGAGGTTGTGAATGCATGATTAAATCACCTTGTTGATACTTGAGATGCTTGAAGGGATATTTTGAACCCGGGGTGGCACAGCAGAGATCTTGTGGGGCGTGTGAAGCTGTGAGTTTGCAGGTGTGTGTACCACAAACTCGTGTATAGCACCTGTACCTCTTTGGATGCAGAGTGCTAACAGAGCAAAGTGGGGGTTGTAGCTGGAGTTTTGTGTGGCAGCAGCTTTGTTTTTATTGCTCAGGGCAGTTTTAGGCTGTTGGAGATTGAGGTGCTTTGGGAAGGCATGAGTGCCTGCAGTCACCAACATGGCACAGGGGCAGAGCTGGGCTGTGCAAATGGCTATCTTGGTATTAAAGTATTTATGAGATCTGAAAAATACTTTATCAGCTTCCTTGTACTTCTTTTCTGAGAGCTTTTATTATGTTTTCACACCATCACGTCTAGGTAAGAGGGAAGACATAATTGAAGAAGCAGATTTTATGTGTCAAGCCAGCATGGAAAGAAGTCCCTCTCAGGGACCAGAGGCTCCTTTTCCTTGGCACTGTTGTGTCTGGAGCTATCAAATTTCAGCAGGTTTTAACTTAAAGCAAAATACAGAAAAATACAATGTGCATGCAGAAAATCAGAGAAGCCAAACAACTGCTCATGGCAGGTTAAAGTAGTGATATTCTCTTCAGTAGACAGGTCCCTTAGATGCTGCTCAGGCTTTACCCATTGGTGGGTGAATGCAGCAGGCATGATCTGTCTCTCTGCTGCAATTCAGATACCTCTGGATATTGGTAACAGCTTTACAGGATCATAACTGCTTTGTGCTATTATCTGATAAAACTATCACCAGCAGGAGATGTGAGACAGCCTTTTTTTTTTTTTTTCCTATAAGGGCCTCAGAAATGGATGATGTGGAAGTGTAAGAGCAGTGGAAACGTTTTCTCACCAGTCCTCACAGACAGAAAGGTGATGGAGAGGAGGTTAGAACAAGACAGAATCATTTCCTCACCAGCAGCCAGAAAGCTTTAAACAAGGAGGCAGAGAGGGAGGAGTGGGAGCACGTAACATCTTTCTGCCAGGAGATAATGGTGTGAGGAGCTTGTGGGTTTGGGGCACCCACTGGTCAGACAATTAGGTGGCAGCTGGAGCTCCTGCTCTTAAAAAGCCATCTTTCCAGGGGCTTTCAGCTCAGGACCAGTCATTTTTTGATTTGAGTCCCAGGAGGAAGCCCGTGCTGTGGCTGCTGTATGAGAAGAGGCATATGTGGTACAGCAGGAAGAGAGCACCTTCTGTATCCCAGGTTCTGCTGCTCCCATGTGGAGCTTGTGCCCATCCCAAGCACTCATGGTATCTGGGCTCCTCACTGGGGTGTCCCACAATGAACCCTGTGCCCATCCTGAGCACTTGAGGTGGTGTCTGAATTTCCTACAGGTGAAAATTTCTGCCTTTGGTAGGGAAATGCTTCTCTCTTTCTGTAATAGTTGGCCAGACACCTTGAAGGAAGAGTCTTTGACTTTGGAGAAAATATTTATATCTCTTTGGGTTTTTCTTTTTCTTTCCTTGTGTAGGGCTATGTCAGCTATATTACACTGAGGGAACACTGAGCTGGGGGAGGAAACTTAAATAAGCTGCCCTCATATTGCCAGTTTATTCCCAGCTTTCATCCACTGATTTGCATGCCATCTGAAGTAAAAATACCCAGACTTCAGTAGTTTGTTTACCTTCGCTGGTATCACTGTGGGGTGACCCGAGGAGATGTAAAAACTGTTCTGGCTCTGACATTTGCATGAGCCACGAGGTTGGGTGAGAGGAGACAGACGCTGCGCAAAGTGAAAAGGCAACAGGGTTTATTAAGTCTTCCTCTTACCCTGGTTTATAATATTTAGACAAAAGCAAATATCTCCAGGGAGGCCTTGTGAAATGAGAGACCAGAGGAGGCTCTGTGAGCTGATGGCAGATTCTGTCCTTGTCAGGTGGGGTTGGGTGGTGGGATGCTGAGGAGGGGGCTGCGAGGGTCAGGCACACAGGGGGGTCCTGGATTGCTGCTTGGGGATGGGGGACGTGGACTTAAAGCACTAGTGTAGGACAAAGTCTTTATACTGTCATCATGATAATGCTCAGGGGGGAACAGCCTGAATTGCTCTTTGTCTTCATTAATACTTCTTCCCAGCAGAGCCTTAAGAGATCGTTCTCACGTTCAGATGTACGAGGAAACCGAATACAGAGTTGTTTGTCATGAAAATCCCATTTGTATACAGGGGCTGTAAAATCCCAGATGCTGAGCGTAGAGGGAGGCTGCTCTGTCATCAGCCAGTCGAGGGGAGAGTTGACTATAAAACCAAGCTGTAATTCCCTCTTGACAGGGGTGTGGTGGTTGTGTCTTCAAACAACTTCAAGAGCCTTGCCCTGCCAAGCTTTTATGGATTTTGTTCTCACAAGCCAGGTAATAGATAAGTCTGAGCAAGGAGATAGATACAGATATATATGAAAGGAAGACCTTTGCTCTAGGAAAATATCCATCATTGCTTTTTAAAGTCTGGTTCAGGATTTCAGTGCAGAGCATCTGAAGTGTTTGGGGTCCTTTTGTTGCAAAGGAGGTGCCGTGGGCCTGGGGCTGCTCTTGACATCTCCCAAGCATTCAATATCCCCTTGGTTCCAGGGCAGCAGGATGTGACCCTCACAGAAAGACAGATGGCACTGGGGAGCTTGATGCTTATTGTTTTCAGCAGAGCTCTACTGGAACCAATAAAGTTGCCGCCACCACTGCTCGGAGCAAAAGTGGCTACAGCTGAACAAGAGACACAAAATTATCAATTAAAAAAGACATCGCCAAGCCCATTATTTTACTGTTGAAAAAACATCCTCCTTCCCAGTCTTGATTTTTCCCCACATGGAGGGAATCTTTGGGATATTAATGATCCACTGTCATGTTTGTTTAACATATTTTTTTGACAATGCCTTTTTAGGGTCGAAGCCTGAAGTTTTTCTCCATGTGTTTCAGCTAGGGAAAACTCCCAGTGTCTCAATGGGGCCTCTTCTGAAACAAATGAAGACTAATTTTTCTCAACTTAATTGGGAATTTCATCTGAATAAACAGAGAAAGGCCCGGGCTTTGTTTATATAAAATATCATGAAATGCTGCTCTGCTGAGCAGCTGAATTGCTGCTGGCGAGCTGGTTCTCACCCTTGAGATTTCTCATGAAATTGGTGGCCAGAGCTCTCCACGGTGGCTCAGTTCTCACATGGACCACCATGACCCCATGGTCTCCTGCCTTCCTGCCTCATCCTTGCTTTTCCATGATCACTGCAGGCACCTGGGCAGGGCTTGGGAGCTAAAGACAGTGTCATTTTGGGGAGATTTGGCCTTAACCTGAAATTCCCATGTTTTTGTGGGTTTAAGTCAAACCTTAATATTACTTCAGCATACTGTTTTTGTGGTTTAATGTTCTTACCGTTTTTTACAGTGTTTCTTTTAAATTCTGCCACTGAAGTGTATGAGAGTTGACAAGTGTAAATATGTAGTTAGACAATTTCAAAAGTGTATTATTTACTGATCGACCATAATGGCTCCAAAGGAACCATTATACTCAATCATATCATGTCACTCTGTGGCACTTATTATGATGGTAATATGGATATGCATATTATTTTATTTTTTTTAAAGCATGAGAAGCGTTATTGTGCATGTGTAAAAGCTGTTTTTAATTGTCAGTAATGCTCTGAGCTTTTTTTAAGACCAAGAATTTAAACCACCTATGGCTACCAGCCTGCAAATTGTGGAAGCAAAAATCCATGCCTTTAGGAGGATGAAAAAAGCCAGGCTTGATATTTACAGCAGTGCAACTGTGCATCTCCTTGATATGGCTCTTTTACAGCTTTGTTAGATCCGAGGGCAGCCTAGAACCCTAACCTGAGAGCTTGGCAGGTAAAAGCTTTCCATTTTATCTCTGCAGCTTTCATCTGCTCCTGTAATCTTTTCCCCTGACTTCCTAATTGTGTTTGCAGCATTAGCAAATGGGCGGTCTGAAAATACCACGCAGTGCAAGTCACGTTAATTCAGGGACCTTTTTTTTCTTTAAGGTGTCACAGAAGATGTCTTTTTGTAGCACCGGGGCAGAGAAAGAAGGAGAGGAGGCAGAATGAGAGCAGAATGTGAACACTGAACCATGTAAAATAAAAGAAAGAGACAGGCAGAGAGCTGGGAGGGCTAAATATGCTCCAGCCTTTCCAAAGAGCTGGTTTCAGGAGAGAGAGAGAGAGAGGGAGAGAGAGAGGGAGACAAGAGAGCATAAGCAGGAGCTTGCTTGCTAGAAAATGTCTTTTGTGGAGAAGATGGGAGGAGAGTTTGAGTTTTACTGACTAGAGGTGAGGAGCTAAGGTGCGGGTTTGGCGCACGGCAAATCGATCGCGGAGCAATAATTAGAGAGAGGAGGAGGAATCAGAAGTGTTTCTTAACTTAGAAACAAGGATGTGACTGGCTGCTGGCTGTTGCTACTTGGAAGCAGGTAAAAAAGAAAGGAATCTGCTGGGCAAAGTCCTCACCGCAGAAGACACAATGAAGGTGAAACCCAGCTTGTGGTTGTTGAAGAGAGATGTGGGAAAGGAAAAGCCCAGTGGTGTCCAGGAGGTCATTGTCCAGCAGGGCAGTGACCCCTCTGCAGGAGCTGTTCTGGGGCTGTGTGTCAGTGGGAAAACCTCCCACTGGAAATGATTTCGCTGTAAATATGGAAGATTAACCATAAGATGCTAGAATGAGCCACATTTGAATCGTTCAGGACAAGGAGGACATACGGTCGTGAACTGGTGGCAGCCAGATTTCCTTGCAATAGTTTTTAAATTAATAAAAGTAACAAGTTTTTTTGTGGTTGGGGGTTTTTTGGGATGTTAATTTTTGGGGATTTTTTTTGTTTGTTTGGGTTTTTGCTGTTGTTGTTGGGTTTTTTGCTAATTCTGCAGTACTTCTAACTTGACTCTCTTTCTGAAATTGTATTAAAACCAGTTGTTCTCTTTTGAAATACTGAAAAAGAAACATGAAAACAAATAAATGTACTCTTTACTATTTCTGTCCTTGACCTACATAAACATCTGTATAGTCAGGCTCAGTCTTACATTTGTGAAAAGTCTGGGGCAAGTTGAACATAAATTTTGAGATGGCTCCTGGTTAGAAAAGTTACTTGCTGAAGTCTCATCACCCCAAACATGAAATATTGGTGTTTCTGCTGGGATAATTTGTTTAATATTCTGAATAAATTGTATAGCTGCTGGTTTCTATAAGAGGATGGAATTTATGAAGCTACAGTGCATTTGTACACACACATGCACTAGCACACAACACTTGTTGATGATTCAGAGAAGGAGTAGAGTAATTCAGCTCTTGGACTGCCTCACGTGTGATTGGCTTCCTTTCTGGGGGACTTATTTTAGGGAAAAATCAATGTCAACTGAAAAACATTCCATTCTGAAAAGACAAAAATTCCCCTACTTGTGAAAATGTGTCTTGGCAGCTGATTTAACTTATGATACAAGATTTAACACTTTTCACTAAACATGAATTTTTTACCATGGCAACAGCTACGTTACGGGCCACATGTTGGAGACTTGCATGTTGTTGCAGAAACTTGTAGCTCTCCACATTTAGCCGAATCCTTGTTTCCACCGGCAGAAGGAGCCCACTCCTGCAGCTGTTTTGGGCACAGATCTCCTGGTGGGGGCCCGTGGGCATCCCCCAGCCCCCAGCAAGGTGATTCTCTGCCAGGTGATGTGTAGGCAAAGCACTTGATGACAGAAGAACCCAGTGAAACTCACAGTTTTGCCTCCAATTTGCCATTCCAGCGGCAGAGTGGGAAGAGCTTTCTAAGAGTCTCACTTCTCCAGATTCTCCCTTCTCTTTTCCCCTCCCCATCACTGCTCGGACACAGGCAGCTCAACCCCCCTTTGCCACGTGCTCTAGCAGTCCTGCCATGTCCCCCTGCTCCTCTCTCAGCTCCCTGTCACCTCTCATTTGCCGTGGAGTGGCTTTTCAGGCGACGTTAATTGAATCGCGCTCATCGGGGACTTGGTAAAAGCGCGACGGGCGGGACGGAGCCCTGGCAGGTGGCAGCAGCCCTTGACAGGAGGGATGTGTTGCTGTGCTGGTGCTCCAGAGGTGATGGGCTGGAGCTTCTGCAGTGTTGTATCCCTCTGGTATTGGTCTCCCCTGTGAAACCCTACCTGCCCCTTGACTCTGACCTATGGCCTTTGGCATAGGTAACCCCGTCCCCTCCCCTGAAATGGATAAAACCCCCCCATCCCTCCCAGTTCTCCCTCTTTGGCCTTGAGATCCCTTCTTGGAACAAACCTTGGAACATATCTCAGGGTAAGAGCCTCTTTTGGATTTACTTCCCTAACCTGAAGATCCCCTCACCCAAACCTCCCTAAATTCTGAGCTAGCAGCTGGCCTCGGGGGGCAGAGGAAGGGGAACACTTCACTGCAGGAGCACAAAGTTCCTGCCTTTGGAGCTGTGAAAGGAGCAGGCCAACACGAGCAAAGGGATAGATGGCTTCAGATGGTTGAGCCTGTTTTTTTTTTCCCCTCAAACAGAACCAGATAATCATTTGCTAAAACTGTACATCCTAGCTACGAAGGACTAGGTGTGAAACAGTAAGAGGATTTAAGTTGATAGGTAATTGCAACATATGCAGATAATTTGAGTAGCAGCAGTTTTATTTAATCTTACAAGTTAGGAAGAGTTTTAAATTCTCTTGCTTTAGGACAAAGCTATCAAAGGGTTAGAAAGAAAGTCCTGTTTCCAGAGGTGAAAACTCTCAGTTCAGATGTTTCTTGTACCTTTCTCTGAAGTGTCTGGTCTTGGCCATTGCTAAGCAATGACCAAGCACATTTAATGCGCCTTTCTGGGCACTGCTGGAACCTTTACCCTTTTTCTTTCATGCAAACCAGCGCAATTTAAATGAAACCAGCTATGCAAAGTAGAAGCTTGACATGGTGGGGATACTCATCCCCATCAGTTCTGGGCTGTGGTGGCACAGTGAAGGGTGTCCTCTACACACCCAGTTCTGCTGGTCTAATGTCCCCAGAACAGCTCCTTCTCTTGGCTGTAAGACTGGTTTAAATCTGGCCTTTACTTGGTGTGAATTCTCCAAGCTGTGCTGGTCCAGAACTTAAATAATTTGCTTCTCTTTTTAGCATCCTGTCTTTTAAAGGTGTTATATTTGTTTCCATTTAGCGTCAAATTAAAATTAAATGGTTCTGCTTTGTAGATGTAATAGTGTACAAATATATCTATTTTTAAATCCTTTTAGCCCATGTCTATGTATGTGACTAAGAAAAAAGCAGCAGACTAGGGGCCTCTGATTTTTGTTTTACTTGAATCAAACACCCTATTGGGATTTCAATTATAAGTGAATGTTACACTTGTTTGTTACTAAGGTGACTACAGTGTCAAGGTTATACAGATGCTGTAGTATTATAAATGCAGAAATAATGCAAAAAAGAAAAATAGTTGTCTTGGCTAAAATCATCTTATCCCTATAGCATAAAGTTGCACGCTGTCCTACATTTCAATTCTTGTTCTATTAAATTACCTGTTTAATAATTTGAATCCAGTGTTATTTTTATATTATATTGCAAGTGTGTGACTGTGAGGTTATTTTTAAGATATATTTATTAAGGGAATGAATACAATAAGACAAGTCATTGCAGCCCACATACAGTTCCTTGACTTCTCATTTTATGATGTTTCAATTGCATATGATTACTGAATATAAGTTTTAACTTTTATGGGGGTTCATTAGAGATGCAGCTGTGTAGAGAGAAATTCAATAGAATCTGATAATTTTTTTAAGCTCTAAAAGTGTAGTGAGATGGAGCAACTTGATGGAGCATAACTCAAAGTTCTGACTTTGAGCTTGGGTGCACAAATTGTGGGGTCTTCAAGGGCTTTGCAGGGCTGCAGTGGAAATTTGCTGCTGATGGGGCGAGGAAGGGCACTAAAGTGAAGTCTGTGTGTTTGGGGTGTGGTAGACCAGAGCATCTCAAATGAAAGGCAGTGGCCTTTTTTTTTTTTTTTCTGGGTAGGACAAAGAGAAGAAGTGATGTCCTTGCTTGGGGCCAGGACTAGCATGAAAAGCTTTTTGCTCCTTTGTGGATCAACACTCTGGTGGAGAAATATGGTTTCAGTAAATCCATGGTGTTTTCTTCTTAATAGATAATCTAAGTGAAATGAACTCCTCAAAAACTGATACTGAAAGCAATCTTAGTGAGCAAGTGCTGAGAAAACAACTTTTGGGGCACATTTAAAGGAATAGATGTAGTAAATGAGTAAATATACCCTGTGGTTTAATGCTGCAGTGCTTTGTGTGAATACTAAACAGGAACATACCCCATCAAATACAGTTTTTCCATAATTTATTAGCATAATATGTTTGTTTTTAATGCATAGGAATGTAAATATTTATAATGGAATGATCATGTCTTTTAGCAGGGGGAACCCCTGTTCAAAGCTATTAGTGCCATTAGCTGTCTGGAAAAAAGTTATTTCATGGTACAGATGATTTCTTTCCAAACATCAACTGTCATAACCCAGATCCAGAGAAAAGACATCCCTGTCTGGGCATGGGAGAAAGTATCACGGGTGACTTGAATGCAGGACTTCAAAAATCTCTGCTCTGTGATTAAAGCTGTGGCTGGGCTTCGTGTCCTTGCTTACTTCTAAGTATTTGCTTCTGGTGGCTCCTCCAAGTAGGGCCCTGTGGGGTGGAGAAACTGGATTTGCCTTACCTCAGAGCAGAAAATACCTCAGCTTTACTGGGAACCTGGTTCTTGCCTGTGGGGAGTGGAGAGGAGGGAAGGGCAGTGGCACTGGGGAGGACGGGTGGGTTGGTTTCATTCTGCCCGTGGAACATCATCCCCAGAAAAATGGTGTTCCTGGGCCAAGCCTCCTCCCACAGCAAGGGAAAACAGATGAAAAGCAATGAAGCACACAATTACATAATGAAAAACAATAAAATGCATTTTCTAATATGTACTACTAGTGACCAGGTGACTTTATTAAAAAACGGAATGTGATTATGTTTCCAAGTATTGTGCTGTGTGATAAACTCCGGGGAAAAACTGACAAACTTAGAAGGAGAAGACTTCTTGTTTAATATAAACCTCAGACTTTGAAGTGACACGTAGCAGGGAATAAATGTCCATCATCTATCAAATGAGGTTTGAACGGTTTAGGTCACACTAGACAAACACTTCTCACCCTAAAACCTTCTTTTCATCTTCATTCATCAACAACACCTTAAGCTTGTGCCCCTCTTTTTCTTTTCCACTCTCTCAAAAAACAATAATCTACTTGATGCCTACAAATCACTTCTGGCTGGCACTCGTTAGGCGAGTTATGAGCTGTGGCTGCTGCTGCTCCCTTCGGAGCTGCCTCCTGTGCAGGGAGAAGAGGGGGCTGGAGGTTTGGGAAGAGGCGGAGGAGGGAGAAGTGCTGCAGAGATGGTGGCTGTAGACAAGGGAGGCAGTGAGCAGACAGAGCTGAGTGAGCTAAGAGACATAACTGGCAAGGAGGATTCATTCCTGTGTGGCAGATCCCTTTCTTGAGCTGGAGATGGGAACCAGTGGCTCTGCTGATGTTTTTGGTACTGGATGTATAACTCCACAACAGCCAGGTCTGGAGCCTTAGAACACAAGGGCAAACCTCCGTGGGCAGGCTGGAGAGGTTTGTTCTCTTCTGCAGATTCTTCAAGCTGCCCTGGTGTGTGCTTAGACCCAGAAGCTCATCTTCAATTTGCTTTCTTAGTCTCAGGCTAACTTACATCACTGTGCCTTGTAATTTCTTCCTGTGGAGCCCTCTGAAGTCCTTGGCTGGGCTGTGCATGGGGTGCTCAAATCACATTTCCTAGTAGGAAGCTACCTCTCTTACACTAATCCTTGTCCAGTAACTCTTAATTTTGACTCTTAGGCTTTTCCAACTTAGGGGACTCCTCTTGGATTAGTTTCCCTATGGCACAGTTTCCCTCCCTCCTTGCACTGCTTGCTTGTTCCTTCCTCACTGGTTCTTTTTTTCTTTCAAAGATACTTTTCTGACTCCATCCCCAACTGCCTGAAGTGATTTGTTAAGTAGCTCAGTCTCCTGGTTTTCAGAGGCCACAGACTGTTTTCTCTTGATTTCTGCCTTCCTCCTTTTTTTTTCCTGTGGTTCTGGGAAACAATTTGGCAGACACAGCTTCCTCGCAACCACTGGCTGATGTTAATCCATGGGACTGCAGGGGACATGGACAGCAGCAAAGATCTGTTTGAAGGCAGAATTTTGTGTGGAAATATCGGTAAATCTGGCAAGGAGAACTTGTTGGGAGGGCACAGACAGTCTTGGGGAGAGAAATGAGCATTTTGATTGCAACAGAAGTTGATTTCTCCCCCCTCCCCCCTCCATCTCCACTTTAAACATTGCTTCATCTTATTCTAATGTGGGATTTGGATGGTGCCACCATCTGTGTGGTTGTGGCCCAGCATCAGGAACCATGGTGGGGAGGTCTGTCACCCACCCAGCCCATCTCTGGCATCTTGGAGTCACCGTCCCATGCTCAGCACCCTCTGGACATATTCTCAGGGGAGGTTTGGGTATCATTATCATTTGGGTATCTTTGAAATTTGTCACAGTGATTTAAAATCCCCAGGGTATGGCTGGTGGTTGGGTGGGGGAGCTCCAGGTGGTTAGGAGGGACCAGGAAATCTGCAGCCTCATTAATGAAGGAAGGAGGATTCACCCATTTGTGGGAACTGGTCACACATCGTGGAGTATCACGAGGTAAGCCAATTTCCTACCCCAATACCTTCTTTTCCACTTCTCTCCTTTGCAGTTGGAAAACCATAAATCACTTATTTGAAATATATTTAAAGAGAAGAATATTTTCCCCTGCATTCCCACTTAATGCTTTGTAGCAGGTACAGTTGGGATCATTCATGTGGTAAAGCAAATGAAAAATTCTTTTTTAATACTGTGTCTTCATTTTAGACAGTTTCCTCTTTTACTCGGTTCTTAGATGATAATTCTGAGTCCTTAGATGCTGCTCATTCTGTCACAAAAAGAAAATGCAAAACAGGATATTTTAATATTAGTAATAATGAATGTTTACATGATTAGCTCAATTACTTTGTTCAGTTTGACATTTTGTCATTGTGGACCTGTCTTCCTCTCTCTTTTAAAGTGCGTTAGTAGTGATGGGAAGTGCAGGGGTGGGGCTGTGATCTGGGTCTTGCTGAGCATCTCCCTGGAAGGAACAGGATTCTGATCCCTTAATACCACCTACCACCTCAGGCAGACTTGCCAACAGATCTCCTTGCCCTGGACTGTTAGAGGCACTTATTTGGACCTCCTTAAAATACAAGTCTTTGAAAAATTTTGTCCTAAAAATACGTATTTTGCCTGTAAATTGAAAAAGATGCATCTTCCATGTGGCCCTTTAAAGTCGGTACAAGACTGGGTCATTCACTGGTCTAGAAATTCTCCTTTGTGAATCAACTCTGTGTTGTAAGAATGAGTTGTTCATCCAACCTGTAATTGCTGTTGTCTGACACATTTATTTTACAGATTTTGGGTGTTCGTAGTTAGGAAAAATACTGTTCTGCAAAGATGGTTTCTGGCCAAAAAAAGAAAAAAGCGTTCTGGAGGTTCTGGTGATATTGGAAGAAAAACACTTCAGTGGGTTCTGTTCTTGGTGTTTTCACTCAAGAGAAGCAGCAAGGATAACTGTGTTAGCAGCAGGGTGCCACTGAATGATGGAGAAGCTGAAGGAATGGCTTGTTTTCCTGTTATGTCACTGCTTTGGCTTTCTCTTTCTCTGTTCCTCTGTTTCTTCAGAAAGGCCCTGCAGCCTGCAGATAACAGAAATTAAATTAGTATTGATAAAACATTAGACACTCCTATTAATATTGACAGTCTGTCGATACTGTTGTGCTACTTTTGTAATAGGGGATGTTAACGGATAATACTTTAAATAAAAACACACTAATCTTGTAATCACTGAACACGTAGCGGGGTCTCGGCTGGGCTCACTCCTCCCCTGAGCTCCCCCAGCCCTGCCTGCCAGCCCTGCCTGCCTCCAGCTCCCCTTGGAGCCCCCGAGGGTCAGGAATGTTGTTCCCTCTGGGCTCGACCCCGTTGCTGTGGGGCGGAGGTGATGGTGTTCAGCTGTAGAGCAGGGGTAGGGATGGGAATCTCCCCATGGCTCCCAGGGCTCTGGGGTTGGTTTGAAGACCTGTCTGTCCACTGCACTGAGCTCTGGGGGGCTGTGGGTGGGTGCAGCCCTGGGCTGTGGGGTCAGTCCCAGGACGATGGAGTTTCAGTCCTGTGGTTGCTCCTGGTGTTTGATGGGGGGTTGCCCTCCCTGCCTGTGTGTGTCCACGAAGTTTGGGGCAGGAGGCAGCACAAGGATGACTTCAGGTTCTGATGCAAGGCAGCAAACCACAATTCCCTGTTGGACCGTGCTGGCTGAGCGTGCAGGGGGTGAGAATACGTGAGGTCAAAGCAGTGCCCTTAATCTATGGTTCTTGTCCTAATACTTAGCACATGTTAGCAGCTCCGCATTTCTTGTGAAGTTTGGGTTTTTTTTTTTTTTTCTCCTTTTAAGTCTATCATGAAAATCACCATGTTCATCAGAGCTAAAGTTATTTGTTAAATGGCCTAAAAAATACGCATTAAACAATAATGATTACTTTGGTAAACACAGATGTCCTTGTATTATGCAGTGGGTTTTGTACACGAATTTGTACACGTCTGTGAAACTGAATTTGCCATCTACCTTGAAAAATGGGAACCACAGTCCACGTTAATTGCTTCTGCCTGAGCCCCCCGCTCCACCTGCTGTGCTGCTGCAATCCCCTGGTGCAGTGCTGAAATCCTTGGTGCTCCAGGACGGGCACAGCCACCAGCAGGTTGGCACTTGCAGATGTGTGCCCATCGTGGGAGGTAGCAAGGCAACAGTCTTAACTTCTGCCTCTTTGTTTTCCAACTCCCAGGATATTTTTAAAAAGGGGGAGGGAAAACCCTTTATCTCGCTGAAAACCATCTAGTGATGATCAGTTATTCACCGCATTATTAATGCTTGTTTGGACGTTGCTTGGACTGCTGGGTTTAGCAGCTTCCCCGTTATGTATTGAATAAAATGAAACAAGTGTCACAACAGCGGTGCTATGATGCTGACAACCGTCCTTGGCTGTGCATCTCATTAGAGAGGGATACATTTATCTTTGTTGTGTATCTGTGAATGACAGAAGTTGACAAACATCTTTTAAGAAGTTGCTGTTGGGAGAAAGTTACATTTATGGCGAAAAACCCAAGAAGAAACTGCTTGTTGTGAAGGTAAATAATTATTTTCCCCACACTTGTGTTTCATAAATCGCCCTCCTCTGTCATACTCAGTGCTTTTTACTTTGTTATTGCATATATGCTGAAGGAGATCCTCCCCTGGATCACTTGCTCTTGGAAAGAAATCTTGGAGGGTTCAAAGCAAAGTTTGTATTGAAACTTGGTCTTAAGACTGGATAAAAACCTTTGTATTTCACAGTTTTAAAGACTGAATTCTTTTATTGTAACAATGTACATTAATTCCCAGGGGACAGTAGAATTTTTCCATAATGTTTTTTAGGGGCAAAGAGTATTAACTTGACAGAGGAAAGATACTCAGGAGGAGAATTACCAGGTAGGGGCCTGGTTGCTGTCAGCTGAACAGTGAAGCTGTACTTTAAAACACCCTTTTCCAGATGCATGATATATTTGCATAATTCATCTCAGCCTGCATTTCTGCAGGTTGCTGGCACTGTCCCCCTTCAGTGCCTGCCTGACTTCAGGGCAGGAGCAATGACTGCCTGCAGTGATGGTCTGCGTGTGCTTAGGGGTCTTTGGACCATCACTGGGAGAGCTGAGGAGCAACAAGAAGTCAGGATGGTTTTTTAACAGGATACTTTCCAAGGTGAAGAATGGAGATGTTCACCATCCTGGTTAAAATGGCTCCTACCTGTTCATAATGAATCAGAAAAGAAGATGTTGCATATTCAGGTGCGTTTGCATGACTCTCTGGATTTCACAGGCGCTGTGTGAGTGCCAAGGCAGTGTTGTGTTGACCCACAGAAATCTGAGAACAGTTGAGAAACCAGTGGGAAGAGGCAAGTGTGGACTTGCAGAAGGGAGAAGAGGCAGGGAGGAAGCAGGCTGGAATTGCTTTTTCCTGCTGTCCCTCCACTTCCAACGTGTGATGGAGCAGTGGTCGTGCAGCCCTCTCCCAAAAACATCTGTGCTGCTGCAAGGAAGCTCTGCTGCTTCTGGGGTCAGTTGGTCTAGTTGGATTTTTTCCTTTTCTTTTTTTCATCTAGACCCATTCACCTTTCAGCATCCTGAAGCTGAGAACACATTCTCTGCAAGAAATTGTCATTTAGGGAGAAGTCTGTGTTCAAGGAGTTCTCAGCTTACACTCACCCTTGTGTCTGAAATTGTTTTACTTCTGTTCCAAGTAACACCTAAAATTGCCACTTAACCTTGCAGGCACTTTGTTAAGTCTGTATTTTTGATTGCAGCAGCTGGGGTGGAGTTTCCTTTGGGAATTAAGGAGTAGGAAGTGTTGTTTGTAGTTTTTTGTTGGGGTTTTTGCTGACTGGTGCTAATGTGTAGGTGTGGATGTGCTGCTGTTTTTGTAATACTTTTATTGTTTATGGAATTGTTAGTTAATTAATGGTAACAATGCCTGGAGCCTGGGAGAGGTATTCTTTTATGTTTGCTCAGATCAGAACAAGTAAATAATTTTATAACTTAGAAAGAGATTCGAGATTATTCTCCTCGGTTTATTTACCTTGCAGGTTTGCATCAAGTATTTCCACAGCTTGTTATCAAATTTCCCCAAATTAATTAGTGTTATTTCTAACAAAATAACTGATGAGAAGAATGCCTTTTTTTTTTTTTTTTTTTTAGGATTCAGTAGGATGTAGGTGGAGCCCCCCAAGACGGAGTCAGGTGCTGCTACTGAACTTGCTCTAACTTAGTTGGTGTGGACGTGGTGAGGTCTCAAGTTGGTTTGAAATAATTTCCATGTGAAAACTAGAAGGCAGTAGGGATTCTGATGGATGAAAATGCATTTTGGAACTCTGTTAATTGCTTCACGGTTTACTCAGACTAAAACCTACTTGGTGACTTTGTCTTCCACATTTATCCAATGAAATAAAATTCAAACCAGCCCACAAGCCAGAGAATGTTTTTTATTTATGTGCAGTGTAGTTCCATCTGGTCCACGTTAAGGACCCCAAAAATATATGTGATTAGCTTTATAGTTCACTGCTAAAGGTAGCAAAGCTGGCTTTAAACATCTTTCCCATTTTCAGCTTGCATCTCAAAACATTTGCTGGCATTTCCTGACTATGATTACCAACCAAAGATTTTCCTGGTTGTCTTTTCACTTTTTAAAGTATGTTGCATAGTTTCCCTGCTTAAAATATCACTGAAGCCTCTGCTATTCCCTTTATAACTCTTATGCTAAGTATCCATCTCTGTCAAGACTGGTCAGTCTCAAGCCCTGAAGCTCAGTGTTAGGAAATGTCAGATAACATATACTATTAAAGTAGTAAAACTTATGACTATAGCCAGCTCTGAGCTCATGCTCAATAAAATGAAATGCCATGTATTAGAAATAATACAAAAGGTGAGCTGTGCTGCTTCACAACAATTAAGGAGAGGATTTCATGTAATTGCCAAAAGCTGCCTCAGAAATGCCCACGGAGTGCACAAAGAAGGCTTAACATCATCAGCTCAACCCACTTTAAATTTTAGGTGTTGGCTAATCAAAGCCCTGTATTTCCACTAACCAAGTGGTTGAGGCCTTGAAGAGAAAGAAAAAAAAGTATCTTTATCTACTGCACTTAAGCCAAGTTGTCTTCTTTTGCATCGCTGCTGTAACAAATCCATGTTTTTATCTGGTTACTCCACACTGGAAAACATCACCGTTTTCAAGTGGTTTGGTGCAGCCCCAGCACTACCACAACCCCTGAAAAAGGTTAAGAACCCCAGATTTGTGCACCTCCAAGGTTTTTCTGCCTGTGCCATATTTAGTTTTGGAATGCCTGGAGCTGAAGTGGAGAACTGCTGCTGGGTTTGCTGCAGCATGTCCCAAACGCCATCGTGGCACAAGGTTCTGTGGCTGCCCGTTTCTGAAATACAATCTGAACGACAATTCTAGCAGCTGCAGGGCTCAGAGATCATTCACCAGACCCATGCTATCAGCTGGCTCTAAGGGCCCAGAAAACCACCCAGTTTTCTGCAGAGATGCAGCAGACCAGCAACCTGAACCAGGTTTGCTTAACCTTGATGCTGCTGATGGGGACAAGACTTAAGCACGAGGTGAGGACATCACTCTCCATCCCCTTAATTAGCAGACAATACCCCAGTACCTACCACACAGCATCCAGCTTGTGTAACAGCCTGGAGAACATGTTCCATGTGCAGTTATCCCTGTGCATGGTGGTAATTCAGGGAATTTTCCCTAAAAGTTCAGTATTTAGACCTTGAGGAGATGGGCTCTCAACCTCAAGAATGTCCAGAAGTGCATAGCAAGAAGTGCCAAGGATTTTCAGGAGTTGAGCTGGAGGTGTTGTTTGAAGTTAACCATATTTTATTTTCTCAAACCCTTTCTTGGGACTTAATTTATATAGCGCTGTGATGGGCATGTATAAACATTGTGATCAGGTTACAGTATGAGTGAAATAGGTAGACTCGTTTTCTTTTTCTTTTCTCACTATAAAAATGCAAGAAATTCAATTGCTTACCCCATAAAATGCACATTTCTGCTACAGATTAGTCATATTTTAATGAGGCTGTTACTTATACAGTAGTACATTAGCAAAGTGTCCTTTGATTTTTATATAGCCAGTGTTTACACACTGGTTCAGAGAGGCCTGACTGTTATTCCCCCCTAAGATGGGGTATTTGGGTTGAAAAGCTGTCAATACGAGTTTGGGACATCTCTGGGTTACACACAGGTGCCAATAATTTGGGGAATGGGTCCAGGCTCAGCGCCCCAAAAGCTGCGTCTGAGCTGCTCCACAGCAGCAAGGGTGAGGGCTGTCCCCAAGCTGCTGGATGGAGGGGCCAAATCCTGCACAGACCCGGGGTGTAAAGAGATTTTCTAAGTTTCTGGCTCCCTTTTGTTGCACCTTCTCTGGGAGAATCAGCGGTGAAGCGGAGCAGAAAGCCCGGCGGCGGGATGAAGACATCCTCTGTCCATCTCTGCCTGCGAAGCTGAACTGAAGCCTTCCTGCGCTGCTCAAAATTGTGATTTTGGATAAAAGGCTGTGTAATAACTTGAGAAATGTGTGAGAAGATCTCGTGTTAATACTGTATAAACCTTCTTTAACTTCAGGAAGCTTAAAATCAAATTTGGCAGAGCTTACAAGGGCAGTGAATATGGAGCCACTTGACTCCGGTAACCGAGAGAATTGGCTGACAGACCTGCAGTATTTTTGATTTTTTTTTTTTTTTTTTAATAATGCTCTCTGCATTTTTGAAAGTATTTACTTGTGTGTAAAAATACATATTGGACTTTACCTGTATGTTGAAATTTAAGTCTAATGTCTGTGCAAAGATTTTCCCATTTCTTTGGGGAAATGGAATGAGGAGAGTATTACAGTGCAATTTAGGTTCCCTGGGTTTCAGGCTTTTTTTTAAAAAAAGAGGTAATAAGGGAGGTTAATTGTGGAACTAGGAGGCTCCACTGACTCATCTTCTGAATAAAGAAATTCAGATGTGTTGTGACCTCAAGAAAGTGAATTTTTAGAGCAGTTGAAGTTAGAAATCTGGGATAAATTCGGGTATTTGAAAGTCATGGTAACAACCATTTGTAAGAGCATATCATGCTCTATAGTAAGATTGCATAAGGGCACAGGAGGAAGCATCTGATTTTTTACTTTTTTTTTTTCCCTTTTGGCATTCTGTTTGTGACAATTACATGACTCTCTATTAACTGTGTGTGGAAGAAAGCAGTGTTATGAAATGAGGAGAGATTTCCTTCATCTGTTACTCTCTAGGTAATTTTTGTGCTTTTTCCAGTATTTAAGTACCTCTTAACTGCTTGCTGTCCATCTGTATACCATTCATAGTACTGTAAACTAGTATATGTAGCATGACCTTGTAACTTGCTTTGTTTGTGCATCTGCCAGTACAATATGTTGTCTTTCCTTAAAATGCAAATATGCTCCACGCAGCACAGAGCTCCTTAGTCAATAAATAAATGGAGGTAAAAAACTGTACCTAATACCCATTTAATTTAAATTCATTTTATAAACATAAAGACGCCTTTTAAGAGAAGCTTTAATTCAGACTAGCACCTTGATTTGTGGTTGCCATGGAGAATCAAATCTGTCATTTGACAAGAAAAGTCACCCATTTATGACAGCACTTTATCTTGTCTCTCCAGGGGAAGAAAATGTCAAAAGTGAGAGCAGAAAAAAATAAAGCCTTGAAACACCAGAATTTCTTGATTTCATTTTTATTATTCAGCTATCATATCCTTTCTGATAATAGCAACTTGGTGAAAATAAATAATGTTCCTACAGTAAAATCAAATATTTCCTATTGGAATGGACAGGGCTCTTTGTGATTGTCAGTGCTGTGAAGTCTGGCAAGAAATAGTGTTATTAGATAAACCCACAGTGCCCAAATCCCATTTTCTTTTCATTACAGTGTCAAAATAATTATACCTGTGTAATTTGGGTAAGAAATTGTAGAATAAGTAAAATGGTCCATTGGAAAAGATTGCTTTAAGCTTGTGTTCACTATAGGGTGGGGTTTTTTTGCATGCTGAAGGAAAAAAAAAAAAGATAAAAAAAAAATTTGTATAATTTCATTTGAATAAAAATGTCTGGTTACTCTTTCATGTTCTGTGCAACCAGAGGAGACGGCAAGTGCTGTGTTCTGTTGGGGTTTTTACATCCATGCAGCTTTTGTAAAAGAGAGTTAAAAGAGCCAGGAGTTTTAACACTTTTTGATTCTCAGGTGAAAAATCTCTGTAGAGTTTCAAAGACAGTAGATAAAATCGATGATTATCTGAATTTCTTTTTTTTTTTTAAAATTTTTTTTGAAGTGTTTTTATTTTGTAGGATTAAGAGATGGGAAGAATCAGGTACTTTCAGGAATATAATTAGCTAGCACAAGTGTTTACGCGTGTACATTTAATCCATATAGACACTCAGTTGCCCCCAGGGGAGAAACACTTACTTGTAGCGTTGCATTACTTTTTACATAAATCTAAAAAGTGCCGTTGAAATAACGAGACTAAAATAATCCACTCTGCGCCTCTTTCTTGAGACGGCGTTTGTGCCTTTCACAGTGTTAGAGGGTTTGATGTGGTTCAGGAGTAATCTTGTATCAATGAGATAGCATTATAATAGAAAGTCCTTTAGTGGTTTAGTGTAAATATTGGGCTGGTAGGGGAGCTGCTTGCTGGAGCCGCCGTGCCTGCAAGAGATTACAAAAAGGGAGAGAAAGGAAAGGGTCGGAGGCTCTTTTTTTTTTTTTTTTTTTTTTTTTTTTTTTTTTTTTTTTTATCCTTGAAATTGGCTGGCGGTGCTGGATCCATAGCCAAAGCTAGTTGGGATCTGCTGTGAGAAAACAGGCAGCACAATAGTTCCCTATTCCTGCCTTCATGCGGAGTCTGAAGCCAAATCCTGCTCTTAAATACTTATGTGTAACTCAGCGTGCCTTCACCAGGCACTGCCATGCCTGCCCGCTGGAAGTAAGTGATGTGTTGTATCCTGGGGGTCTTTAAAAAATGTACGTGGTTGCAAATGTCACCTTCGTGGGGAAATAGCTGCAATTTGGATTTTTTTTTTTTTTTTTTTTCCTAAATGTTGGTTTTTAACACGTATTAGCATCATGTCATGGGAAGTGTGTTAGCATGGGCTACCAGAATGTGATAACTTAGGGGTTTTTTTATGAGACCATCTGGAATAAAAGAGGGTGAATTAAAGATGCTCTCTGGGGTTATGGAATCTTAAAGATATTAAAAGGTCTGATTTCCATAATGTCTGCCTCTCCTTTTGCCCAACTGTTGATATAATCTGCTTTAAAATCGATTTGCTGTCATCGTGTAATCAAAGCCTTAATTGCATCATCATTGACTTCAGCATTTTTTGCTGATAAATTTGTGCGACTGATGGTGAAAATGTTGTGAAAAAAGAAACAACAAGTGTTCGAAATAATTTTGCTGGATGTGCTGTCTCTTGCATATGGACACTAAATTTCACAGGTAGTCCAAGAGTCCTTGAATTTCAGTGAGAGATGGGAAAATGTTTTCTTGTGTTCAAAACCTGAAGGTTTGATGCCACAAACTGTTAAACTTGTTTGAAGTCCAAGTAGGAGTAAAAGATCAGTATTTAGCATGGCCTTATGAAAACTGTCTTTTACAATATAAAGTCCATTTCAAATTGTAACTTTATACAAGTTGTTCTTAGAAGCCAGTAATTTTAAAAAAGGCATGGTGGGGGTAAAGCTGTGTATTCGCTGCAAGGTTTTTGCCCAAAGCACTGAATTAATCCCCCGTAAGCTCGGTCCGGGCAAAGACCAAATTGAGTTTAAATATTTTTATAAAACAAAAAATCGTGAGTAATGTGTCTCTCTGGCTTCCGATGGATGCCATCTGAAATGGCTGATATCCTGCTCTGAAAATCACAGATGGAAACTTCATCTCAGCACAGTGCTACGGCAAGAATGAAATGAAAGTAGCAGAGTCTCATTTACATTTCAGAAATAGTTCTCGGTAGTTTCCTGTTCAATCCACCAGGTTTTCTTGTGTACCTGATGTTGGTTGTTCTCCACACTGGAAGGGCAGTGCTTTAGCTGTGGCCCTTGGAGAATTGTGAGTGTGTAGGTGATGCTCCTGCTTTGCCAAGGGATGCAGTTTGCTGCAGCAAGCCCCGGTGCAGCGGTAACTGAAGCAGCAGCGACTGTTTGATGCTGTTCCCACAAAGGTTAACTCCTTCCTTTTGGCTTTCGCTGTTCTCTTTAGTCAGAGCAACTGCAGTGCAAGCTTTCCTCAGCTGATTTTTTTTTTGCTGATTTATTTAAATTACATTTTTGTTTTATTAACCTGTGTTCGGAAACGCCCTGGACTCAGAGAGAGTCCGTGGTATAAAATGGCAACACTGGCCTGTTGTTTCTGTGAGGGGGAAGTCAAAGTAAACACCTACTTTGAGAAGAGAACATACACCAGCTGCTAATAAGACTGTATTGACTGTAAATGGCTTTTATGGGAGTCTTTGAAAGAGAAGAAAGTGCAAATTACTGGGGAGGATGGAGAATGCCATAGATCAGGGGAAAAAATGTGATACTTGGCAGTTTCTGTGTGTTAGTGCAGCCCCTTCCCCAGCATATAATACCATGTAAGTATTGAACAAAACTGAGTTATGCCACTTCTGAGCAACACCTGTGACTTCCTCGAACATACACAGGGCCAGAAATTAAGCTGCTGGGAGTGTGGCAGGTCTTCTGAGAGCAGCCACTGATCTCACCAAGTCTCTTCAGCTGCCCAAGCAAACCCAAACGGGTGCATAATGGACAGGAATGACAGCACAGCTCATTGCCATATAAAGAATTGTTCTTTTTTAATGTATGGGTGCATGTGTGTGTGTGTGTGTGTATTTTTAACAGAGCTGCAGTGTCTCTGTGCAGGAGCTGTCACTGGTGAGGGGAAGCCAGGGCAGCCACACAGCACTTTGCTGAGCATGGAGGGTCCTGCCCAGGTGCCCTGGGGGAGGATGAGTCCCACTGTGCCTCAGCATCCTCCTTGTGTGGTTCCATGTAGGGTTCCATGGCCTCAAGGTATCAGGGGGAAGTGGGTACCCTGAGAAGCAGTGGGAGCTCCTGGTTTCTCACACTGCTTTGGAGTCACTGGAGTTGTCAAGGCAATTCAAGTTGTTTGAGGAGATTGGAGTGCTCCCCATGGGGACCTCACACTTACGGCTGTTGGAGTGATCCTCAGAAGGAGGGGTTGATGCCTCCACCCTGCCCTGCCACCAGCAGCTCCCAGTGCCACCCAGCAGTGTCTGGTTATGCTGTTAGTTCTGGTGGTGTGCCTCTCTGGTTTTATCTGCTTCTTGCTTCTCCCTCAATTCTCACTTCTTAAAGACAGTGTAAAAAAACCCCAAAACTCTAAAGAAATTACATACATTAAAAAGAGGTATGTGTGAAAACAACCTTCAAGATGGTATAGTCTGGCACATGAGATCTGGGAAACAACAGAGTTAATGTGGCACAGGCCTTAACCAAGCCTCTGGGCTGTTAGACCTGTGAAAGTCTTGACATGTTCGTGTAGTTTGGGGTGTTTATTTTGTTTTATTATTTTTCTTCCCAAAGAACCTTGCTTGGTCTTTGGCACGCCATCCAACCCCAGTTGCTCCAAACTTGCCACATGCTTCCCTGTTCCTCATTTCTGCATGCCCACCAAGAGACACCTGGGGCCAATTTACAGAAGTGATCTGGGCTTGGCAACCGCAGCTGAGGCCAGTTGGGATGGTCTGCACCACATGGGGCTGTTAGAATCCAGAAAGACCATGAGTCAGGGTGGGCTCAGATTGGTGCCTCGAGTTGTTGGGTAACTCAAACCAGCAGCCACCAAGAGCCTCCCTTTTGCTTTGTCTTGGTTTTCCAGCCTTGAGGTGGTTGTGATGCCATCAAGCATCTTTGCAAGTGAAGGTAAGAAGGTTTTTCTTAAAATCTTGGTACTGTAATGAGACAGTTAGAGACATGGTCAAGAGGAGTTGGGTAATTCTGTATTCATTTTGGATTTGTATAGGCTGTGCTAAATAAGTAGTGTGTGCTGCTGGGAGTAGAGGTTTTATAAGGAAAAAAAAACACCCCAGTGTTTAATAACTGTGCATTAGATGGGAGTTCCACAGGAAAAAAAAAATAAGATTGTGTAAGTGAAGACTTGATTGTAATACTCATTCCTAAGGTGTAAATCAGGATTGCATGTTGATGTTGCCAACTTTGTTGCTTAGTTTTTGCAACCTTAACGTTATTTTAATATAGCTTTGGAGGCAATTCTATAAAGGATGTACAGCAATATGTTAACATGCTGTGCCATCCTACATTTAGGGCTTGTAATAAGCCTTTTCTATTTTTTTTTGTATTGTCTTTGCCAAAAAAAATAGTGACTGTTGAGCAGTGAAGTATGTGTTCATATTGCTGCGTTTTTATTTGATTCTGGGTCCTGCATCTTATCCCAGGATCTCAAGGCTGTTACTCTGTCCTTTGTGTTTGGGAGAAGCAGTCAGGGCAGTCCATGGGCTGCACTGAGATCCCTGCTCAGGGCAGGATAACTGATGGTGGTGGGAAGGGCTGGAGGCAGAAGAGCAAGCACAAAAGAAGTTATAACCACTTAAATCAGACTCTTGCAGCTAAAATAGCTAAAATATTTATATTTGCTGGGGGTGGGGAAGACATACCAGGATTAGTTATTTTTGCCTAGATGTTATAGGTCTGTTTTTTGAGGGGGAGCCTTGTGAAACTTAATTTTTTGTTGCCTAAGGGAAACAGCAATTCGCATGCCATGAGAGAAGTTTCCGATGATGGGGATTTTTCAGTAATTGGAATGATTATATGCATGGACTAGGATTTTTTTTTTTTCCCCCTGTTGTCCTTTCCCCCACTTTTAACCACAGCTACACCAGTCTCATCCAGACTGAAGATGGAGAGAAGTGTAGAATTCATTCCTTCTATTTCAATGTCCAAATATAGTGGTTCAAGTGGACCCACAGATGACAAAATTGATCGTATTAGCAGTTTGTGTGCCTGGCTTTCAGGATGACAGGAGATTGGTGCTCTTATTACTGACATTCTCACCGCTGCTCTGCACATCTCGGAACAACGTGTTTCAACGCTCTCTGCCTAAATTTCACCATATATAAAATTAGATAACCTTTACTGACTTTACAGGTTTTGCAACTATTATGTATGCATTCAGGTATTCCCAGAGTACCAGCACATGGCTCTGCTCTCCTCCTTCCCCCTGTTCCAGCTCTGCCAGCTGGAAGTGAGCTGCTGTTCCTTAGATTGGGCAATCCTGGTCTTGGTTTTCTTACTGAATTGATTAGTGATCCTGATTGAACAAGGAGGAGCCCTCCCAGTCAGTGTCTGGGGAGGTGTTTCCAAGGGAGGTTCAGAGGAATGTTTGTTTTGGGAGAAGCTCACTGACCCCCTGGGATGGGGCAGTTTCCCAAGGCAGGAGCTGGTGTTTCCCTCCCACCCAGGAATGTGCCCACGCTCCTGCTCTCACAGCCTCAGGGCCTCCTCTGGGTTTCTTATGCTCCTCTGCATGTGAGGCCGAATTTAATTACAGGGGATAAGGTCCTCCAGAGCAGACCTTTAAAAGTCCTATATAAAGATGCTGCTCTTAAGTAATTCAATATTTCAACTGCTCTGTGCTGGATTGATTGATTGATTAATGGAGGAGTTCATTTAATTAATCTGGGGCTTCACTAAGGCACATGTGTTACGGTAAATCCTGCGATGGTGGCGATAGCGGAGGCGGTCGGGAGCCGCAGCTCCTGGTTTGCCTCTCCTCCCCTTGGATCGGCGGCAGAGCCGCAGGTGCAGAGTCACCCGGGGCGCCTGCGCCGGATCCGTCTCGTTGGGTTGCTATCTATAGGCTGCTAAATATGTTTCGGGTGGCAGGCAGACGTGATGCTCTGTCACTTCCTACAAGCGTGCATGTGGAGCGAGACGGTTTTTCCCCCCTCCTTTGCCCCAGCGCACGCCCAAGTGGTTTGCCTCCAGTTTTGGATTCTGTCATGTTGGTATGTCACCGCGTATTGGCAGGGACCAGACCCGCTGCTTCTGAGCAGGGTTCTCCTGCTGATGTTCTGTTCGCGCTGTGCTGGCCAAGTTTGGTCCCTGGGGGAGCCCAGGTACCCCCCTGTCCTGGGGGTGGTGGAGATGTGCATGTGTGTGCTGTCATGGTATGTGTGCAGCACCCAGGGGAGTTGTGACTCAGGCTTACAGAACACCCCAAAACTGAAAGTTTCAGCCATGTGGGGAGCTGCAAAGCCTGGTCTGCAGGCTGATGGAGGGTTTATTGCTCCTTCCCTCACCCTCACTGCCCTCAGTAGCTTTAACAGAGGGAAGTTGTATTTCCTCTGAGGGTTTTCCGTGTTGGCCCTGAGTGTGTGAGGCGTGTGGGGAGCTGTGCAGGAACTCCTCCAGGGCTTTGGTGCTGCATAACCCAGTCCATTTCTAGTGGAGATGCTTTAGTCTTGTACAGAAAGGTGCTGTTGGTGGTTTCAGATGGAAAGGAGATGACTGAAAGGGTTATGATCCTGGCACTCTGAGATTTGGTACAAGTGTTCCCAAATCTGTCATTGTACCGTAAGTAGACATGAAGGAGATGTGACTGCCTGGCCACAAACCCTTGTCAGGGGTGGGATCTTGCAGCTGCATTGTGTGGGCTGTATCCCAGTGCCTGAGCTGGGGGCTGTGCCTTGGTCCTGGAGTGTCACAGTCAGTGGCTCCAGGATCGGTCACCGCTGTCACATTTCCAGATTTCCCTGTCCAGGCTTTGTACAAACAGATTAACAGGCACATGTATGATGCACACACAGTCATCCACCCTGCTCCTGAATGAAGGCAATGAAAAGCCCAAAAGCTGGCCAGCATCACAGCTGGGTTTGGTTCTACATAACCAACACGTGAGCAGTTGCACAGCAGCTGAGTGGGCTTTTTTTCCTCCTCTCTCTATTTTTTTTGAAAAAGAAATGAAGCCTTGGTTCGTGGACGAGCAGTTTAGTGCTGCTGTCATAGGTTGGTGGTTTGTTGTGTGGTTAGCTTGGTTCTCAGACCTATGTGCTGGAAGGTAATGGGGTTCATCTCAGAAAGAGCTTTTTCTCGGCAGGATGTCTAATGATGTGTTGCCTCTGTTTTCTCACTTACTCTTACAGAATTTAGTCACGGTACAATATTTGATGAATCGCCTTTGATAGAAGGCTTTTATTCTTTTTTCTTTTTTTTTTTTTTTCTTTAAGTTTTGGTCACTGCTGTAATACTGTGAAATTCTGTCAGAAAGCCGAGTGAAAATGATCACTAAACAGTAATGTGATGGGCCAAAAGTTAATCTGAAGGACAGTGGAATTCTTTATGTGCCGAGAGGATGCTGCTGCTGGACATGGGGGGACTGCTGCTACCTGGCTGGGCAGCCTGTGGATGAATCCCTTTCCAGCAGCTCATGGCTGTTGCTGTTTCCCAGCCCCAGTCATAGCACAGGAGGCAGTCTCTTGACACTCTTTACCCTCAGTCTTCAATGAGTGTGAGGTGGAAATCCTGCCCAGTTTTGATGCTCTCTCTCCCTCTAGCCAGGCTGTACAGGAGTTGGTGCTGCAGGAGTTTTTAAGCTATTGGGTCTGAAGTGGCTGCATTGTTCATCTGATTAAATACTATTTAATTAGCTTTGTTTCGTCCTTTTGCTTCAGTGTGAGGATTGGGGAAGGGGGGGAAGGAAAAGATTAAAATTGTCTAAATGAAGCTTTGTCATTTAAAACACATATAAAACTCAGTGAGATGCCTTTTATTCCCCAGTCCTTTATCTTCCCTCTCAAGCTTTCCGCGAACGAGTAGCGCATGTCGAGGTTTATCTTCGCTTTTATGTGCAGTAGCCACATGCTTAACATCGAGCACGTTTGAGTTGCATTTCACAGGGCTTTCTCAATCCCTTTATAAAGGGACTGATCTGCTAACATCACCCTCTTTAGATCTAGCAGGCAGGATGTTCCTGCACACAGTGAAGTGCTCGCAGTCTCTCTTGCCAGAGCAGTAAGTGAATGATTTCAAGCCTGGTGGGCAATACTCGTGTCCATGCGTAGCACAGACAGACCACAGTAGTAGGCAGCTGCATGTAATTTTGAACTCCACTCATTGAACTGTAATAAAACAATATAAGCACTGCTTGGGGGAAAGATTGGATGCAGTTATCCTTACACAGGGCTCGGGCATATGAAAGCAGCGCTGGCTGACAAGAGGATTTTGAGATTTGATTTTGATTGAATTGCAGAATTGAACAGGCCAGGAATGTCAGTGGAAGGCTAAATGCCTGTAGTGCCATAAAGTTTTATTCATGTGAGGCTTTCCAATATAAAGTAGATGGATTATTGGAGAAGGTGTCAAGGGACATGAAATAGAAGTGCCCAAAACATAAAATGTGGGTATAAGGATAAAATTACTTCTTGCTTAGTACATAATTAGCTCACAAAAAATGTTTTGGGGTAGTTGTTTATTGTTCAACGTTTTTTAAAGCTAATTCATTACACAAAATAAAATAACAGTCCTTGGTTTTTGCTTCATCTCTCTCTGGCTAGAATTCATATTGTTTAATAACAGGTTTAAAAAATGAATTCTGTCTTAATTTAATTTTTTTATTAAAAAAGGTGTCTCATTACAAAAAAAAAATGTGGGGGAGGAGAAGTCCACAGGATAGAAAGGAAAATGGAAAAAAAAAAAAAAAAAAAAAAAAAAGACAAGTCTACAGGATATGAACACTCTGCAGACACTGAAAACTATTATGCTCAAAAACAAGAGCGGGATGTGTATTCACATACCACAACACACTGACTTATTTCATAGCTCAGTAATGCATATGTAATTAGAGGCAAATTTGCATAGGACAGCTGATAGCCAAATTTGTATGGCGTTAGAGACAGCTTCACTCCTTTGCAGGGAACTCTGAACAGTAAATAAAGTTGCACACGAGTTGGGTGTGGGTTAGCACAAGGGGCTGCATTTCTGTGCCCAAATTCTGGGTCTGTTTACAGCCCTGGGTCTCAGTTAACATTTTCCCTAAACATACTCTAAATCACATATATTATGACCACAGGAAAATAATCATAGCTTTATGCTACATCCAGTCATTTAGAATTATAACATAAACAGTAAAACGGCCTTCTTATTACAAGAGCTTTTTTTTTCTGGTTTAAATTGCATTTTTTTTGGAAAAGGGCTTGTTGTGTTAATCTTGCCTGAACCAAGAGCACGAATACCTTTCTGTGTGTGTTTTTTATAGGGAGGTGCTGTGTGGTGCATACAAGACGTCAAAATGGGATCTTAAATTGCCATAAAATCTAAACTTACGAAATTGTATTTAGAGAACAGCATACACTTATATTTTCAGAACTAGTTGCCTGTAAGCTGTGTGTTCTTCCATTTCAGTCCCTTCTGATCGAGATGGCATGTATGTTTAGGTGGTATTTATGTGCAATTGTTTTTATTTAAAGTCCAAAAGAAACACCCAAATAGTTGTTACCGTGCAGATCGTGATTATTATTTTTGAAAACTTCTATTGTGAGCTTGTATTTGTAAATTCTTTAGGAAAGAAATGCCACATTCAGTGCTGGTGGTAACTCTCCAGGGATTTGTTAAAACTTTTATTTACCACATGTTATATATATATATATATATATATATCGTTCCTTCATGGCATTTTGGGTTATTTTGTGTTATTATTTAGGTTTGCTGAAAGTAAATGTGATGAGGATTTACTAAATGAATAGCAGTTTATTTCTGATGCATTTCTTTGAAGGAAAAGGATAAAAAAAGCTCCCTTCTCCCCCCTACCCCCCAACTCATACCAGCTATAGTCCTTGAATTATGTGTGGTAGAGATGCTGTACTCAATAGAGCGACTTTTCTTTTCTTCCTCCCCCTCACTTCCCCCCTCTAGTTGCCTTTTTTTGCAGGGGACTGTAATGCAAGCAGTTGGTTTCAGGGGGGCTGTGTGTGGCTGTGAGGATGTTGGGGCTTTCTCATAGCTGAGGATGGGGCTGGGGGTGTTACATCCCCTCCTGCAGCAAAGCCAAAATATTTACAGAGTCACCATATAGTAGAGAACCAAGAACTTTGTACTCAAGATAATAAACCAGCTTTTTTTTTTTTTTTAAATATATCCTATTTTTTTTTAAATATATTTTTTATAATATCTCCTGAATTTTAATATCTCAAGTTTAGGAAAAGTGAGCTTTGTTTTTTTGTTTTCTGTTTTGGTAGGGTTTTTTTCATTTTGTTGACTCTACTGTTTGTGACTGCTTAATATTTAGACATTTTTAAGTTATTTAGAAGTTCAGGTTAAATAGTCAGACAAAATTATTTATCTTTAGACAGTTTTCAAATACTACTTGTATTTAAATTCTCTGATGTTTAATTTTTAAGGTATTTTAAAGTACTATTTTTAGATGATAATACTGAAATTTGATAAACAATTATCGTGCATAAATGATTAAATACAACAAAAAATAAACTTTCTTGATTACATTAAAAAAAAAAGCTCAAAGACCTATCTGAAGTTGGCTCTTTCAGTTGTGTTAGAGAATGTGAGTATTGATAAGCTTAGATGACCTTCTGTAGACAAAGTTTGGTTTCAGTGTTCATTGAGATAGGGCTGAATGATTAGTTTCAGTAATTCCTTTGATGATTCAGTAAAAACTGAGAGAAGGAGACCTTGCTCTACTTTTCCAGTCCTGGAATAAAATAAAGGTGTGGAAGATTGAGATCTAATGCTGCTGTGATCATAATATATTCCATTTTCTTACAACAGATCATGTTCGGTAAATGTTTTACATGCATAAATGAATAAACTCATTATGTATCCAGCATATTTAAGCAGTCTTCATTTAATAAATAAAAACGTTATTTTCATTTTCTTTCAGTTTTATTTTTCAACCAAATGAAGATCGATATGAATCCTAAAATTGCCAACTAATAAAAACTGTCATAATTTCTAACGCAGTCATAGCCTAAAACTTAGGGATGCAAATGAATGTGAAAATAACCTGTTATCATCTTTAGCAGACAGAAAAATTAAGGTATTGAAAAGGCCATATTTTATTAAGTTGCTAACCAATTAGAATTGATGCTTCCTTAGGAAAATAAATATAAAAAATAAAAATGCAAAACAAGATTGAAATCAATGATTTAAACCGTGTTTCCTGCTTTTTGATATAAACCATGATTAGAATCAGTGATTCAAATGCCTTTGATTTAAATCAGGCTCATGCTTGGGGTGGGTTAGTTTGTGGGTACCAATGGGAACCCTCTGAAGATAAAGGCAGGGAGTCCAAAGTGGGAGGTGAACTGCCTGTGACAGGGGGCTTGGACATGATGGTCCTTAAGGTCCCTTCAACCAAACCATTCCACCTTTCAAAATGCCTCCTGATTCCCTTGGCCTCAAATGCTAAAGTTACACGTGCAGGATTCCTGTGATCACCCCTTGCAGCCCTCAGCTCCTTTCTGACAGGATCCATCCAAGTTTGGGGGCTTGTGGCAGGTAAGCTGGGGCTGAGTCCCCTTCTGGGGTGGCCTCAGCCCATCATTTATGGAAGCAAAGGGGCTCAGGCCCCTTCCCCTGTGCATTGTGTTCCTGCCCTCCCTGCAGG
Organism: Phylloscopus collybita; assembly: GCA_027886175.1. Taxonomy (NCBI): domain Eukaryota; kingdom Metazoa; phylum Chordata; class Aves; order Passeriformes; family Phylloscopidae; genus Phylloscopus; species Phylloscopus collybita. The sequence continues at coordinate 4,123,252 of JAJNNQ010000005.1, forward strand.
CAGCATCCCCACTGCTTTCTGCCCTCCCTGCTTGCTCCTGCAGGGATTTACTGCTCTCCCCAGCTGTGCTCAGCTCTCCCCAGGGGCTTGGCTTTTCCTGTGTCCCTTGCAGAGGACGTGGCACAGGCACTGATTTGCCTGAGCTCCCAGAAAGTATTTTTTGGCTAATCAGTTCTCCCAGGTAAAGAGCAAGTATTAAGGCTTCCTTTATCCTTTCCTCAAAAGCTGTGTTCCCTTCCAGAAGGAGCAGGGCTGTGTCCCTTGCAGTGAGCTCTTCCATGGGAGCTGTGGCCATGCTCTGGTTCAGACCATGGTGAAGCTCTCCTCTTTCCACCAGCTCTTTCTGGTTCTTTTCTTAGGCATCCTGCAGGAGAGGTAGGGAAAGAGAGAGCTTGCCTACAGGAAACCCTAAGGAAGAGCAAAAATAATAAGCATTTTTTTGGCCAGAACATTTTGGCAGAGGGGGCAGCTGTGGGGATTGGTAGGGCCCTGCTTCAGTGGCTGGTGGAGAAGAGCTCCTGTTGTAACAGCATAGATCACATCTTCCCTTGACAGGGTCTCAGTGTTAAAGAAACCCAACATAAACCTCGATATGCTCTGGGTCAGAAATGTCAAGTAGAGCAGATTGCATTCAAGTTGCACATAAATTATTTAAAATGCCCATAAAGATGGGTCAAGGGTCTTTGCATTGGTAGAAGTCAGTTTAAGCTTGTGTGCTGTAATTGTTTCCATATGATGGCCTTTTTGAACACACAGGGTAGAAATCCTTAGCAAGGTGCACAAGTTGAGAGAAACACGTGGATTTTATTGTAATAATGTTTCTAGTTGGAAGGTCTCAAAATAATTAGCTTGATTTAGCGCTCTCATTTCTGCCCGTGTTCCAGACTATGTCCAAGCCTTTCATGGAGCATAAATAGTTCCTTCATGTAGTGTTGGCAGCTGAATACTCAGTACTGTAAGAATAGTGCAGACAGAGACCTTATCCACCAGTGCTGGATGAAGTCAGCTCTCCTGAAGCAGGCAGATGTTTTGGCAGAGGAAGGTGCCATGTGTTTCTTGAGTCAACCATCATAAATTTGTGAGCAGTTGGTCCTTAAATAGAAAGGTAGGGTTTTTTCCTCTTCTATTTAGGGATAACTAGTAGTGGACTGATCCTATTAGTTAATGGTATTTAGGTCACATGACTTGAGCTAAGTTAACTCCAGCTCTGTGTGTTTGAACACAGTCATGTTTCCCCAGCAGGCTTTCCTAGGTTTAATCCATGCTAATTTATTCTTACTCTTCTGACTGTAGTGACTATCTCGAGGCAAATCAGATGAATGGGGTCAGATTTTTAGCTGGCATAAACTGACACAGTTCCTTAATTCTTCTGTACTTGCTGTAGCTGTGTTGATTTATGCCAGCCAGGAGTCAAGGCCACTTAGATTAACCTGGTACTATCTGGTGACTAAGTTTGAAAAAAAAACCCCAAATACTTGGTATTTCTCGTGTGCTGCAACAGGAAAACATCCAGGAAAACAGTTAAAAATGGTATAGGAGGGCTCATTGTGTGTAGAACAGGAGCTGTATGGACAGTAGGATGCAAAGATGTAGGGCTGAGTCCCAGGGGAATGTGATTTATAGAGAGGATTTGTAGCTGGAAATAATGCACTGCTGGAAGTATTGGTGCATCCATAAAGGTAACAGCCAGTATTGAAGATTTGCTTTGAAAAGTTTAATATTTCTTCACATTAGGAAGGAATGCTGCTTGAGGTTTTCCTCTGTGTGTGAATAGACACATGAAATACATACACAGAATACAAATTACAGACACATGGAGCAGGCCATAAGAGATGGTGTGAGTGAGCAATTTCACCTAATCAGGGGGTGAACCATGTGATCTCTATTTTGGGATCTGGCCCTTGGGGGGGAAGATGCCTGGTTACTTTATGCTGTGGGATACCCACTTAAAGAAGCAGGTGGTTTGGTAAATGCTTTGGTGTGTGTCTGAAAACCACCCTCCAGTGGTGCCTGGTTGTGCTTCTGGAGCCTGGAGACACTCCTGCCTTTCTGGCTTGGCTGATCCCTCTTGATTCATTATTGAATGTGTTGGTTCTCCCTCTGCAAACTGCTTTGTGTGGTTTGTTCTTAACAGGGGGTTACTGCTGAATATTGGGATGGGCTTATGGTGACACCCTTGAATTTTTGTTGGGTTTTCATCTGGGTTGTTGGTTGGTTGGTGGAGTTTGAACTGAGGCTGGGCAGTGTCGTGGAGACTGTTCTGTGCTTTCAGCTCCAGTGAGAGGTGTAGTACATCAACCTTATCAGAGCAGTAACTTCGTTGTGGTTGCTCTGGGAGGAGGCTACTGGCTAATTCATGTGCACAGAGAAGGATGGGGTGGGTGTCTGTGGGTAGTAAGTGATTTTGGCATTTGCTGTTTGCTTTTGAAGTACACTGAGCCCACTGGTCCCCAACTTCAGAACCAATACACCTGAAAATAAGTAACCACACTGATGCCAGAGATCATTTGGAGAAGAGTAAGGTGGCAGACCACACCAAGAAATCTTTGCAAAAGGCAGTGCAGAAGTTTTAGTGCTGCTCTTTAATATTCAAGATTTTATCTTGGAGAGTTATCTTTAGAAAAATAAACGTTCCCTTGGAATCAGGTATACTAATCCTGTGATACTGACTGTGGAATGCTTATTTCTCTGGAGAGACTGTAGGGAAGAAGGTGATGTTCATTTGAGCAGCTTGAGACCCCCACGGCCTATGTTGGTCTGATGTCAGTTCATTTGCTGAAATAAGCTGAAAACTTCACAGCAGAGGAAAGCCCTGTCTGGAATAAGATTTCTTTAAAAAAAAAAAAAAAAAAATCAACCTTCCCCTTTGTGATTTATGATCCCTTTAACAATACCACTTTCTCAAAGCCATGCATCATACACAAACAATGGGCCACATAGAAAAGCGTGCTCCCCGGAGTATTACCAAGCATGTAATTTTGTCTTTAAATTCTTCGGAGTGAATTGTAAGAACATGACTTCATAGGAACCTTTTGAGACATTATGGCTTTTCATAATGCTTTGCTGCTACATGTAATACTTCAGTTTTACTTTTATTAATTAAATTGCTCGTTGCGTGTGTGTGCAGCGGGGAGGGGATCCCGTCCATCCCGGCACACCCAGGAGGGATGCAGCTGCCAGAAGGGTTTGCTCCCCCCCTGAAGGTGAAGGGGCTGCATTCTGCTTTGGTCTGATGGAGGTTCAGGAGGGTTTTTCCTCCAGTTTTCATCCCCTGGACAAGCACATCTGTGCAGTCTCCCCATCCCTCCAGCCTTGGTGCCCGTTGCTGTGCCCACGAGGGGGTGCGCACGAGAGGCAGCTCCTCTTCCTTCTTCTTCTTCCTCATGGTGAGCTCCTACAAAACCCTCTGGGGTGTGCAGCTGTCCCACCCCTCAGCTGGCTCACGTGCACGGAGTGAGGTAGCTCCTGCCTTGGCTCTGCTGCCTGGGACTGCTATCCCCTCACATCTATGATCTTCCCAAATTTTTATATATATATATATATGTTTTTGTAAGTTTTCAAGAAAATTGAGGTCAAACTTATTTCCTCCTGTAATCCCTTTGCACCCCCCCCAGCAGCTTTATTTTTTTTTTAAGCAGGCACATCTTGCATTATGTAAAACATAGGTGAAGAAACATGTTCAGTAAATCTGCGTTTGCCTCTCTGTCTGCAGCAGCTGGGTTTGGATCTGACTGCTTATCTAATAAAGGGTGGAAGCTGCACTTTTTACAGCTTTTTGTAGCACGGTTTGTGGGCTTGCCCATAATAATACAATTATGAAGGTTAACAGGAAAAAACTGGGTCCAGGAGTGATTCCAGGCAGCTGGCAATGCCGACGAATTGGAAGCGCACCACCAATGAAAACTGCAGTGAAAAGCAAATTAAACCTCATATCTGCCATCTCACTCGCTTTTCTCTGCTTTCCTGTTTGGACTTGAAAGGTGATTGGAGCCAAGGCAGTGACAGTTGACGGAAGTGCTGCAAGGAGAGAGTATTTATTTACAGTGAATCGTGGTGATGCTTGTTCAGGATGCGGTTTCACGCAGGATGTTCTGTCCCCACCCCCGGTTTGATCATTTCTCCAAAAAAAAAAAAAAAAAAAAAAAAGGAGGGGGGGTTTAAAAAAAAAAAAAAAAAAAAAAAAAAGCTTCTTGATTGTTTAAGGCCACAGCTAATGCTTGGAGAAACAGCATGCAGCATGCCTGTACTTGGAGTGTGCAGTAATGTGCTGTCAGAGGAAGTTCCTGTATTAGGCACAGAGGCTGCTTGGGACTAACTCCTGCCCAGATGTGTTCAAAACCCAGTGTTGGCCCTTCACATTTAAACTGGCAATGGGCTGGGTGGGTCCCCATGCTGCCAGTGAGGGCTAATGCAGGCCACCCACTTGGATGTTAGCAGCACTGCCAGCTGATGTGGCTGTAAATTAATTTTTTTGGAGAAGGAGGAAATAGCAGAAGTCATACCCCTCTGTAGGTTTTAGTACATCAAATAAATGTTACTGGAGAATTCAGTGTGCAGAAATTTTGGGATAGTTTAGCATTTGGATGAGGGGTTCCCCTCATTCTTTTTCTGCTTTAATCATGGACTCACTGAATGGTTGGGGTTGGAAGGGACCTTAAAGACCATTGAGTTTTAACCCCCTGCTGGGTCATCTTCCACTAGATCAAGTTTAACCCCTCATCCAGCTTGGTCTTGGACACTTCCAAAGATGGCCATCCACAGCTTCTCTGGGCAACCTGTGCCAGGCCCTCACCACCCTCAGAGTACATCAAGACTTGAACCCTGAAGCAGATGAAATAACAGAATGTTCCCATTTTGGGAGATGAATTCCTCATCAGTAAGTAACAAGCATTGTGCTGGTCCAAGGACCCCCAAGGGCAGGGTTTATCTCAAGCCTTCCTGCCATCCCAGCACAGGAGAAGGGGTCTGGCTCACTGGGATCAGGCTGTTCCCCAGGGATGTTGGTGTGGGTTGGGTGCCCATCCCGAAGCTGCCGGGCGGTTTTACAGCCCTCACACCCCTTGCTCCCGTATCAGCCCCAGCACCGATGAGTTTTGTGCAGCTCCTGACAGGCAGGCAGAGATAGTAACTTCTGTTAGTCCCAGATGGGGCTGGTGATTAGATAGGGAGAGTTTCTCTATCTCGTTTCTTTCCGAGATAGAGCACAGAGCTTAGGGACGTGCTCCAGCATATACAGCTTCCTTCACAGGTACTGAGCGGGGAAGCTATTGGAAACTTGAGGGACTGCAGGGAGGGGTGAATATGGTTTTTATTTATTTACTTTGACATTTTCTTTTAAACTATTTCCAAGAAGTACATTTTTTACCAGTTTTGCTGTTTGGAAGAAGGAATCTGATGGGTTGTTTTTTGTTTTTTTTTTTTTTTCCACTCACAGCTTTTAATTGCACCGTTGCCATCATCGGGCCCTTTCTACAACTCCCACATTGTTCAGCAGACACAGTGAAATGTTTTTTAGGAACCTATAAAAGCCAGTAATTTGCATCCAGAGGCCATGGTTGTAGTCGGCATTCAGGCAAGGAAGCGACTGCCTGGATAACTTTATGGCCAGGACATGTGCTGCATTGTGGAGCGTGCCGGAGAGCAGCGGCGCTGCTGCCCGCCCGCGCTCCCGCACCGATTGCTCCGAGTACCATTCCATTAAGAAATGAAGTTGTCAGGGCTCGTAGCTGCGAATCCAGCTCCCCCAAGGTCCACTGTGCCAGGGAGCTGAGCCAGAGCCAACCTGCCTCCTTCCCCGGCTCTCTGCCGGCTTTCTTCAGCCTGTCCCCAGCTTTTGTGCCTTTGGTGGTGCGATCTGTGCCTGCTTTTGGGGTTGGGCTCCCCTTAGTTCCCTTGTGGAGCTGAACCTGTAGACAAGTGGGGCTGTTCTTGGTGCGGGATGCTTGCTGGCAGTCCTGTGAAATGGTTCTTGCTGCGGGTGATGGCTGACTTGACACGGGGCATCAAGGACTCCCACGCATCCACAGCTTTCAGAAACCATCGGTTTCCAAGGCTAACGAGGGCCTCATGTTGCAGAAACATGTTAAGGTTTAGGATGAGATTTGCAAAATTGCCAAAGAGAATTTTTTTTTTTTTTTTTTTTTTTAAAGCTGTTTGAATTTGGGCAATCAAAACATCTTAAGTAGCTCTGAAAATGTCACCGTGGAAGATCCTGCTCACAGCTGAACAAAAAAGGCTAAGATGCTCCAGAAGGAGGAAAAACATCGTCTCTTTTAAAGGTGATAGGATGGCTGTGGTTTGGTATTGTGTAAAAATTGTAAGTACTTTCTTAGCAAGAAAGAGCTGTCTATTCTCAGTGGGCTGTGAAGCCATGAGATACAGGGCTTTGGAGCATTCAGTAGCCAGGGAAGAGTTGTTTAAAAAGTAGCTTAAAAAATCAGGACTATTCACCTCCAAAAAAAGAAAAAAAAAGAAGCCAAACCCAAACCTGCAAAAAGATATACTAAGTGAAATGAGTCTGATTTTTTGGGAGGGGTTGAGGCTACTAGTAGTAACTAGCCTGAATTAAACTTGGACTTCCTATCCAAACAGAACTTAGATACATTTTTATTTTACTGTCGCACGTGTGTACCTTTCAGACTGCCAGTCTCTCCAGTCAGGAGCACAACATAGGTTTTTCATTATTGCTTTGTACACTTGTGCTTCCCCACCACCATATATTCTGTCCATTTGAAAGAATAAAGTGCTGCTCTGCTCCTTGAGTGGGAAATAACAGTATGGATGGTGCGGGGTGTGTGGGATGCCTCTGCCCCCTGTGCAGGCCTTCTATTCCCAAGATTTCCCAGTTTCAACTATTTCAGCTTCTGAAGTTATATCAACATCAACAAAGAAATAAAGCTGGGTCCTTACTTTTAGCACAGACACCATGAACAGGCTATTCAGTGTGTGCTCAGCTCCCAGCAGGAACGTTTGTGCCAGACAGAGGACTTTTTGATTCCCTGTTTTCTTCCTCCATCTGAATAGGCTGTGGCTGGGGGTGAGATGTCTGTTGTTGGACAAGGGGAAGTGAATATCCAGAGGGCACAGGCTCTTCAGTGCTCATTGATACTCCTGGGGATGGTTTGGTGAGGATGGGGGGAAGTGTTTGTCTCTGTGAGGGTTGACCCAGCACCTTAAATTTAAGGGGGTGCAGTGCTAGGGGCATGTCTGCCCCATGGGGCCAAGAGGGGAAGATGCTGCCTTGCAAGCAGGGAGACAGTGTTCCCTGTGGCCTCAGCCAGTTGCCTGGGAGTTAGAGATGTGCAGGGTTTGTACTTAACCCAGCCAGGTCGTGCCGAAACACGCTCCTGGAAGCGGGGCCGGGGTGAGCCGGCAGTGACTGACACAGCCTCCTCCTGCCCAGAGCCTGCATCCAACTGCTGCTCATGGCCTCGAGTGTTTGCCCAAGTGGGTCCCAGCCAAGACAGGAAACTATTTGACTTGGGGTGCTAGAGAGCTCCTCTCATGGTATTTACAGATAAAAGGGGAGGAGTTGAAAACCGTAGTCTGTGTTCAGCCCAATCTGATAACCTCCAGGGATTTTATTAGTTCAAAGAAATTTTGGATAGGGAACTTGTGTGCTTAAGTGGAGCTGAAGCCCCAACCCTTGGAGGCATCCAATCCTTACTAAAACCTTAGAATAACAAATGCTGCTTGCAACAATCTTTTTCCTACTTTTTTTTTTTTTTTTTTCTTAATGTTTTAAACCATTAGGCCATTCTAAAATTCAAAACACAGGTAAGAATACATCCCTGATCTTTAAAATTAATTGTCTCTCCTGAGCATTGGTGGCACAGAAACCGATTTTGTTCAATAGACTTCAGTCTGTGAGGGACTAAAAATAAGGAAGGTTAATTATATTCAGTAACTAGATGGGCAGAATGTGTTTTGTTGGAATAAATTAGGAAAGCAATAGTAAAAGGACTGTTTTCCACAATGCTTTACTGGGTTACCAGATAGTTTAATGCTGTGTCCTCATGTTGGGTGGAGATCCATGACCTCTCTGCATGCCATGGTGGTGTTGTAGGTGGAAATGTAGGCCTTGGAGTTAGATATGGCCTGGCATCTGCCTGGTGTTAGGTCAGAGTTTCTCCTTGGTTAAGCTCAGCAGACATAAGTTGTCCATCTCCCACCCTTCCAAATCAGATGGAAACTCTTCCTAGCTCTTAGCTTTCTCCTTTTCCCTTGGTTTTTGCTTCACCACTGGCTGTTAGAGACCTTGGGTAAGACACAGGTTCTGCTGGAGGCAGTAAAGAGGGTCTGGTAGGACCCTGTGTGCATTGCCAGGTTTCCAGCTTTTCTTTCTTTTTTTTTTTTTTTTTTTTTTTTTTTTCCTGGAGCCTCTGTTCCTTTCTCTGCAAGCCTAGAGCTACCTTCTGCTTCAAACGGGCAGATTCACTAGCTGATTAAAAAGCATTGTTAATTTAGAAGGAAGGCCACATTCCTTCTCAACACCATCATTAATTAAAGACTAGGAAATTACCAATTCACCCAACATTCACATCCTTACCAGACTATGCTCACATAATTTATTGCCCAAATATCTTAATGCCCGAGTACGTGCTGAGGCCCGTACACAAAACTTAAACTCCAATCTCATATATTTTTCCTATGCATAATTAAGATGATTGCCTCTTAAAACCTTGCTTATTTTTGGTAAAAACACCTTTGTTTTTTTGAGGTTGGGTTTTTTAGATTGTGCCCAAACATGGGCACTGACTGTGGCCACAGCTTTATTAAACTGTATAATTTTGCGTGTACGGGTGTGAATCATAACCCCCAGATGAAAATAGCTCCTTCAGAGCCGTGTCTCTGGGAGGAGGGGAAAAAAAAAAACACAAAAAAACCCAACGTGATACCAAACACTCCCTTACGCCTTCTCACAATTCTAAACTGTTGCAGGTTGGACGGAATCAGAAAACAGAGTTTTATGTCGAGTTTTGTGTCGGTGAGGGGAATGTAACTATGCAAAACCCACTTACAGCTTAGACACATCATTCATGAGTTACACCATGGCTCCGAGCTCATGGCAACGACGAGTGTCTGGCAATCCCCACCATCTGGTGAACTCTGATGTGTATTTGAACAGCACGCTGTGTTAGTGTGCCTATATACAAGACATATTCGCACACAACATATAGTGGCAGGGGAAAGAGAGAGAAATTATGTTTCAGCTGTGAATGACTTATATTTACTCAAGCAGCAAAGAAATCGCTGATAGCTTACGAGTGATCAAAGCTCGTGGTGAGTTATAGAGGTCTTTCCTCACCAGTGAGGAAGATATAGCACATTTCAGCCTGCTGTATATCCTTTTAGTCCAACACACACATTTAATGCTTATTTTTATTTTGGTTTAGAGGCCTTTCTACTTTGCACGGCAAGCGGGTTTTTTTTTATATATATTTTATTTTATTTTATTTTAATTTATTTTTTTTCAATCTCTTCTGCCTGTTCTCTGTCTGCTGCTGATGCCAGAGACAGAGCAGATTGGGAAGCCTTTGAACACATTACTGGTTGAACTCGAATGAGATTTTTGTATTGCTTGGTTGCAAGCTCCTGTGATGAGCATAAGGAATTTAGTTTTGATTGACATGATGTTCTCTTAAAGCAAAAGTGATCTATCAGCATTCAGGCACCCGCAACTTGTTTTTTCTTTCATGACAAAAAATAGTTTTGTTGCAGTCGTGCTACAGCCACGAAGGTTGAATTGCAGTTTCCCTTTGAATCCTCTGATGGAGGAGGTAGAGAGGAGTGAGTCAAAATGGGCCATTTTAGGTCACTCCTAACAAGCCAGGCTCGAGGATCTTCTCGGTTTCTGTTGCTCTGCCTGTTTTGTGTTCAGCCAGCTCTTCCTCTGGTGCCACCAGCATGCTCATTCCAGTACAGAGCATTTGTACAGATGACACAACCTTATTATCTTCAGCTTCGGTCGCTTTAAAAGGAGTTTTTACAGTTAACACGCCCCTGATCTTGTACCACAAAGAGAACTGGCAAAATGATCTATCCTGAGACAGAGTCTGAATGTGAGACATCCTCCCTCTCTCCTCCTTGTGCTCATCACTAAATGTGAAACCTCTTCAAAATAAGCTGCTCTCCAAATGAGTTATTATTTGGCCTATGTCGGTATAGAAGACACGTGAGCATCCTCGGGGAGGAAATATAATCTTATAAATTAACCTTTGAACTTGGGAGAGTTGGATTGTGGTTTTTATTCAGCTGCTTTGTAGGGCACTGGGAGGTTATTTAACCTGCCTTTTTCAGGTCTGGGAAATGGATGCACAGCTCCTTTCCCCCACCACTGCCTTGCAGGCATATTCCTTCTGTCTGGGAGGCCTGGGGCATCAGTGTGTGAAGAACCATCAGAATTAAAACTGTTATGGGTGATTTTATTGCTGTTTGCAAACAGTTGAATCAGCACATAACCTTTGAGGGGGCAAGGATTGATTCAAATAAGGGTTAAAACAGTTTTAAGAAAGTTTGTAAATGCTGAAGGTTTTTAAGAGTCACACGTCACCGAGGCTTGGTGCTGAGCATCCTTGTAACTCACCTGTGCTGCCCTTTTTCAACTGACAAACTCTTTTACAAACTGTTTCTTTCTGGATGTGAGGTTTGTAGGGTTTGTAATGCCTGTGTTTAAGGGAGATTCAGGAATCTGCTGTGAAATTGGAAAGGCTCATTATCCCGAGGGTGGGCTTTCCTTATCAAGTTTGCTTGGGAGAGTCTGTCACTCTGCTTCCCATGCCCTGCCTGGTGAGGAGGAGAGCTGAGGGAATGCTCTGGCCTCAGTAACAAGTTTTATGGTTTACCAAGTACAGAATTAGTACTGTGGAGGAATTTTCCTTTTTTTTTTTTTTTTTTTTTTCCCCTGGAAATGTAGGTATGTGGGATACTGATCACACACACCAGTCTTTAAAGCTCAAAATGAATGATAAAATCATTTGTGATTTATGTAGTGAGCATGAAAATAAACATCTGAAGATGGTAATTTTAAGAAGTAATTCTAAGACCTTCAGCTTTACATTTTTCCCTCTATTTGGGCAGATTTTGCTAATTCTTATAGGAGAAAAGGTTGCGTTTTCATGGACAGTGCATACATCTCTGCCGTGCCTGTCCTTGGTCATCCAGTTGTCCTTTGAATCATTCTGAGCATGCTAATTCAATATCCTCCTCTTTGTTGTCCTGCTCCTGCGTTTTTTGTTTTTTTTTTTTTTCTTCCCAGGTTCCACTCCTGGCACTCTGCATCTTCCCATTTCTATTTCAGTGTTTCAGGCAGTGCTCAGAAACAGATGGATGGCGAGATTTCAACCCCACCTCCCAACTTCCACACACAGTCCACACCTCGCGCCGCATTCACGAGCGCACGCACACGAGCAACATTGGACGCTCGGAATTTGCTTTTCTGATGAGTTCATCCCCAAATCAGAGCTCCCCCGTTGAGGCCAGGTGATCTACAGCCAGCAATTCCCTCCTCTCCCCCAGGAACGTGGCAATATGGGGATGCTGATGTGCTGGAGGAGGAGGGTGGGGCACACGTGCTTTTCGGAAGTGCTGCGTTTCCCCATGGCTTTGAGCAGGTTTTGTTTGCAGGTGGGGAGCGATGCCATGCTGACACTCTGGGGGGGGAACAAAAAACCTCAGCTCTAGGTTTTGCTTTTCCTCCTTTGCTTTTTGCGGCGCCCAGGTTTTGATGTGTCGCTTCTCAGAAGGCTTTTGACGGTGGTAATAACGGAAACAGCAAAAAAAAAAAGTCAGCCTGACTACTGTCTGCGTGTCGGCACTAGTCCAGGGAGTTTCAAAGGGATGTTTTATTGATTCTGTAATTGCACAGTAGAATGGACAAACTGAACTGTACCTCAGGGCAAGGAAAGCCCCTGTCTGAACGGCATCTGTTGGGATGTGTGCGCTGCTGTAATTTGGGCAGGGAGTGCTCGCTGGGCGGTTTGAACCAGGGGACTGTAAGCTTGGCTTAACCCTTTCGCTGGAGGCAGTGGGAACTCTGGTTTTGCCTTTCTGATGGCAGCCTGGGAAAAAGAGCTGCTTTGGGGGATCCCTTTTAGCACCAAAGTGATGATTTGGGGCTTCGCTGGGATTTGCACCAGCATTGCTTTTAAAAGGAAGCTTGGCACAAGATCTTTTCCCTGGCATTAGTCTCCAGGTATTCCCCTCCTCTGGGATCCTGAGCCCACAGAATTGTAACTTGCAGTGTTGCCTCGCTTGCAAAATCCACTTCTTAACTGAAAAACTGGTCTTGATCTCTGATGAAATACATCTGCGTTATAGTGCTCCTGCCTGGGAGCTGGTAACTTCCTCTAGCATGAGCTGATCACTTTCCAAAACTGAAGGAGTGGACTGAGCTGTTTTGCTAAAACAATTGCAAATTAAATTTGTAAACTTTTGCTGTTGCCATATTTTTTCACTGGCATGCTGTCTGCGTGCTGTGTCTTTAATTTGGTGAGAACACGAATCAATTAGGCTAACCTACAGCAATGCAGAAACCGAGGGGAAAAAATTAAAATGCACTGTCTTGACTTGATACGTGGGTGCCCAGGGTTTCTGTTCCAGTTATTCTCTATTATTTCCATTAGCCAGCCAGAGCTGGGCATCCTGCAAAGAGCAGTGCTTTGTCCCCAGGGCAGAGCCCACTAAACCCAGGGGTAGAAGAGCAGTGCAGGAGGAAGCAGAGTCCAGCCAAGCCTCCCTGAGGAGGACTGTAAGTTTGACTGGGTTTCACAGTTTCAGGATTGAAAGAAAAAATCTGGGGGTGGCAGGGTGATAGCACGCCCAGGAGCACCCAGCTGGAGCTGGTGCTCCACAGGCTACCAGCAGATGCCAGTGGTTATTGAAATAAATTGTGATCTGGGGGTTTCCACTTATTTATGGCCATAATTAGAAATCTTGCTTCAAATTCAGTGCTCTTTAAATGCAACTTTCTGGGAGAAACCTGCAGTGCAGTTCTGTTCTGTACTGGATATTAGTAGATTTTACAAGAAAGTACTGTTTGAAGAAGAGAAGGGTCTGATAAGACCTCATGGGGTCTTTCAGTGCTTTAAGGGTACTTGGAGAAAAGAGGGAGAGCAACTATTTGCACGGGCGGATAGTGATAGGAAAGGGCCAGTGGTTTCAAATTAAGCCAGGAGAGATTTGGATTTGATGTTCGGAAGAAACTGAACACTGTGAAGATGGGGAGGCTCTGGCACAGACTGCCCAGAGAAGCTGTGGCTGCCCCATCCCTGCAAGTGTCCAAGGCTGGGTTGGACAGGCTTGGAGCAGCCTGGGATAGTGGAAGTTGTCCCTGCCTGTGGCAGGAGTTTGAACTGGATGATCTTTAAAGTCCCTTCCAGCCTAAACTGCCCTGTGACTCTCTTAAATGAAATAAGATGTGCACTAAACTGCGTGGTATTTTCGGATATTGACTCTGGTGAACTCCTCCTTTATCTGGAGCTTTGCGTGCTGTAACAAAAATAGACACTTAAGGGTGTGGAGCACTCTGCCAGTTCAACAGAAAGAAAAGTGAAGCCCATCTTCAGTAATTTGTATTGCAGAAATCAGCTGGGGGAGATCCTGCATCTGGGATTTGCTCCGTTCCCTTCTGGTGATTCAGAGGAGTGTAAATTATATACTAGTGGCAACAGCTGTACTTTGGGGCTTTTGCCAGAGGAAAAGCAGCTTTATTCTGCATTGGGATGAGAATGCCAGAGATGTGTTGATTAGCAGGGGAGGGGGAACACTGCCCAGTGCAGCTGATACAGTGATCTTAGTACATAATTAGTTGCAAGTACACTTTGATCAAGTCCAAAACTCACAGTCCTGCTGAAAGGAGCAGTGAAACCTCGATTTGTCCTAGCTGGTGAAAGGTAGCTTATCTTTATCTAGTTTTGTATTAAATTCACAGCCAAGGTATCGAAAAATCTCCAAAACTAATAGTGCTGAGATTAGTCAGGACCCACAGCGTGGGGTGAGGGGCCAGGGAGCATAGGCAGCATCACTGCAAGGCTTGTTCTTCATCAGCAGCCTAATTTGGAGACAGGTTTAATAAAGGCTGAGTAGAAATTAAAATATCAGACTGAACTGATATTTTAATGAACTGAAATGTTAAACTCAGTTTAACATTTGGCTGAGCCTTTATCACCTTCCTCCCCCATCTCTGACTTTTGTCAGATTGCTCATAATTTCAGTCTCAGTGATCTGACTCTGTTGTCTTTTTTTTTTTTTTTTTAATAAGAATGGTGAAGTGAGTGTGACTGAAAACACAGAATATGCACTAATATTTCCTGTGCCACATCAAATCACCAAAATGACTAAAGAACATCCTGAACTCTGAAATTCTCAGCACATATTTTCTGTCAACACTAACGCTGAAGTGGAATTGCCCCAGCCAATCAGACATGGGAAAAACACTGACTTACTGACCCAGAAAAAGCTGTATTTCCCAGTTTTTGCAGGTCCCTGCTCTGGTTGTCAAGGAAAGGTGGCCAGAGTCAAGATTTGTGGTAGCAAATGCCTTTGGAATCCCAAAGGCACTCCAGGCACATTGATGTGCATGTTAGAGAGGGGTTGCAGAGTCCTGAGGGTAGTAGCCATGGGAAGCAGGCATTTTGCCAAAGCTCTGCTGAGCATCTCTCTGCCTTGCTGATAAAAATCATTCATGCTTTTTGGCAAGAGTATCTGTAGCTGGTTTTGTGATGCCCCGAGTCCATTGATGACGACTTGCAAAAAAATAAGATATATAAAATCTTGTAGGGTTTTCCAAGTAAATGCTTGCTGGGTGCTTAAGAGAATGCTGGGGAATGTTTTCAAAAGCATCCTAGTCCTGCCTCCAGAAAGATCTTTGATAGAGGCACAGTTCTCTGGAGTAGCTGTTGGTGCTCTGTGCTACTTTTTTGTTGCCTTTTTTAAAAAAAAAAAAAAAAAAAAAAAAAAACAAAACAAAAAAACACCCAAAAACCCAAAAAAACACAACCACCCAGCGTTAATTTAATTATTTCTGTTCCTGGAAATTTCTCTCCAGGATTTGATTGTAAGAGCCGGGTGTCTGGAAGATTAATTTGTTCTTTTGGACTGCATCTGTACTGTTACTATTTTATAATCATCGACAGTGGCTGTAAGGAGTGAGGAAGGATGCAGTAAAACACAGCAATGCTGACAGTGTAGAAATAGTGCATCTTCTTGCTGTTTGATATTTTGATAGAAACCTTTTATCACTTTAAAAACTGGCCGTGTATCAACACGATATGTTAAAAACAGAAGTAGGAAACTGCAGGCTTTTAATTTGTGCCATTTGAACCCTCTTACCTTGGATGAATGCGGCGTGTAAATTATAGTTCCCATGAGGTAAAAATCAGTCAAATGCTACTTAACCTTTACTCTGCCGTGTTTCGTGTTCCATTTGTGCTTAAGAGAATATGTGCATAAGCTTTCATCTCGCTACCATGCAAAATCATCCTTAGGGTGCCTGTAACAACACAAAATGTCTTTAAATTTGGATTTAAGGTGAGCGAAACCGCTGTCGTCTTAGAAATCTTAGAGCTGAAGTGGTTTAAGAAATTTTGTTTACCCTTCAAAGGTGAGGAGCTGGAAGAGGTTATTTTTTTGTTCAACATGGCCCCAGCAATTGCTGCTGGTACTAACTGGTTTATTTGCATGGTTATGTCTGTGCTGGGCATTCATGGCTTGGATTGGTGTTTTCCAAGCTTGGTCTGCTGCAAAATACCTTTTTTTTTTTTTTTTTCCCTAGTTATTTCGGTTAAAAAGATTCAGCTATTTCGGTTGTTTAATATAGAAAGCAACTTCTCTCTCCATGATAATTTCCTAGTAAAAGAGTCGGAAATTTGTCAGCTTTGGTGCTTGACATGCAAAATACCTGACCCAGAAACCGCTAAACTTCCTAGAAAAAGTTTTCTTTTGACTTATGTGTTTGGATCAGACTTACTGTTCTCAATGAAGCTTGTGCCTAAGCTCCATAATTTATTAAATGATATCAATGAGAGCCTAAGAAACTTCATTTGGCACTATTTAGAGGCACTTAATTATAGTTTCGGAAGAGCAAGATTTTCATAATAAAAAAGCAGAGAAGAAATTCAAGATATTTTTCCAGTGAACATTTTCATTTGAAAAAAAAAAAAAAACAAAAAAAACCCAACCCAAAAACCCAACCAAATGAGCGAAAGAAGAAAATTGGGGAAATGAGAAATACTGTTTTCGAATTAGCCGACTTCAGAGCCTGCGTAACATTTGCATCCTGTTAATTCAAGGGGTCCTGCAAAAGGATGAAACGAGTCAGTTGTGTTTCCCTGGTGAGCTGCAGTGATTGCAGGGGGAGCAGATGTGGGCTGGGAAGCCAAGGGGAGCTCCCTGCCCTGAACCAAACGGGAGCTGCAGCAGGAGCCGGGTGTTACCCCCATCACCCCAGCATCCCTCGTGCTGCTCACCCGCCTACAGTGGAGACTCAAAGTCTAATTGAGGAGTTTAAAAATAATGTTTTTAACACATGCCTCCTCTTTTTTTTTTTTTTTTTTTTTTCTCCTTTTTCTAAGAGAAAAAGGAAATTAAATTTTCACTAAAATGCCATGGTTGGAACAGTAACAGCAAAGGGAAGTGCACAAGTTGGCGTGGTTTGTAATGCTTAAGTTGGCTGTGCTGGGTATCTTTTATATTTAAATATATACACTTGTTAGTGTATGGAAATATTAAATTTCACACTTAATGGGGACAAACAAATCTAAGAGGTTTATTACGTATGTTCCGTGTGGCAAAATAAGTGCTTGTGGAGGAAGTTTTTCTTTAAACAAGCTTGGTTTTAATCATGATTCATGTATACAGAATCGAACCCTGTGTGTTTATTTTAATTCCTTTTTTTTTGCTCATTCGTGAGGCAGACTTCCTGCTGATGTCCATGATCTGCAGGTGCTCACCTGAGTAGAAAATGAGTGGAAATGGAGGAAAGGTCATGAGAATTGAGGTTTGTTTGGTTTTTTTTTTAATAGGTGTGCTTTAAATAAATAAAAAGTACTTTAAACTGCCTAGATGCAGGGAGTGGGAACAGTGCACTGAGCTGTATTTCTCCTCTACAGCCTTTGTATGATTTGGAGAGTCTCTGCAAACACTCCTGCTGGTGTATTTATTAATGTGGAGCCCTGTACAGTCCTTCAGGCCAGAAACTTTTTGTTGTGGTCAAGAGAAAAAAAAAAAAAAAAAGAAAAGGAGGGGAAGAAGGAAGGGATTTGGAAAGCCTGGAATATATACCTATATCACCCTCAGAGAGCAGTGCTGACATGAATATTCTTATTTGTGGAGCTGAGAAGAAGAGTGAAAATTAAACATACGTAGTTCGCAACCACTTTGATTTAGTTTTAACTAAATGTGATCCACGTTCAAAAAAAAACAAAATAAAAAATGCCTGTAAAGTGTGGGTTTTTTAGGGGTTGTGCTAGCCAAAGCCTTGCTGACTCCATGCGGTTGTCAGATGAGTAAATAACGAAACTACAAGGTATTGCTTTCACTTGTGGACAGTGCCCAGTTTTCCCCCCAACCTCTCCAAAAGCCTAAACAATAATAGAAAGAAGTTTCAAATGTGAAAAAATGAGACATGGTATTCATTAATGTTTCAGATCTGAACAGAGATAGAAATACAAGGCAGTAGCTGGTTCCAGGGAACAGTGTGGAACAGACTCATCCCTTTCTAGAGGAAGGTATCCTCGTAGCTCAGCCAACTTCTTCCTGGACTGACACAGCACAAGGATCATGAGATGATGCTGCTTTCAGTGATCTTAATAATCAACTCAATAGTTATAGGAAATCCTGAATTGTGGGGGAGAAGGCAGCAGCTGCTGCAGGGTGGGCACCCAGAAGGTGCCATGAGCATTGGGACACCTGGAGATCCAGTCTGTGACACTCAGTCTGTGTCTTTCTGCATTAATAAATGTTTGTGAATAGAAAAGCATGCACAAAAAACTTGAAAGTGAACCACTCCCAGGTACTGATGACATCAGGGCTCTTTGGGGGGTGCTGAACACCCGAGAGAAGGGTGGTCTTAAAAACAGAGTGGACCGGGAACCAAGTGCTCTGGGTTTCCCCCAAAAATTAGTTTATACGTTTCTTAAAGGCTTTCGAGAACCTTTCTTTAGTGTTGATGTCAGAAGATAAAGCGGGTCTGGATGAAGAATTGACAATAGTTTTTCGTGGAAGAATCTATACAAGGAAAACTACCCTTGATTGTTATTTGTCACATGTCTGAAAAGAGCCCTGCAGCGGAACAGCGGTGTTAAGCGCAGATCAGTGATGAAGTGAGCAACTTCACTGCGTGATTTTTCTCCTGTAAATGGTTTGTTTCACTTTGTTTGTCAGAGCGTGGTTTTGGCTGAGCTTGTTTGTATGCACAAACTGGATAGCAGTGAAGTTGGGAAATCATTTGACCTTCTGATCTGTGTAATCACTGACAGAGACGCGTTGCGATATTGGTATGTCGTGGCTTTAGGTGGTTTAGTCAGGTAAATGAGGCTGGTAACATGAGCTCCATGTGTTTTTCAAATATGCTTATTTTCTGTAGCAGTTTCCTAAGTATTGCACATCAGCCAACCCTGCGGCTGGACTGGAATTGCCTTTTGGAGCTTTGCAGTTGACTGTGGACTTTGTGTGTTGGAAAGCTGAGAGGCTGCATCCTGAATAATGCACCCCATGAAGGAATGAGTATGTTTTAACATTAAAAGAGTCTTTGGTGGCTTCAAGAGGATTGTGGTGACAAAATTCCATATTCTGTGGCCAGGGCAGAGCCCCTTGGCAAAAGTACATGGTCTTGTATCTACAGTAAAAGAAATGATCTTAGAGCATCTTGGTTATTTTGGGAAAATGTTCAGACAATGCATCAGTCTAGTTTTGAAACAGCTTCAAACATTTCACCACTGAAACCTCTAAAGCAAATGTTACAGAACATGCAGCTTGTCTGTTTATCTTCTCTAAGACTATGTGAAGTCTTATGTGAAATGTGATAAGAATCACAGTATCTCCTTTGGTTGCTCAACATGAGAAGCTGATGAAGAGACAGTCATCTACAAGACATTCTTCAGAATAGCTGCAGAACAGATAGCTTTGCTAGGCTGTCTCTGTAGAGGGATGAAGGGGAGATCGTAACCCAAGTACGTAGGCATCGTCTTTCTTTTAAACCTGGTCTAGCATAAGTGAGGGCTTTGGTTTAGCTTAGCCATCAAATCCATGTTTCCAGCATTTTTGGAGTTTGACCACTCCCCTGTGCACCTGTCTGTGCTGCTGTTCCTTTTATCTGGTTGCTGTCCCAGGGCTCGGGTGGGTTGTTCCTTGCTGTGTTATCTGGCAGCAGTGCACAGGAGGGATCACTGGTCCTGGGAGGATGCACACCAGTGCTTCTCTGTCCTGGCACCTCAAACCTCCACAAAGAAAATTTACCAGAAGGTAAAGAAGAGTTGATTCCTACCCCTTATGTGGTTCCCCAGGCAGACTAAAGCCCCTGCACCAGTAAAGTGGTGCTTTGATGGATGAAGTGAGTTATGCATAAACCCCATGGCAGAACCTGGCAACAGAGACCATGACTGGAACAGTCATTGCTGTTCCACTAGAGAAGGGTTCATCATCTTCTCCTCTGAGGTGCTACAAGATCCTGGGAATTCAGATGGAAAAAGATCTGTTTTTTTCTTTTTCTTACCCCTTATGCAGTCATTGCGCATCTTTTGTATATCACTCCTCTGCTGAAGGTGTGGATACTAAGGATGTGAAAAAGAGGAGCATGTAAATCATTCTTCATAACAGAAATACAGAAACTGAATGTTTTTGAGTGCTTGAGTGTGAACTAAACTGAGGACAGAATTTAAATCATGGGGTGACATGAGGGATGGGATGCACACAGGCACTGGGGAGAGCATTTGACAAAGAGGGTGAAGTGATGCAGGTAATCCTTGCAAGTGACCTTTCCTTGTGGAAAACCAAAAACCTTTAACCAGTGTGATGATGCACTAAAGCCAGTGGGGAGTGCTTGCATGGAGATTTTCCTTTATTATATATTTTTTTTTTAATTTCTGGAGCTGTTTCCCCAGTGTTTATGATCTGACAGCAGTAATGAGTCACTGTATCAAAGTTGTGGCCAGGAAAGGGAAAAAAAATTGTCTATACCAAATGTCGTGGACTGATGCTGTGTGTGGCAACACAAGTGAAGGTGCTGTGTGGTTAATGCTGTGAAATTTGGCTCACAGAATGTACCTGCTTTTAAAAACTTTAGCAAGTAAGATGATCTGTTAGTATTTCATTTGTAGGAGTAAAATGAGGGGAAAATCCTCTTTTGGTCTTATCTACATGTGTTGAATTTTGCAGTAACCTCTGTAGTGATGGGTTGGGGAAAGATGAATGTTTCTCAGTTTCTGAAGTTCTTATGTAGAGATATCTTAACTTTTTTTTTTGGTATGGCTGTGAATGTAGTCACTGGTTTGATTTTTTTATTTCCCCCACTTCTCTGCCTTTTTGACAACCTGCTGGCACAAGTGGATTCAAAATTGGGATAAATACTGCAGGTGTTACAAGCTTCTCTGATCCCTTTGTCCATATTTAATCTAATCTCAAATTAAATGAATGTTATTGATTAGATTCCTTTCAAACGTGTGTGGGTTACTCAATGTGTGGCAAAATGTTATTCTTTTCTTGTGTGAGTGGAGCATAGAAGGTGAAAGTATACAATTAATTTGCCTGCAGTTCCTTGAAAATTGTATGCTGGATATCTGTGAACACGCTGTATGGAACAATATTTCAAGCAAATTATTGTTATTTACTGTGGATTTTGCCTGGATATTAAAAGTCAACAATTATGCTTCCTCTTGGTTCTTAATGGCTTTTCATTTTGAGAAACCTGCCCAGTTCTTTCTCAGATTTGGTGGTCCTAATGCTGATTTTCAGAAAGCATTAGTAGCACATGGCATAACTTGACAATGCTGTTATTTTGCTGCATTAATGACTATTATATTAAGTTTAAAGTGCTGATAAATTTGATGGGGACATGGGTTGCAGAGTTCTCAGCAGTGCTGGAGGTCTGTTGTGGGGTAGCTGCTGCAGCTGCATAGGTCAGTGGTGGCACACGTGAGAGATGTGGGTGGTGTTGGCTCCCTCCTCCATGGATCCATCCCATGGGATAGGTACCACTCCTTGAGGAGAACAAGGTTTCCAGCTGTGGCACACTCAGCCTTGCAAGCAATCTGCTACAAATCCCAGTGAAGGTAATGAAGTGCCCCCTGCCCTCCCCACAAATGGACAAAGAAAATCCTGAGCTCTTTGCAGGCCTGCTGCTTTTTTGGGCCCCCTTTTCCATCCTGTTTTCATTGTGTAAGTGTCACCAGTTGGATGGCCCTTGAGTGATGGAGTGTTGTTTACAGTGTGGAGAAATAAGGTTGATGCAGATGGGTCCTTGTGTTTTCTTCTGCCTTTCTATTGTATGTGATTTTCCAGTCACAGATATCTTTGGATCTGCATGGCACCTGCCTGGCCCAAGTACTTTTGACCTGCAGTGGTGACCACCTCTGGCTAAACATCACCATGACCTCTTTGGGGACAGCATTAGCCTTTGCTAGGTACCGAATTCCCTGGAAAAACCTGGGGTGGTTGCATTTTGGTGTTGCTGTCAGGGTGAAAATCTGTCATCAGCTTTCAAGACAAAAGATGTGCTAGAGAGGGTTTTTAAGTAGGTATGTGCATTAATAGTGATTTATCTGCTTAGTATAAACCATCCCCATGGTCACTTAACTGCTGGTTCATTTAGGCTTTTGTTAAATGCATTCATTGGAGGAGCAAATGTCCTTGATTTATTGTATTGAACTAGACAGGCAAACCTTGAGATAGTCTTTATTTCTTGATTACAGTTACACAATTAAAATTTGCAGGTTTCTTCCTCCAAAAAGGGTTCCTTTTAACACAAACTCTTCTCCTGATAAGCAGAAAATTGTGTTTATGGAGAACTGCAAAACAAGGCTTGGTAAGAGAAATCTTTTCTACCTGGAGACTTGATCCATGTGTCAGAAAGTAGTTCTCAAGGCAAGGGATGGAAAGTTGGATGGTCCAGGAGCCTTGAGAAAGGTGTGTTGCAAAACAACAAGAAATAAGTGCTGCCTTGAAAGTCCTTGGGTTTCGGTTCCCTTTTGAAGATGAAGCTGTACATGCAAGGTTGAAAAATGTCAGAGCAGTCACCTGTATCAGCAAGTAAATTGGAAACCAGTGGTGATAAGATATTCAAAGAAGCATGGAGGGTACTGTCCTGGGCATAGTGTAGTTTATCTGACCCATCAGTCTGGTTCACTGGCAGTTTCAGTTGCGAGGTGGGACTAGCTAAGCAGAGAACAGATTTTTCTGTGAGAACGAGACCTTCATTTGAATTCTTCAGCGAAGCCTGGCAAGTGTTACGGGTGTCAGTGTTTCTCCTGGCTGCTTCTGCAGAAAACAAGAGGTGGTTCCTGGAGGTTCAAGTCTGGAGTTTGGATGGGTCCTTCCAGAGTTTGCCTCAGTAGAGGTTTCTCTTACAAGATACCCAGAGTTCCTGTAGGTCCACGAAAAACTTCACTTTTTTTATTTAGTTATCTTTGAGAAGCTCCAGGCCCTTGAGGGAGTAGACTGGGTCAGTCAGTGTGGTTCTCCTTCTCTTCCTATAAGAGTGTGCAAGATAAAAGAAAGTATTTGAAGCTTGAAGTTCAATCCAAGCAACACCATGGAGCTGACCGTGCTCTTCCCTCCACACCCTCTCCCAGTAGAGCCCCTCTAGGTCTAGTCTGTATTTGGGTTCCTAAGGTAAAAGGAAGGAAAGAATGGTTCCTCAGAGGGATACTGTTAAACTGTTTGTACTATTAGTACTGGGAAATGTAGATAATATTTCTTCTTTTTTTTTGAGGGCTGTGGATAATTTTCATCAGGATTTCCTTTGCTGCAGCTTGTGTTTTTAATTGATGTCTGTGGCATTTTTGGAAATCATCTACAGCTTTGCACAGGTCAGCCAGGCTGTCACGCCAGGTCAAATGAAAGTCTGTCTCTTCACTTTCTGAAACTGCCTAAATGTAAGCAAAAGGTCCCTGCAGCCTTGTCAAGGATAAAAATCCAGCCTGTGTGTACCTGTGGAGGCATGATTCTAACCACTTTGGTAGTAACCTGAAGCTGGTTGTCTTGAAATCTTCCTGTTTTGTCCAGTAGCAACTGACTGTTCAGTTTGTATTTTTCCAGACAAGGTGTTTGTAGGTGGTTCAGAGCAGAACCAGCAGTCTGATTGATTCTCACCTGCTCTTGTACTCTTAATTTTGTTGAGTTTGCAAAAAAAGAAGGAACTTAAGGAGCAAATAAAGGACAAAATGGCATTGAAACATTCACCCCCTCTTTTTTTTTTTTTTTCCTTCATGGTTTAGGTGAAAGGCTTTCAAAGAGTAGTTCCTGTGTGCCTTTCTCTATTGTTCTTGCAGACCTATGGAATATGTGTCCTACCTTCATGATCTACCCATTGGTAGTGTGAGTTGCAGAAATATAAGATGCTCCCCTGCAGCTAAGTGCTGCTCCCAGGTAGACAGCGATGAGCTCTGCTGATGTCAGACTAGTGAATTTCTCTCTTACTCTTCTTTGTGTTTCTCTTTCCCTTTTCTCCCATCTTGCCTTGATCCTTTTATCTAAGCCTTCCAATTCCATACTGCTGAGCCTTGGGACAGTGGGATCTCTAGGAGGCAAGGGTTAATGTTGTTTGTTTGCAGGAGGAGGGTGGGGAGTGCTGCAGCGAGCCTGAGATGAAAAGGTACCACCGGGAAGTGGTTTTCTTGGCTGGGGAAGGTAGAAATGCTTTTAGCCTTGTGACCCAGTTGACTGGCTTTGAGTTCCATGCTGCTGCGAGGCAGCAAGCCCAAGGGCAAGGGCTTATTCTGTGGTTTTCAGTGTGGAAGAGTTTCCCAGGAGTTGGTGTATAATTTTCACTCGAAGGCTTGTCTCCATTGTTCACACAAAGAAGTTCACACAAAAGCTCCTCATAACAGCCCTTGTCCAAAGTTTCCTCACAGTGCCTGGCCAGTGCTGCTCAGTTCTGCGAGCCCTTGGCTGGAAGCATACAACTTGAAACATACAACTTGCATGATTTGAAGTTTCTGTGCCAGTAAGGGTCATTATTTTTGTCTAGATAAGCATCATGCAATGTCACACACTCCTCTTCTTTTGGGTTGAGGCATCATTTTTCTTCCTGGGACTCTGTAAAATTCCAGTACTCAATGTGTTTGCACTGCACAACTTTTGGTGTGAACAAAAAAACCCCAAAACCAAGTGATACATCACCTAAAGCACTGACTCAGGGTTTTTTGGAAGTACAGGAATTTAACTTGGGTGGACTTTTGATCTGACTGTTTTCAGGCCTGGCTGTAGCTCTCCCACCCTGTACAGGGACAGCCATCTCAAAGT
This sequence comes from Phylloscopus collybita, assembly GCA_027886175.1. Lineage (NCBI taxonomy): Eukaryota > Metazoa > Chordata > Aves > Passeriformes > Phylloscopidae > Phylloscopus > Phylloscopus collybita. Next base: position 4,147,708 of record JAJNNQ010000005.1, read on the forward strand.
GGCATGCATCTGCAATCATTCATAGCATCTCTGCTGCCTAAAGCCTTACTCTGTTAGGGGTGGTTTTGGTGGAGACTTTTCTTCCTCAAGGTTATGCTGTCAACAAGCTTTGGCCTACTTGGTTCTTCTGGTGTGAATTTTGCCTTGCTTGGAGGTACCTTGGCCAGGTATGGAGGTGAGTGATGCTCACTGGGCTGAATGTAGGGGAAGGTTTGTAGTCATGGTTAACAGGAAACAGTGGAGACTGTAACAAACCAAGCATGAAAGCAGGAGTGGGTGTTTGGATATCTTGAGAGATGGTTTTCCTTTGGTGGGATGAGGGGGTGGGGAATACACCAGGCAGAAGAAGGTTCAGAGATTGAGAGATAAACTTTCCAGAAGTGCACCAGCAGTAATTTGGGGCACGGTAGCTCAGGCTGGTGTAGAAGAACTGATATGATGGTGCTGTGTGTTGGTTCCCTGCAGTTCTTTGGGGTCCTTTGTCCAGCTGGTTTTCACAAATGTGGAAGGGGAATTGAACCACTCTTTTGGGTAATACAGTAAGGCTTCCTGATATGATGGTTTTGTGTGTTATGGGTGCTTAAGGACCCTTATGTTTATTTTACACCATGGGGATGCAGAGAGCTGGTGGCCAAAATATGTCAAGGTGTTGGAATCCAGGTCTTTCTGCAAAATACCCAAACCTGTGTTAGGTTCTGTGGGGAGAAAACTCACTTAGTGATGGAGTGGGTAATAATTCTAAAGCATGTCTTCAAAATGAGGATTATTTTGGAAACCTAAATGAAGTTCATTATTGGATTGTTACAGAAATGTAAAACAATTGGCAGTAGAAACAAATCTTTTGGCTGATTTGCAGCTTTCTGGAGCTATGTCTGCATTGTTCAGCAATGCTGGGTAAAAGCAGTGGCTCTGTGATGAGAAGCAGCTGGTGCCATAGACCTGGGAGCTTTCCAAAGGTTTTACACTGTCCCAGATTTGATCCAGTCCTGTGGTTTGAGAGTTTGGTGCTGAGCATGGGCTCAAAAGGGTGCTCCTGGAGCTGGTCTAGTTTCATTGGAGAGGAATCCACTTGATGTTTGCTGAGCTTGCTCTATGATGTGAATTACAATGCAACTAAGAGAAGCCTAATGCACTTTGTCCCAAAAGCACTCTGGATTTGAACTGAAATGGTAAAGGCACCACTGGAGCCTGTCAGTGCAGTCAGACTCCAGTTGCTCTTTACGTGTGAATATTCTAGCATATGAGCTGGTTTAAATGACATGTTTGTTCTGAGTGAACTCTTAATCTTCCCTTGTTTATATTTTAATTGCTTTTAGAAAATTCCTGAATGGTAGAAGAGCTGTTTCTGTTTGTGGTGTGCTGGTTTCCAAGCCATTCAGGGTACAGAGATGAGTTTTCTGAATTCTTTCCAATACCAAGGTTTCTTCCTGACTTTTTCTTTGCTAGTTCTTCTGGTTCTTCTCTGAGATCTTCAATACCATAATATGTGCTTACATTTCAGAAAGAATCACTTTCATGGAAAGTTAAATAAATAAATATTATAATCAGTGAAGCATCATAAATAACTTTTATGTTTAAATCAAGCTATTAAAAGCTTTTTTATTTTTAAGTAGATAGGGGAATAAAATAGCTGCATAGTTCATAAAGTGGTATACTATTACTGCCTGCTGTGCCCATGAATTATGCCAGCTTTTTACACTTGGGAAGTAAAAAGCGGATTAGAACTGTGATCAATGTATTATCCTATATTTCTTATTGTGCATTATATTTCCTTTTTGAGAACCTTTGTAGACTAAATGGCTACTAATGACATAATTACAATTGTTTGTCACCACCATAATGTGTGATTTCCTATCTCATCATGAAGATGTAAGTTAGATAAAGGAGGAGTTTTGGCAGGAAGACAAAGTGCAGTGATTTATTAAAGACCAGATGTGGTTGTTAAAAGCTTTTCTACAGAAGGCTCAATTGAGTGATGTGAAATAGGAACGAAAGCTCTGAACACCACAGTCAGTGGTTCTTGGTGTGAGTGACACAGTTGCTCAGAGGAGCATGACAAATTAGCGGCGTGTTTTATTGTTGTGTACAAATTTATGTTTGAATTTAAACAGCATAAAAAGTTCAAAATTGCTCACACTATTGAAGCGGATGTTTAAAGGAAATAATTATGCTGAAATGGAGTGGATAACTTGAAAAGCTCAAATTCTGTGAAAACAGCTCAAGATCACGTTAAGTCAAAGGATCTCAGGTCTTAGAAAGAACAGGGTTTACTGAGGCGATTGACAACAGCAACAGCAAGTGTGCTGGAATATTAATTGTTTTGATGCGGGCAGAATATCGGTGTAAATCAGTATAACTTTGATTATCAGTATAATCAAAGTCAAGCTGGGGAGTGGGTTGCCTGTATCCCCCCACAGAGGCTGGTCTTCACACATCCTTCCGGTTGGAGGCTTTGGAGGCAGAGGAGAGCGCACAGCACAGCTGCTGAGAATGGCCCCTAACATCGTGTGCTGGCTGTGGGGAAGTGAGGGGCAAAGCCTAAGGAAGGGCAATTAAGGAGGAAATAATTTGTTCTGTAGCTCTGAACTTTTGCACTGAGCAGCTTGGCTGTGTTTGCCGAGGAGCTGTGGCCAGCCCCTGTCCCATGGGAACGCTGTTACAATGCTTTTCCCGGTCCTTACGCAGCGCCGTCTCTTGGCTTTTTTCGTGTTCGTGGCTTGTTGTGCAGTTGTGTGTCTCTGGCTGCTTTCCCCAGCCACCTCTCAGTGCAGACCTCCCACCACCACATGTCCTCCCCAGGACCTCGTGCTTGCCAGAGCATTTTCCAACTGCTCACACCATTGTGTCAGGCCATGTGCTGCCCACGGTCAGTTGTCTGTGCCAGCTGCTGATGTGTTCTTCTGAGGCATGACCGGTTTTGGTCTAGCTTCAGCTGAAATTGTAATGTGCATCTATTTGTCTGTTGGATACAGCACTGTTAATTAATTATTGATAGCTATTGGTGTCAATATTTGTGAAGCGATCAATAGTGATGGGTGAATTCTGAAGGCAGCACAGAATCGTGGAATGGTTTGGGTTGGAAGGGACTCTAAAGAACATCTACTTCCCAAGCCGTGCTATGGGCAGTGAAACGTTCCACTAGACCAGGTTACTCAGAGCCCCATCCACATCCTTCCTTGTCTTTTGTTGCTCTCAGGTGTTATTCTGATCTAAAAACTCGCAAAAGTCAAGGTGTTCAGTCGGGGAGATGGAATAATAGCTTCAATACCTCTTTTGCCCTTATTTCTTTCAGGGGTCTTTACACTTCACTTTGTCTTTTTGTGCCTTGCTTAGACATGTCTTGTGTCTTGCTTGACGTGGCAGGTGGCTGATAGGTGGTGGGGAGGGAGCAAGAGAAATGTTCAGAGAAACAGCTTCTGATAAGCATCTGAAATTCTTATATACGTGCCTTGTGGTCTGGGAATTCTGCTGAAATGTCATGAAACTGGTTTTATTTGAAGAGTCAGCTGCTGCTCTAGGTTAGGCACTTTCCTGGTTTTGCCGCTTACTGTGATACTGATTTTCACTGAAGCACAGGAAGTTTGAAAAGAATATTAAAATAGCCCTTTAATGAATCTCTCATCAGATTTTGACTTAAGATTTTTCTTAATACTTTTTTAATCATTATTTTATCTGAACTGGTAAGCCCATCCCCTTTTATGAATAGAGTTTAAGCTAACTTTGAATTTCCTGTCTTCCTGTTTAATCCAGACCTTTATCATTGCTAGCAGGCTAGGAAAAATACTATTGTCTCAGAGTCTGGGATAACCAAAAGTCCGGTTTGGACACATTCAATCTAATGACTTTATAGAAGCATTTTTCAAATGAATTTTTGTTTTCTGCTGTCCTTTGTGTTTGAGTTATTTTTCCCTGCTCCCAGCACAATTAGAATGTTGTTGCCTTTCAAATGAAATGCCTTTCCTTTTTTTTTTTCCTTTTTTTACCTTTGTCCTCTTTTAAGCCCTTCTTGCTGTTTTCTCCTATAGAAGTAAATCTTATTGCTGCAAACATCACAGATTCATTTTCAAAACTTCGTGCTTGGCATTTTAGTGATAGAAATCAAGTTGAAATACCAGTTCTGGATTGTTTTGCACTGTTGAGCAATGGTAGGCAGACTGATTAGTGTGGAGAAGTCTTAAAAGAATACAATTAATATTTCTTGGTTACCTGTGTGACTTCTGCCTCCTTGACTTTGGTTATGTTCACGTTCACGGGCAGTCAGCTAGTGATTTAAAGACGTGGAGGTCAAGGCAGTGTTGTCTGAGATCTTTGGTGGCTTTTTGTGTTCCCATGGCTGTCCTGGGTGTTGCAGAAGCACAGTCAGCTGGAGGCTCCTCAGGCATAGGGTTCAAAGGGGCAGGGGCTCACAGGCTGAGCAACATAGGAAGAGGTTACTGGGCAGGATAAAGGGAACTGGACATTTTGGTCTCTCCAGCAGGACCTTGCTCATGGAACAGAAATGCTCCCTCTTGTATAGTGCCCTGTGTTATCTCTGCAGAGGGTGGATCTGTCCAGGTGAGGTGTCCCAGACCTGCAGGATGAACCACAAATCTCAACAACTTTGAGTCCTGTTAAAAAAAATAAAAATGGCTGCTGCCACTGTTACAGAACATTTACCTTTCTCATTTTGCCTAATGTGAGATGGTAAGAAAATGCTGCATGTGGGGCTGTCACAGCTGCAAACAGAGCAAGGCAGACACCAGAGAAATGTTTAGCTCTGAATAATAACCATGAAGAATTAATAAGGTTGGGTGAGATTTAGTTCTTTGGGCAAAATTTCCCTGGGAATGGTTGTCTGTAATATTCTCAAGTTTGTTTTTCCTTGTTTTGGTGTCCACTTCTGTGAATTTGGTAACATGCTTTGTGTGAGGAGCTTCTCAGCAGCACTGAAATAATCCTGTATAATTTGTATTCACTGTTAATTTTAGTAACTGCGCTGAGATTTGAATTACGCTAATCAACTTTTCTTGTAATTTGTATAATTTACATACTGTACACACACTGCAAATGCAGGACTCTGGTGCAAAACAAAGTTTAATTAGTGTAACAGAGCCACATCAGCTTTCCAAGTGATTGATTTCTGAGCGTGGACTAAAATGTCCAGTGTTCGTGCAGGGCCCCAATGGGCTTGAGATGAGTAGAACCAGTACAACTATTTGTAACCAGCCCTGGTCATCCATCACTTGACCTGCCTTCCCCAAATATTTGGCTTGTGCATGGGGAAACACTGAGAACTTTATGGACGCCTTGGTCTCTCTGGTTGCTTCTGTAGCTTTCCATTGGTAGGAGGGGTTGGAGGATGTTCACCACCTTCCCTGGTTCTTCTATCTCATCTCCACTTGTGTACCCCATCTTACAGATGTTTCTGTTGCTCTGTGGAAGTTATTTCCCTCCTGAAGAACTAGTGACTCTTGATGTTCAGTGAAAGCGTACTGGTTTGCAGACAGAATTGCAAATTTGATCAATTTTTAACATTGTGTTATTTGTGGTTCTTTACCTTTAAACTCCAGATCACTTCCTTAGTACTTGTGGTTTTACTTAGTTTTAAGTGTGTTTTTTTGTTAATTTATGGAGAGACCTCAGCAACAAAATGAAGAGGAGACCCTGGTTACATAAAGGCAACAAAACTGTTCATTTCATTAAATTTTGACAGATCTAGAAAACAAAAAAACTTGGGCAAAGAACAAAATAATCTTGCCTTTCTTGGTTGAATGGGTTAGAGTTCTTGTGATCTTGGACAGCATCTGCAACAAATGGGAATCTGGTGAACTTTACATTGAGTTCTGTAATACTTTTTCTCTTAAAAAAGGAGTATTGATCTTTTATGATAGACATAGAACATTATGTCTTTAAAGTCTGTAGGTAAATTAACAGGTGTAAAACTGGTGAGAATATAATAAACCTGAGAAAATGCTTGAGCTGGTGTGAGGATTACTGTCAGTCCAAACCACATGTGGCTCTTGAACTCTCATTTCTACAGCTTGTTTGCTGCAACTCAAAAGTCCCATCTTTTTGCTTGCTTTAACTTTTGCAGTATTTGTCCAGTTGAGCTCCATGACATGATCTCCAAGTGTAAAGCCCAGCCTGCTTATAAATTTCTGCAGACCTAGGGCTTTATTTCGTGTCTGATCAGGCAATGTGGGTCTTCTCTCACTGTGTTGGTTATTACTTGGGAGCTGTATTCTCATTTAATAGCAGGGAAAGGTTTTAATGTCAATTTTTGTAGGCATTATGTTAAAACCATTGCTGCCTAATTAGCATCCGTCATACATTTGTATATGACATTGGATGGGCAAGTGTAAATGCAATGGACTCTGAACATTTTATGAGGTGCTGCTGTGAAACTACTTTGCTCATCATTACTTAAAAGCCAGAGATTTGGCCTTAGGTATTACATCATGTGAAAACCAGTAGACAAAAATGGTGATCAATTTTTTATTATAATAAAGTTTTAATATGAGGCATTTTTAGATATGTGTCATGAATATATGAGTCATGTATTTCACACCAAACCAAACCTATTATGATGATATTTCTACTTCAAGGGGTTTTCAGTATTTAAGTACTAAATTTAATTCTATGGTTAAAAAATGATTCATATTCAAATCTATTTTTATGCTTTATAATTAAATAAGAAAATATTGCTTGTACCTACACTTTTACTATTCTGGGTCGTATTATAATTATTTCTTTAATTTGACCCATAAAAACAGTCCATTTCTTCATTAGTAAATTACAAGGATATCGCAACAGAAAAATGAGTTTTGAAGGTGTCTTACCATATCTAATGGGAATTTCAGTTTGGGATTTTCTCATTTCTTTCATTTGTTCCTTTTGTAAAACATGAAGATACTTTCTAGGTAAATTAATCCCTTCAAAGGAGCAAAATAACTTCCTTTTCGGAAAGGGTTATTAGAGACTTATTCTTTATAATCTTAAATACCACTTGTGTTAGGCTGAACAATGCAGGAAAAAATTACACTAGTTTAAAAAAAAAGAAAGAGAAAAAATTATTACCAACCAAAGCCAAGTATATTACAATTATGTGATCATGGAAAAGTGAGCTTTCTACTGGGAAAAACGTGATCTAGATTCCCATGAAATTTCTAAGTTTAAGTATTTTTGTAAATTAGGTTGTTCCTAGTTAAACAGGTGGCTTTAAAGGCTGGTTTCACTGTTGTTTTAATCATAGTTTAGTTACCATGGAGAAATATGCAAGTTAGCATTTATACACAGAAGTGAAATTTATGCTGCATAGATAATAGCCTAAATTTAGCATGACTTAAGTTTACCACTTCCTTAAGAAAAAAGATATACATGTTTTATTATTATACTATCACACTATCAAGAAGTTAATTTCTTTAAAATATTATAAGATCTAAAATTCAAATTTTGTTGTCCTGAAATAAACACTTTTTTTTTTTTTTTTTTTTTTTTTTTAAGCTCTAGCTTGAATTTATTTTTCCCCCTTTGATTTATTTTTTGGTTGATTTCTCAACTTTGAGTTTTAGACAAGTTCAGTGCATGGTGTGGAGCTGGTTTTCATCTGTGCAACCGGCGCGCGGCACTTCGACGGGGGCCTTCGCAGGAGGGAAATCTGTGTTACCAAATTTATTGAGGCATTTCAGCTGTTTGACCCAGAGTTTATCAGAATGGAGAGATTTCTGTTAGTGAACTAAAACAATGCTGGGAGAGGGAAGAAAATGGTGAGAAATCATAACATTGTGTTTTAGAGAGTAGAGCCTGTCCTAGCTTAGCCAAGCCTGTGAGCAAGTGGAGATGCTGAGTGTCTTTGGCTGACCTGGAGAGCTTGTTTCGCTCACCCAGATGCCCTTTCCTAATTTAATTTTTTTCTTTTTTTTTTTTTCTTTTTTTTTTTTTTTTTCCTTGTTTCTAAGTTTAACAGTCCTGTTTGTAGGACCTCGCGGCGGAGCTAAGTTTTCAAGGACAAATGTTGTAAGAGTAGCATGATCCAACAGGAGGTCCCCCAGCACACCGAGTGCAGCAGATCCCTTTCAACACCAGCTGTTCTCACAGATATAGATTGCTGCAGTGAAATTTTCTTAATATAATTCAGGAAGCTCTAGAGAATTCTCCAAAACAACTGTGCCAACAAGGAAAATGTTGAATTTTTCATCAGCTGCCCAACGCTGAGAGTTAGTGGGCAATCCGTTCATTCATGACCAGATGTTCAGTGTAGTAACGCTCTGCAGTTAACTTGAACCTTGTGGCCTGTTTTCCGGCGGCTGCAAGGACATTGGCAGCAGCCTGGCACGGGAGGATTGTGGCCTGAGATGGTGCAAGATCCGCCCGCGTGTCCGTGGCTGCCTGGTTTGCCACCAGTGACCAGACAAGGTAGGGAGTGATGGAGGAGGGAGAGGCTGCAGCATCAATCATCGCAGGGGCCTGGCGAGAGGCATCTTTATTTTGCAGCTCTGCTGTCAGAGGAGGGCTGACCAATTTTTGTCTTTCAGTCTTCAAAACGAAAGATGAGCTTTTTCGGTCTGTGTGCAGGGTGGGGTTAATGCTTAATGTTGTGTGTCATAACTTTGGTTTCTTAGCCTTTTTTTTTTGTGGTGAAATGATCAGAAGACAGGTGACTGGGAACTTTGCACAGCTGTGTGGGTGCGTGGAGGTGGGTAAGGTCAGAGTGGTGGTAACTCCACCTCAGCCCCATCTTGAGCTCAGCTGAAGGAAGAGTTGACTCCTAGGTAGACTCGGCCGCTCACTCAATCTCATGGTTTCTTTCATAAAGATGCATTTATGCCTTATGCCATTTCAGTGTGTTGTGTTAGGCACTAGTACACAGAAAAAAATAGTATTGAGTAGGAGTTCTGGAATAAACGGTGTGATTTTCTACTTTGAAAAGGATTCTTCCTTTAAATGATTAACTGTGTTTGATTCTGGGTATGCCAGCTGGCTAGAAGAGGGAAGGCAGGATTTGATAATGTTTAGTTTTTTTCTTAGATGTTGCAAGAATCTTAATTCCTTCCTTCATTGTATTTCAAAATAATATAACTATTGATTTCAAAGTGGAACCGTCGATGAAACTGCTATTATCTTACGCTGTCACAATAGCCGCACTTTCTCAGGTTCCTTTGATGAGCAAGGGGAAAAATCCCTTTTCTTTAAACGCAGTAGTTTGGGCTTTCAACTTCCAGGCATGCTGTCGAGGAGGGGAAAAATCTCTCCTAGGCGTGTTTTTGAGAACGATAGCCCTTCTAACAGGGCGGGCAGCAGCCAGAGCAGATGGGGAGGCAGTACCTGGACTTGCCCCAAGGAAGCAGTTGTTGCCCAGCACTGGGCGAGGAGCTGCACTCCCGCCTTGTGTAACGGTAGCGTGACCATCGCTGGCCGGGACAGGACACTCGTCCAACTGTCATCTGTGCTTGACCAGAGCCCTCCCAAGTAATGATGTTTGCTTTGGCAGGGCTTTCTGGCTCTAATTTGTCAAGTTGCACTGAGACCCTCCCTCTGCATTTCCTGCTCGGGGAGAGGAACCTTGCTGCATATTGTGTTCAGCCCTGGAAATTCATCTTTATTGTGCTCACGGAGTTGAGCTTGACCTGTCCTCCGAAAGGGCAGGGGAAAGTTTTGCAAACAGCTTTGTCCGCTTAGAAACAGCAGTAAGAACATGCCCTAAACTGAGGACTGGAGGAATAAAATGAGGGTAAATAAAAATAAAAGTTCATTTCTCTCTTGGTTTTCTTGTTTTTTTTGGGTTTGTTTTTTTTTTTTTTTTTTTTTTTATATAAAGGAAGGATGGGGGAATAATAGCCTTGTTTTCATTGATGAGAACTTGCTGATAGAAAAATGAGAACAAGTTTACAGTAGCTTTGACATTAGTTACCTTTATTCAGCATGCTCCAGCTGCATTGAGCCCTCAGGAAGCCTTCACCATGCACACAGTTTGTTCTTGGGTGTGAAAGCAAACAGTATTTGAGTTGGCAGTAACTTCCCTTTTAGAGAAGTTTGCTGCCTCGGCAAGAAACCGCAGCGTGAGCTTTCTGCTGTTGAATGTTTCCACTGGCAGGATGGCCTTTTTCCACATTTCCTTGGTTTAAGGAAACAGATTTTGAACTTTTTTTTTTTTTTTTAAAGACAAAATGCCAACATTTAACAGCTGGAGTTAGCATATAATTTATGGGTTTCACTTTTATGCTCTTTCAGTATATAAAAATTAAAAATCTGCAATTATTCTGAAGTTATGCGAGTTATTGCAGAAAAGTGATTAAAAAGCTGAACCTGTTATGAGGGTTTCAAGAAAGTCATTGTTATCTAAACAGTTATTTTTAATTACTCTCTTTAATGACTTGTAATTGTTATAATTCACTTCTCTTATTACACTTACCATATACATGATATTTAAGGAAGTCTTTTGTTTCCCCCCCTTTGATTAACAAGGAGGAGTTTGTGCAGTTGAAGCACTTTATATATTTAGTCTTTTAATTATTCTTTCATGAGAACTTGTTAATCTTCCCTCTCCTATGAGAGTCTTCCCACTGTGGCAGCTCCTTTTGGAATATTGATGCAGGTAGAGCAGGCAGAGTCTTCCGAGCTGCACCTTGCCAAGTTGCTACTCTCTAGCAAGAAGGGCCCTTAAATCTGGCAATAAAGATATCCAGATGCTGAATGGACCCCGATTCACCTCCGTTTGCTCCCTTTTGGGATGGCCTCTTCTTCCGAGCTGAAATTAGGTGCATGCTGCTCAAGCTTTGAAATGCCTCGTATTGGCTACAAATTTCAGATCCCAAACTCAGCAGCTAGAATTAGAAACAGATTAGATGCAGGAAATTAATGCAGCCAGCCAGTAAATTATGGAGCAGCAGCCGCTGTAAGTGCGGTGGTATTTGTGTTCTGTCAGTTCAGGGATGCTCGTTGTGTTTTGCTGAGCATCACTCAGCTCACATCTGTATAAACACTGGGAACACAGCACAGATCTTTAAAAAGCAAATCAGCCCAAAGAAAGCTTTGCTGAAGGAGTTTCCCTGGTTTCGCAAGCTGGAAAAGAAGGGAGGGGGAAGGGGAGGAGAGGCTGGAAAGTAAATATATTATGTACAATGCTGTTCATATTAAAATCACTTAATTTGTATTTTAGATTTAGGGGCAAAAACATGTTGTAATGATGAACAGCAGTGTTTGAGAAATGTATATTTTTTTATTTTCCCAGACAGTGGCTATTTGTCATTTTTATCTGTGAGACTTGTAGACTTGATTGGATTTATTATGTATGCTGCATGTTTATGGCGCTTTTATTGTACGCTGTTAATTTGTTGTAACTGCTGCCACTTTCTTGCCAAGGACCCCTTGAAAGCAAGTATGTGTCAACAGTTACCTTCCAGTTTAATAAACTTAACGCTATTTCTCAAGTTTGGTTGTTCTGTGTTCATGGGGAGCTTTTGACTCTGTTGTAGCTGAAGAAAGTTGCTGGACACAGGCTCAGTCCTGCTGCACGTGTATTTGAAGGTAAAGCATTGTCTTTTTTTTTTTTTTTTTGTGGGGGTTTATCTGTATTTTAAATTAATAACACAAAAGTAGCCTATGGACACAGTTACTTTAGTTTATGGCAAAGAAAATAAAAGGAAAAAATCTCAAGCTTCTTTTAAGTAAGCAGGTCAGTCGGCCTTTAAAATCAAATATAAAATGTCATTTAAATATGATGCTAATAGTGAAAAATGGGATGATACCTTTTTATGTTTTTGAAGCTTGGAAACATTGATAAATTATCCAAACAGGATTAGTGTGTAGTTGTTGGTAATGAAACTGAATGTATTTATATGATAAGGATTAAACAAGATAAGGCTCCATTTTTCGGGAAAGATGCAAAGACAAAAAATAATCCTAAGAAAAATAATGTGCTGTTGATATATATTTAAGGCACAACTGGAGGTAGAATTAAAATGGTGGATTAAAGTTGTTTTGTGGTAAAATAATGGCTGGAGTTGATACAATTCGTTTTCATTCTGTTTAATTTATTTGAGTTTATTGCCTGCCGATGAATATCAGTGATGATGCTGATTCCATGAGGTCAGCTGTGTTATTAACTTTCTCAATAACGAGGTGGAAGTGTGCTCTGGAGAAGGAGCAAGGCTCCTTCAAATAGATGGGAGCTGCTGGGTTTTGTTTATTGTGAGGGTGTGGTTTTTCAGCCCATGATAGAGGGAGATGGGTGATGTGTAACCCTCAAGAATGGATGCTCCTGAGGAGGAGGCAGGAGATCCTCCTGGCTTTGAGAGTGCTTTTGGTGGAGCATTGTGCTTTGGTGGGATCAGGCTTGTGAGAGGGCTGAATTTCAACATCTATGGAAGTTCTTATAAACCAGAATAAGTCACATGGGAACACAGCACAGTCATAACGTGTGTGGCCACAGCATCTCTTCAAACCTGCAAATTATATCTTGTCCTGCAAGAGCCCTGCATCAAAATCCTCCTTCCTGGAAAGGTCATGCAAGTTTTGCTTTTGGCATTGATAAAACCAGTCTGTTTTCAGTCTTCATGTGTAAAGACTGGTTTGCTCAACAGTGCCTTACAAGGCGAGCCCGGAGTTTGTTCAACTCGTCTCGTTGGCGTGAACTGGTTTCTGTGAGCTCTGCCCCTGTTTTGTCTCAGGTTATTACATTCCCCTCCCGTTCCACCTTGCCCATCACCATGTGCATATTTCATATTGTAATGGTTGCCCATATGCGTGCTTGGAAATAGCACCTGCTTTTTCCAGAGTCACAGTACTACCCAGGGAGACACCTGATTTGTAATCCTGGCTATATTAAAAGCCCATGTAATGCTGATGGGCCATAGAGTGCAGATTCAGAAAGAGAAAAACCCCTCACTGAGTGATTTGATATGCATTAAAACAATCCCATATTGCTAATATCTGCATTTGCACTGGTGTGCACGTGTGTGTGCACACATGCCCTCTGTCTTACTTTGACTGAGTTCTCTTCACTCACAAATGAAGGGTGGAATTCCACCCAAGACAATGTGGAAAACAGACTTTTTTCTTCCTTTCTTGTTTGTTTTTTTGTGTGGGTTTGTTTGGTTTGGGGTTTGTTGTTGTTGTTGTTTTTTGTTGGTTTGGTTTTGGTCACATATCCTTTATGCAATAGTTGTGAGTTTGATAATGACAAGCACTCTAGTTGGGCACAATTCACTCTGTGTTCTACATTTATCATATGGCAGAGATCCTTTGGTGTGCTCTGATGAATCAGTGTGCAGACAGAAACACAAAGCATTGACTAAACAAATTACCAGGAATAGTTTATTTAAAGAGGGAATGTTCCTGGTGGGATGAGAGGAACTGAATCTGCTCAGCTTTAGCATGTGGGGCTGTAACATCTCCCTCTCTGCCCCCTCTGCCAGAAAAGTTGGGCCTGACTTTGTTCTTTGCTGGTGTGTGTTGCAGTACAAAGAAGTACTTATAAAATGCTGTGATTGCTTTACCCAGTTCAGTTATATTTTATGTGTAGGTGACTTGTTACATACCTGGCTCCTTCCACGTTTAATTCCATGATTTATGTGGGCAGGAATGTACTTTTTGAGTCTTTAGGAACAGGACTTGTATAGGGTCTGACCTGGGGTCTGTTGCGTGGAGGGAATTGAAGGTCCACCTTGCACTTGGTGAGCTGGTGGTCAAACCTGCAGTCTAAAATGGCTCTTTGCTGTTGGGTTCATGCTCTGAATCCATGAAGAGATGATTCTTCCTCCTGGGCTCCATCTGGGCATCCTGGTCCCCTCCCTGGGTGGGTGAATGCCTGCTCATCATGGCAAGCATCTCTCTGCTCCCCTTGTGCCAGACCCTTCCAGGGACTAATTCTCTGCTCCATAAGATGTCACCCTGCCAAACCCAACCCAGGACAGATAAACTGAGAAAACAGGTCTCATGTGAAACATACAAGTAACAAGCATTGTTTATTTAGTGCTTCCCCACCCTCATGTTTAATTGTATAAATTAAATGTCGCGTCAGTCTGCCTCAGGTGTTGGGATCCTATTCAAATTTCAATTACCACCATTAAAGTATATTTACGCAGTGCAGGAATATAGAGAGAACATATTTATAGCAATCTTTTATTGCTGGTTACGTCCTAAAAAAAATAACACTGAAATGCTGAATCGCTAAGTTTAGGCAAGTTTTAAGTCGAAGGAAAATTTCTTTTCTCACACAGTACAAGTCCTAGATGAAACAAACAGCGATGAATTGTATTGCTGCTCAGCTCATGTCTCTGTGACTGTACAGCAGTAATCATATATTGTTACTGGAACCACCTAAATAATTAATTGTAAGAAAACAACATAGTTACGGCTCAGGAGGGGAGCAAAGGGGAGAGGTGCAAGACTGAATTTTCTCACTGCCTGAAAACAACATTTGCAAGGTTCTCTTTAGCTACTGCTAGGAAGAATATAATTGAACAGAGGCTGAAATTATACTTCTGAAAGAATAAGCTTTTCTGTATATCAAACATTTCATACAGTAAAACAATGCTATACCTGATGAATAATTAAAGTACTGAAGAAAAACATCTCTCCATGTGTAACTTAATTATATGTGTGAAGCATTTTTGCCCTTATGAAAAAAAATGTAAGGAATGACTTTTGTTTTCATCTCTGTTCATTATATGAGAGGTTCTTTCTATAAAATATGAAGTGTTGTGGAGCACTGTGAACTTGGCAGTGGCTTTCTGGGATTGTCCTACGTGACCCTTAAAGTGTTGGTGATAGATTCAAGTGTGGTGGCATTTTTAGGGTGGGTGGTTTTTTTTTGTTTTTTTTTTTGTTTTTTTTTTTTTTGTCTAAAGCAATGGGTAAAAACATGTAAGAAGAGGAGAGAGTGCAGATGGTAGTGCTGCTTCCTTGTGTATACAAAACAGAGTTTGTGAGAGAATTAAGAGTTCACTATTTCAATAATGAGAAAATAGCATTAATTTATAGATTTTTGTGAGTGCATATGAACTCTTAGATAAAGTTGCAGCCACTCTAACGTGTTACTTTCTTCCTTACTCTATCTAGTGAAACATGCTTTTATTTTTTCTAAATATTGCTAAGACAGACACTTTTCCAACTTTCACCTTCAAGCCATTTTGCACCCACTGTCCAACAAACTCATGATGTTCTTGAGGCTCTTGCACCACCAGTGCAAATGCATCTGGACTGGAGATACTGATATTATCTCCAGCAACTGGGACTTCAGATTACTCCAAGTGACCAGTGTGTTTGTGTTGGGCAGTTGTGGGGAGCTCAGGTTCCCCAGCATGGTGATGTTACAGGTGTTCTGCAGTTATTGGGTGTTTCTTTCTCTCACAAGAGAAATACCAGCTGGGAAGGGTCTTTTAACTCATCAAGTCTCAGCCCTTAGTTGTGCTCCTGTCTCCAATGCTGCACCTGGATGGCTTTCCCTCTCCAAGTAAGAGGTTGGCAGCTGCTCTGTTCAAGACTTTGTAGCCTGTTGAATCATTCAAATGTGTGTCTTCCACAGAAGGCACTCTTTTTCTTGCCTTAATCTTTTTTTTTCACTCAATGCAGTCAAATGTCTGGTTTTGTTTCTCACCTCCACGTAATAAAATCAAAACTATTAGTAATAGAAGAACCTGTAGAAAGGGGAGGTTTTTCTCCCATCTGCTTCTTCATGCTTAGGTGTGAAAGGATCATGTTTCTCCTGGCAGTTGTCTCGCTGCCATCCTGGATGTGGGGAGGCTGGGGAAGGTGCATGAAGGTGAGGGGGGCACATTAGCGTGCCTTGGTCACATTAATGAAACCCCTGGTGACATCGTTTTGCTGGGCAGGGAGGTCTGTCTGTTGTCACAAGCTGCACTCAGGAGCTGGGTCACGAGCCATTCAAGTATATCCTAAAGTATTCTCTTGTGGAATGGGTAAGGAAACGGCTGGAAAAACATCCTTGTGGATTATTTTTAACCCAGTCTCTCAGGACCGTGTATGTCCCAATGTGAGCCTTGTCCCCTGTAGCAGAGGAATGAGATGAAGTGGGTTGCATCTGGTTAATTGACCTTCTCCAAAGGATTTCTTTGGGGGCCTTCTTCCTCTGAAAGTACTTTTCTAAATTACTGTGAATTAAGGGTGGGAGGAGATTTGATTAGCTTGGGTACTCCTTGGTAGTCATCATGAAAGCCTTCATTTTTGTTTGGGAGGATTGAAGAGTTTTCCTGGTGTATGTAGTGGTTACTGCCATGGAAATACCTCTAGTGCAGAGGCAGAGCTACTTAAAAATACTTTCAGCCAGCAGATCCTTGCTGTGTTTGCAAGGGTTCCTTTGGCAATGAAGATGATTTCAGAAAGAGTATATTTTTTCTTCTTAAAAGGTTACTAAGGATACTGTCCCTAAAATAAGGATAGGAAACTCTTAAATATGGCATCACAGATTGGATACCTTTGCTTCTAAATCACTTGTGTTTGATATGTGGGTGCTTGTGTTGTTTTCTCATTCTTTGTTAGTCTGTCTGTGCAAACAGATGTACATTGTCTTCAGGATTATTTAAAACCATAAACTATTTAAGACATTTTAATGGGAAAACAGCAGTATTAGAAATCCAGGCTGGAAGCAGGATTTCCAGCTAATCCTGCTGCTTGAAAACCCAGGGAAGGTTTGGGTGTAACCAGTGAAGGTTTTTTTGTTTGGTTTTGGGCATTTCAGTCAAGAATGTATTTTTATTTTCTATGGACTCAAGTACATGATCGGAATATATTCTGTACTTGGGAGTATTTTTTGCTACTTAATGCTAATAATATTTACGATATTTACTTTGTTCCTGTTAGGTTGTCTTTAGCTTTGTAAATGCGCCTTTGACTTCTCCTGTACGTCATTGCATGCTCAGATGGCTTCATGTAGAGACAAAGTCATCAGAGCATTGAAAATGATTGAAAATTTCTGAGCGTCTCAGTGATGCTGTTGGTTTTCATTTTCCAAGAGCAATGCAACCCTTCATTGCAGGTTGATATACCTGACACGTTAGAGGGGAATTTTTGAAAAGAAAACAGTTTTCAAGGATATTTTATTCTTGAGCTGTAAGCAAATGTTGACATCAAAGTCTCAGGCATTTCTAGCTGAGGTGTTAAAGATATCTACATAGTTCTCTACTGCTCCTGGGAGAAGCTGCCGATTTTATTAGTTTTGAGAGTTCTCTGGTCCTGCTATTTGAGCAGGAACATAGTTGAAGATGAAGGTCAGTCTCTATACTCTTCAGATAACAGAATGTGCATCATTGAGAGGTTTCCACCCCTTTCTTCTTTTTATGAACAGAACAGCTTTGCTAAGCAGACACATATTTTAATGATAGCAAACTACATTTACATGTTGTACAGTGGTATTTTGCTACATTAATTGCCTTGTCAAATGTAATAGGTAATTACCACATCAAATCACCTTCATATGTTACATGGAGGCATAACTTACTAAATTATTAAAAAAAACAAACAAACAAAATCCCAGAAGCCCAAGGGTAACATCACCACAAACCTGTCTCTTTCTCTTTTAAAATAACCCACTGATGTATGTGAAGGCAGGAGCCTCACTAACCTCAGCTAGCGTTGGCTTTGGGGTATGGGAGCGACTGCTCTGTGTCCCCCCAACACCATGCATCCCTTCTCTGATTTTAAATAAAATCCTCTGATTTTATTTTATCTATTTTTTTGTTCCTAGTCTGAAGCTGGTCTTTTGAGTGAATCTGGGAGCAGATTTGTGCCCAGTCTAGGCTGTGCTGGAAGAAGCACTTCTCCCGTGTGACCAACTGTAGTACACAGAAGAAGAAAAATAATAAATTTTGTGTACTCTTTCCTGTCTGATAGCTACCTAAATGGCATTTCTGGTGAAACTGTGCAACAAATGCGAGAAACTAGTTAGTGCTTTAATGTGCAGAGAGCACGTGCCACAGTGGTACCCACAGGGACCAAGAGCTGAGTGATGCAGGTCTTTGTCTTGTCTTACCATAGCAGAAAAGGGATGTGGGGGAAAGGCTGCTTTGAAGTGCAATTGTGAGTAGAGAACAGCCCATAAAGCTCAGTTAGTGGGTTGCTTTGCAGATAAGTACTATTGCTTTAGATCCTCCTTATTTTGCCTTTTTGGGGTTCTGCTTAGTGTCCTCAAGGGTTTTGGCAGAGGCTGCTTGGTGCACTACATAGCTCTGGGAAAAATAAAGAGCAAAGGGGTTATGTTAGGGAGGGAAGACCCTCCTGTATTTTGATATTTTGTGTCTTTGTTTAAATATGCTTGGTGTCTTTTGTCCAGTGGTGAAAGAAAGATGAAAAGAGGGGGCAAATACTGCTGTTTGTACTTTCATATGTGCCTAGAAAACACTATTAATTACCAGTTTTTGGAAGAAAAAATAATTTATTTTGAAAACTATGTGTATATGTTACTATGTAACTATAACTATCAATCGATCTATCTGTATATATACATAGCTCAGCCTTGAGTAGGCTGGGGCAAGACTCCATTGTGTTCTTCAACATCCTTATCTCGTCATTCTTGTGACCAGTAGCAGGACTCAAGGAAATGGTGTGAAGCTGTCGGAGAGGTTTAGGTTGGATATCAGGAAAAGTGGTTTTCACCCAGAGGGTGGTTGATCACTGGAACAAGTCATAGCATTGAGCATGTCTGAGTTCAGGAAATATTTTAACAATGCTGTCAGGCACATGGTGGGATTCTTGGGGTCTCCTCCACAGGGCCAGGAGTTGGGCTCAATGATTGTGATGGATCAGCATAATATGTGATTCCAATAATCGCTCCTTGGCAGGAACTGAAACTGATTTATGGAGGCACTCTCCAGTCTTAGTGACGTGGCCTCCTGTGAGCTGGAGAGCCTTTGGGGCTACTGGCCTTCCTTTTTCGTGGTCGCTGTGGTCCCCTAGGTGAAGGATCACTGCCCCTAATGAAATTAGGAGGGTCTGGGCAGAGCCTCTCTGATTCCTCCTGGGGTTCTTGTTCCACATGGGTGGTAGTGGAAGCAGAGGGGTGCCTACTTGGACCCCAGCCAATGGTACTGGATGAGGTGCAAGGCATCTCATCCATGCTGGATCTTGCTGGACCAGGATTAAGAGATGAGGAGCTGTCCTCCTGCGCTGTAGCACCATGGCTGTCCCACTGGTGTGGCAGGTGGTGGTCCTCCCTGCAACGCTGCTGCTCAGGGACGTGTGAGTGCTGGGCCCTGGATGGTGCTGTTTCAAACAGCATCTCCAAGCTCTGACAGAACCACGAGTGCAGAGTCTGTTGTATTGCTGAGTTGGCAGAGAAACAGCTCATCCAGTTCGGGAGCTGGAAGCTGCCCACGAAATGTTGAACATCTCCTGATGTCACCCACTGTTGATGTGCTCCAGGGCGATGGAGGTTGGGAGCATCTGGCTCTCTGTGATCTCCTCTTTCCGGGAGGACTACTGGTGCTGTCATGGGTGGAATGATGACATGCTCCTCAAAATCATCATCTGCCCGCACTGAGTGCAGGATGGAGGTCATCGTCCCCTTGCACAAGGGGCACTGGGTTTCGTAGTTGGCCCACTGCAGGATGCAGACATAGCAGAAGCAGTGTAGGCACGGCATCACAAAGCTGAGCTCCCTCCAGCTGTCCAGACAGATGGCACAGCGGTTCTCCACCTCTGTGTTTGTGCTGCCCCTGCACTGCAGTGGGCTGGGGGGAACTTGGGATGGTGAGCCGCTCCCCCTTGCTGCTTCTGCAGCAGTGCCTTCCATGCTGGGGACGGGCAAGAGACACCATAGTCACTGATGGGCCCAGGGAGGGGAGGAAGAGATACCCGGGTCTCTCAGGAAGGAAACCCTCCCATCTCCCCAGGGTGACATGTCCCTGTCCAGCTCACCTTGGCTGCTGTGAGCGCACCTTCCTCAAGCCCCGTCTGCCTGAACCTGGCATGGCCGGGGAATGTCCTTCAGTGGCTCTGGAGTGAATGACTGAGTGCTGTGACCAGCTCTCAGTTCACTGCCAGCTCCAAGGCCTGGCACTCCACACCTCACGTCCTGCTCGGCTGGAGTCCTTGCGCAGGCTGGCTGAGTCAGGTTCCATGACCAGGTATGAGCAGTTAGGGCAAGCGATGCCACAATCGTCACTTGGAGACACCTCGGTTCCTTCCTTCGTGATCATGGAATCCATCAGTTGGGTTGTTAGGAACAGCAGAACCCATTGCTGGGGCCTGGCATCGCCCTGGGCTATGCCTGCCATGGCGCTGCCTGGCTGCTCTGTGGGCCCAGCCCAGCACTGTCTCAGGGGTTGCCCCTGTCCACCCCATCTCCTGCCTTGTTCTTGGCATTGGTCCTTTCCACAAGCCCCCCAGGCCTCCACCATGTCTGCCCAGGGCTGTCAGGTTGCTCTGGCTGTGTCAGATGTCTCTGGGCTTGCACAGCCAGAGAGTTCACTTGGTGACACCTCACGGTGCCCTTGGAGCTCTGTCGCTGCAGGCCATCCCTGTGGGCTGGTGCTTTTGCCAGTGCCTCTCTCTCTTACACACTTCGCATGCTTTAGTTCTTTTTCTCCATGATACCTCTGCTGGATTTCACAGGACTGGTGATCTCCAGTTCTCTTCTCTCTGGCTTGTTTGTTTAGATAAAGGAAGCCTTCCTGCTCTTTCACCTACTGCCACCTTGCAGTTGTACCTTCCTCAGGCCCTGAGCCTGCAGTCAAGGCCTGGAAAGATGAGCAGAAGATTGGGAATGATTGCTGGTTGTTTGGATCAGTGCAGTGAAGCCATTCCTGATTTTATTTTACCTGGTGGTTTATTCCTAGCCTAAAGCTGGTCTTTTGAGTGAATCCATGAGTAGATTTGTGTCCAGCCTAGGCCATACTGAAAGGAGCACTTTTTCTATGTGATTAACCGCAGTACACAGAGGAAGAAAAGTACTAAGTTTTGGTTATTCTTTTCTATCTGATAGCTACCTAAATGGCATTTCTGATAAAGCTCTGCAATAGATATGTGAAACTAGTTCAGTGCTTTAATGTGCAGACAGCCCATGCTACAGGGACCAGGAGCTCAGTGATGCAGGTCCTTGTCTTGCTGCAGCAGCAAAGTGAGGTGAGGGAAAGGCTGCTTTGAAGTGTAGTTGTGATTGAGTAGAGAGACACGAAGGGGTGAGCTAGTGGGGACTGAGAGGACTCTTCCCAAACCATGAGTGTACTTGTATCCTGATTAATTATGGTCCTGACATTGCTTTTAGCAAGCCACACAACTTACCAGTTTTAAAGACCTGAGTAAGTTCTAAGTCTGTTCCCATGTGTTTCATAAAGCTCAGTTAGCAGATTGCTTTGTAAAAAACTTCAAAAACTTTATATCCTCCTCTCTTTATCTTCTTTGGGACCTGTGGAGGGTTTTTAAGGCAGGTTTGGTGGGGCAAGCTGGCCCCAGAGAGCCCTTGCCCATGGCCCAGGGAGCAAAACTGTACTGATACAGCCATCTCTTGTGGAAACCTTGGAGATGAAAATCAGGATCAGGAAGTTTGTGATCTGAATCCTTACTGAGAGCTGCTCCTTATCCTGACAGAGGGTTAGCCTCTCCTCTCTTCATGCTTTCATGGGGAATGGCATCCTTTCTGCCTCACGGAGTCATTCTCAGGGGCAAAGATGGCAGGGAAAGGAGGGAGCTGCCTCACTGTTGCTTGCTGCCCAGGTTGGCCTGCTACCCTCACCACAGCTTCTCTCTAGCCTTGAATGAACCCCAACCATCTGTAACAGGCCACCCTGAGATTGCAGGGCTGCACCCTCCCTCCAGCGCAGAGCCAGGGGCCAGCAGGAGAGCTCCTGCCTCCATCTCTGAAACTAGGTGAGATTTTTTTTTTTAATTCGGTTGTTTTTTGTTTTTTTAATTCTTTGGTGGTTGCTACTTCCTCTTGCCCAAGATTTCTTAGCCAGAGCTCAGGGAGAACTTGCCTTAAACGGGAAGTGTAACCAAATCCATTGCAAATTAGCAGTTAAACTGACAGAAGGACGTTGGAGTTTTTAGTTGTTGTGTTTTCAAGTTGGCCAAGTCATGCTGTGGATATAAAAGGATTGTTCTTCACACTCTGGCATGCTGGGCAAGGAGGCTGCTGTGGTGTGTCCACACGACGTGGCTGAACGTGGCATAATCTGGTTTGAAATAAACTTGATGACTTTCTTCTCCTCTGTCTGAATTAATATTGGGGGTTTATGAGAACAGAGAGCAAAATGCATCATGTCCTCATTTTTCCGACAGCTGACACACAGAGATGCTGTTGTTTAGGAGAAGGCCACTCACCAATCCATCCCCAGCCATGTGGAAAATGTTAGCGGTGCTGTATCTTGGATACAGCACCTCTATTTTCCAAAGAGATGAACACTGTTAAGTGTATCTTTCTGCAGGAGCTGAGCCTCAGTTTAGGATTGTGGAATCTCTTTTTCTGATCTTTTCTTTCCTGCTGAGTGCTGACTGAGGTATTTCTGGGGTAGGTGCCAGGGTTGTTCTCTCACTAATGACTCATGTGCCCTTCGCATGTTGCTCTGCAAAGTGACATGTAACAGCGTGTACCCTCTATTTACGTTACATTGGCTTGGCTCTCCAAACGTGTACTTTTGCTTTCATCTCGGAAGTTGTGCCGCTCCAGTAGATTTGGGGTGCTGCCACTGGTAGAAGTTATTCAGACGTTAATTTTTGGAGTATTTGGAGCCACTGGTGAAGTGCCCAGTGCTCTGCTGCATCATGGTTTCTAAAGATGGCATGTGCTGCTGGGGAATCTGTGGTGCTCTGCAAAGGGACCCTGCTGCTGAGCACATGGGATTGTCAGGTACTTGGCTCTGAACTCGGATGCTGCACAGGAGCTCCTTTGCTATTCCTACCCTGTCAAAAAGAGGTGATGAACCATAATGTGAGAACCGTAGGTATCAGGCTCTGTGCAAATAAAACGCCTCCTAAATACAGATCTCAGTACAAGTCAGCAGTGAGCTGCCAGGAGGGCACAGGTGGGGGTTGTAGAGCCCTGGCTGGGGCCAGGGATCCCCCTTGACCTCAGATAGCCTTATATGTTCTTAATAGAGTTGTGGCTTTTCCAGAGTAGATACAGCATGTGAAGGGAGACCACTGATTGAATTCCTGGAGACCACTAGAGAGCCATTAGCTGACATTGGCTTTCAAACTGTCCTGGGGTGGTGGTGGAGTGCATCTCCCTCACCTTTGTGTGTAACACTTTCAAGTTTATAACGTTTTTCTAAATGACTCACTAGCACGTGCTAGGCTTTTGGTGGCCCACTTGAAACGCTCTTAGAAGGGTTTGCTTTTCAGAAAGAGCTAAGTGTTATCCTTAGACATTCAGGCTCTTTTTCAGGGTAGTAACGTATCTTCAGTCTGTGTGTTTAACAGATAACACATGCTGGTCGGTCCATTGGCTTCTTCTAGGATTGCAACTCTGCATTGCTGCAGAGGCATTAGAAAAATATAGAATTGTAAATACAGTAAAGTATGCAGTCGAAATAGACTGCATAGCTGTGCTAGATCAGGACCCAAAGCGAGGAATAAAGGTTGATTTTGGAAAGCATGATTCAACTTTTCTTACTCTTTATGTTTTTGCATCCAGATCATTCAGAGATGCATAAATAAAGCCTTTATGAACTTTCAGAGTTCATAGTGAGGAATCAGTTCTAACAATATAATCTAGGAAGAAGAGACACTTTTATTATTAGCCTGTGATTTGTCTAGTACAAGTTTCTGTTCTAGAAAATTTCTTTCTCCTAGGAGAAAGAAAATACCTTCGGAGCCTCCCTTTGTCCACAAAATTTATGTCCTGAGTGATCCAGACAGTAAAACTCCATGAAGATCTATATGTTGTTTGAGAAGCACTATTAAAAATTAATCCAATTTTCTATTCTTCTGGTGTAAATAAATGACAAAAAAACCAGCTTGAAATCAAAATGGCCACTTTCTGAGTTTTATGCAGAATAAAAGGCTGTTTATCCTTTCCGCTTTATTTTAAGCCATGGTTTTACTATTCAAGAAACAAATTCTAATCAGCCACCGTATCAGACAAATGGGAGCTTTAGTGAGAGGTTCGTATGTTGGGAGGGAGCACTAAGATTCTCATTATAGTGCATGTCTGAATAATTAGTAGGACCACTCTGCACTTTTTTTTTTGGCAATAAGAAGAAACTCCATTCAGTGCAGCGACAGGCCTGACAGGAGCATCGAGCAGTGCAGTCATTAGTGTGTGTCTGCCATCAATGTCATGTTACGGTGTCAAATTAGTTAGTGCCCCCTCCGGAGCCAAGCTGGACCTGCAAATTATCCTCCTACATCCCAGGAAACCATGTTTGCTAAACCTCAGATCAAATGGGAACAAATGATTAACATGGCTCATAAATTAACTACTTTACAGGCTTATAACTTTTTACAAGTAGATAATAAAGACAGAATTTTTAGGACTGTGTTGTGTTTACTTCAAAGCTGTGATGTATTCTGGTTTTGGGGTTTTTTTTTTCTTTGCCTATTTGTCGTAGATAGGTTTGCTTTTCTCTTGGGGGATAAAAAAAAATGTATACAGCCAAGGAAATAATGTTTAGAAAATCTAGTGTCCTAAAGGAAGCAAATGTAAATCCACTGAAAACAATATAATTAAGTTTGTTATCTCATTGCCCGATAAGTCGCTGACAATAGTCTTTCTTCTTGTAGTGGCAGTTGTTCGTTAATGAGTTCACCAATTAAGTTTGAAAGATTACAGCCTTTGCCAAGAGGATTTATCTGTTTAAAAGCATTATATTTTTTGTGATACATTCTTACCATATTGTAAGCCTCTTTGTTAAAGAGGTATAAGACTACCTCTTAAACACATTAAATCCTATTACAAGCCCAAAAATAATTTTACAATCTGTTTACACATTAGCATCTACAAAACTGTAACAAATCTGTCCAGAGATGTCTGTTTTGAGAATAGGATGCTAACAGATAGTGCACTCTCTTGAAGCTGGATTGCCCTTGTGAAACGAGTGCTTTTTTGCTGCAGAATAATTGTTTTATAATGATTTATGACTATGCAAATAATATTCTTTTTATATCTCCCCCTTTTTAAATCTCTTCTCAGCTGCATTTTTTAACCAATGCAGAAATAGTACTGAATTTTTAGTGCTCTTTTATAGCTTTTGAATCTAAAATAAACTGAAAAGACTAAGTTTTTTGCTTTCTATATATTAAAGTCTCATTCCCCCACATGCAAGCTACTGTTACCTTTCTTTTGTACCTTCAAGGGGGTGAGTAAGCCTTGATGTCAGAGATCAAATCAGCATTTTGGAAAGGGCCTAGCATGCAAAAACGTGCAAAATATATCTATTCATAAGAAAACGTCTGAAAATGCCAGAGGTTATGTTCAGTTTATCTGTCAGCAAGTTTAACTTAAAGTAGGTGGTAGTCAATTTAGTAAATACTTTACTAATACTGTAACTATAAAGAAACATGAGTGCAGTCTCAGCATCCTGACCCATGCACGTTTTAATGACTCTGCTAGGGAAACACGCTGTACTGCAGATTAGCAATAACATTTAAAACACAAGTAATTTCTGCAGGAGGGTTTGCTTGTGTACAGTCAGAGTGAAAACAGGAGAGAAAATTGTGGTCTTTAGTTAATCCTGGGAAAGAAAACGTGTTGTTGTTGCTTATATATCCAGTGAACTTGGGCACATTCCGTTCTGAGTAATACTTGTGTAGATCTGTGGACTTTATCAGGGATAATCCTGTGACATTATTTTTTTTCTGAAGTTTCAGTGCCTCTTTCCTGGGCCTTCCTCTTCTCCCTCCAGCATGCTCATTGCAGTCTTTTACATGCAGCTGAAGGAAGAGGCAAGAGTGATTTCACACATCAGAGCTGCCCTAAAGCTCATTGCTCTGAATTCCTTGTTGCCACATGCCTGCAGACCTGCTCCCTCTCCCTCCTGCTTGGCCCATCCCCTGGTGATGCCACAGCTTCCAGAAGTAGCAGTGCTGTAGCAGAGCCCCACAGGCAGGGTGGCAACACCTTGGGGTTTTTTAAGCCTGATATTTCCCTGTCACTTTGCCTTTTCTCTGTGAAGTCAGGCCCTGGGCAATGCATTTCCCCTGGATAGTTTCCCAACCCCTCTTAGGAAATGACAAGGATATTTGCTAATATGATAAACCAGCTGGGAACTGCATCCCCAGTTCAATCCTGCCTTAATGTTTCTCAGCACTTTCTTACATGTAAAGTGCCTGCCGTGAGCTGGTAGCTCATAGCTGAGCAATTAATAAATGTGATATATCCCCAAAGCATTGCACCAGATGCCCAGCAGCAGCTCTAAATCAGCAAGGCTGCCCCAGATCTGCCATGGGCGGGGGGCTCTGGTTCACATCACCTTAAATCTCTGAGGTTCTAGAAGCAGAGTTAAAGGTGGGACTTTTGTGTTTGACTAGCCACCTTATTATGGTTTAAATATTACTTCATTGGAAATAAGACCACCCACCACCTCACACATGTTGTGTATGCTGCTGTCCTACATGTGGCATTTAGGGGAATAATGAAATTATACCTGTGGGATAGTGCTACTTGATGCCTAGTTAGCAAGACAAAATTACACTTCTGGTTGTGGAAAAAAAAAAAAAAAGAGTAAATTAAATATATTGTGAATTGCTTAATTGTTGAGAAAAAACGTGGGAGGTTTTTTTCACATCTTTAGTCTTTGTCAAAATCAAACTCATGGTAGTTCTCAAAATACAGAGTGATTTCCTTCCCCCCCCCCCCCCCCCTTCCAGCACAGTTGGTACCTGGTGAGAAACACTGCTGGATACTTCTGTGGATCTCTGATAACCGGGCTGATCTGGAGCCCAGTGGGGTTGCCTCCATCACATCATAGCTGTTGAACTGTCCCAAGCAGCCCTCTCTTTAGTCTGCAATTTCTGAGGAAGCTGCTATGGTCCCAAATCAGACTTTTTCTTCACTTCTAGCCCTCCTTAACTTCTTGTGTCTTTGCTCCCTTCCTTACCTTCACCCAACCACATAATTGCTTTATATTGCTTTAACACGCCAATCTGTGAAACTGCTCCATTTTCTCAGTTATTGGGCTATTTTCCTTGTTCTTTTGCGATAGAAATCCTAAGAGATTGTGCCTTTTGCACAATAGCAGATTTATGTTTAAGGAGACTGGCAGTCCTTGGAGAATGGGAAGTCTCGTGTCTTTATCCTTGGATGATGATACTGAAGAGAGGATTTCTAGTACCAGTAGGCTTGCATGTAGGCATGTGAAAATGATGCCAAAAGCCTATTTGATCTAAATACATGTATTCACAAGTGTGGGGGGAAAAATGCTGATTCTGATATTGAACACTGCAGTCTGCTTTGTGTTCTAACCTAAGTGGAGCAAGCTGGCTTAAATCATCAAATATTTTTGAACTCTGCATGGAGGCGGCTGTTGTCTTACAGAGTGAAGGCAAAGCTGACATGTACTGGCATGCTCGGAGCAGACTTTATAGCACTGAATAAGGATCACATCGTATTTAAATCACAACAGGACAAACCACCCAACCTTGCCTACCCTTGGGAGTGGGGAACACCCCTGGCACTTCCTTTTAGGGTGGGAAAGCTCGCTTCCAGATACGTCCCAGGTACTGATAAGGAACTTGGAAGCTTTACTTAAACTGAGTTAATCATGGTTGTTTTCATTTTTATGGTACATGTTGATGTGTTTGCAGTGACACCCTCTACTATTTTTTCTTTCATGCTGTTTAAAAAGAAAAGACCAAGAAAACAATGTCCTGTTTGCAGTGAACAAGAGCTTGAGGGTACAGCATGGAAAATGAGTTAGAATTTCTGTCTTGGGAAAAACACATGAATTTTGTGCTGGGTTTTTGATACTGAATTATCAGGTTCTGTTTTTATTAAAGGAAAACATATATATTGTACAAGGATAAGTGTTATATTTATAAACACTTCCCTGGCTCTACAAGCTCTTGTTCCCTTTACAAAAAAAAAAGCTGTTCATGCTGCAATAAAAATACATTCATTTAATTCTTAAGGAGGGGGTTTATGCATTTTACTTCTGGTTCACAAAGAAAGTTTTGCTTAGCAGAAACCTGCAGTTCCTTTCAAGGCAGCTGCATGAATTTATATAGAAAATCCAAACGGGCACAAAGAATAAACTCCTTAAACCTGGAAAGGTCTTTGGTGAGAATCCCTGTTCAGGGATATCTCATTCAGAGATGTTACAGTGTGAGCACTGGGCATTTTCCTGTGGTGTCCTTTTGATTTTCTTAGACCAGTTCTAACTCTATTTTTGGAAAGTTCAAGTTGCAGTACATGTTGGGACTGCAAAGCCTTCTAGTTATGTAGAGGACAATTAGAATTATCAAATCATAGAACGGTTTAAGTTGGAAGCTCAATTTGTTCCAACCCCCTACCATGGGCAGGGACACCTTCCACTAGATCAGGTTTCTCCAAGCCCCATCCAACCTGGGCTTGAATACTTCCAGGGATGGGGCATGATTCATCCACTTGTTTGAAAATAGTATTTCTATGGGCAGGGTTAAGGGGAGCTCAGTGGTCTGATGGCTGCTGTGCTGGTGCTGGGGTGGGAGCCCTGTGAAGAGACTCTGCTGGTGTGGCACAGCTCATCCACGTCTGGGTCGGGGCTGGCTGGGACTAGCTGCTGTTTCCATGGTGAGGGAAGGGCAAATTCTGGGCTGCAACCTTTTCTCCATGCTCCAGCTTATTTGGATGGGGCAGCAGCAAGGCTACAGCTGGGGACAAGGGTGGTGCTTAGTGGTATCCACAGGGAGTGGGCTGGATTCAAGGTGCCTGAGCAGCCCCTGCCCAGCTCCTGATGCTGACAGCTACACATTTTCCAGAGAGCTGGTGGCAAACCTTCAGCTGCTGGTGAGTTTGCTGCCTTCACCACCAGCTTTGGTCTGACCACAGGCATGAAGAAAATGGGCGTCAGGCGTGAGCCAACGGCTGGAGGAACCTTGGGTAATCCTTCTGTAACCATGGGCAGGAGCGTGCTGCCCATGATTTGTGAGTTCCTCTGCTTTGAAAGCACCCAGAGTGTGACTGTACCTACTTCAACACAGGCAATGGGTTTTCCAAGCCAAAGAGTCAGTGTGACCTTTGATGGGTTCCACGAAACGAGCACAGAGATTATGAAGAGGCAAATCCTGTGCTGGACTGAATGTCTCAACTGAATGATCCTTCAGCGGGCATGCGAGACCCTGACAGCCAGCAGGGAGGCAGCCTGCACAAAATGTTTCAGGCTAACTTACTTTGGGTTAACTGGTATGACAGAATGATGAATGCTGAGGTTTTGTGATGCAGCAATTGCACCAATGTTGAAATGTTAATTGTGTGGGCTCAGCTGCCTCGGGCTGGATGTGCTGTCCCTCAGACGTGGCTGCCCCAGCAGCTGCCAACCCAGGGACTGGAGCTTGGCACAGGCAGTGTGGCTGCTGGGGAGGAGTTCAAGTGTGTGCTCAAGGCTGTCTTGACCTTGGTAAAAATGGTTTCTAGCTTGCTTTTCTTTTCTTATGGTACAAACGTAGCCCAGAGCAAACTGTCCTAGGTGTTTGTGGGCACCACGTCTGCCTTTATGCATTGTGTGGAAGTGAGGAAGCAGGGTTAGGCAGTCCCACGTTTTGACCCAAGTGCCTTGACTTTGCAGATGACTGCACTGGGCTGTGCAGCAGTGCTGGGAGCAGAGCTCACTTTCTGCAGCTCTGCAGTGGGAATAGTGTTCTGAACAAAGGTTAGAGGTCATCTGTGCAGGAGGCAAGTGCAATTTAATGTCAGCTGCGTGGGATAGCAAGGACTTTTCTGCAGGCTGTTGACTATTCCCAGCTTTAAAAATCAAGTCCTGTGTAATTTGCCCAAAGAGATGGAAGGATGGAAGCAGACCTCAGGCCTCCTGTTTCTTTGCGTTTACTTCAACCACAAGATCATGTTTCCCACCAATTTCACACATATGAATGCATGGGTTTGAATACACAAAATCGGAGACACAAACTCAGATGCTGTCTTGAGGCACCTTTGGTCCTTTCTTCTGTTGTTTCCTCTATTTGGGGCCTTAGGGGAGGTATGATGAGATCTGATTAGCAGTAAGTCTGTTAATTAGAACTCCTAAATTAAAGCATCAGCACAGAAGCATCACTTTCTGATTTGGATTAAAAAGCCCTTCATCTCAACAAAGCACAGCCAGTTGCAGCTGATAGCAAAGTGCACTGAGATGCATCAGATCAAAGTGATGCACTTTGAGCGTGATGCCAAAATGGCTAATGAATTACTTAGACTAAGATTTATTACCTACTACTTACTGATGCTCTTGAAAGCTACTATCCTAAGCCATGAGTTTATGTTTAAACAAACCTGCTGGTTTATCTTTCTGTTTCACCAAGAGGCTCCTCTGTGAGTGTCCAACTTCAAATTTAGGTCAGCCTGGTGTAGTCCTTCCTTAAATTCTGAACTTGGTAGAAGTTTATTCTTGGGGTGGGACTGAACATGGGGGGTTTGATCCAGAGTGTATTTCCTTGGCTGTGTCCAGAGCTGCTGGCCCCATGAATGTTTGCACAGGAGGGTAACAGATAATGTCTCACTCTCACCTTTACACTCCCCTCCCTCTGCTCTGCCCTTACAGCCACCCTCCTTCTCAGCTTCCCATGTCAAGGACCTCTCCCAAAATACCTCTGGTTCATTTTTGCTTGTCAGAAGGTCTCCGTGTGACCTCAGGATAATGAGAAGGCATTGAGGACCATTACACAGCTTGCTGAACAATTTCTGACTCTCTTTCTCTGCTTTTGAAAAGAGGCTTTGGGGACTGCAGGCCATGATATAAGCTAAGCTGTGAGTAGGGTGATTTTTTGCTGCTTTTGTTGCTCCTGTGCCAGGGTTATATTATGCTTGAACAAATCCAGGCTTCTGGAAGACGTTTAGGCTGTAGATTTAAGGGCAGGAGATGTTAAGAGAATCCACCTGGCTTGACATGGAGCCATAAAAAACAGGAGGGCCATGTGAGAGCTGAGTTATCGGGACATCCGGTTTCCAACTTTCTTTATACCAGGATTCAGTAGCCAGTGATATGGCCATGTAAATAATACAGACCTCCACAGTTGTCTTCAGTTGCAAGTTGCCTAAAAATAGGGTAAGGCAAAGCACCTATGGGGTGGAAGTTTGACACAAGTAGGTGAAATGGCCTGGCTGTGTACAAAGATACAGGAACAACTATTTTTGCCTTCGGGACTTGTTGGGCAGAAAATAACTCGGTCCTACCAAAGCTGGGACATCTGGTACATGAAAGTGTTTTGTAATGAATTGGAAATGGCATTACTGCAATATATATAATAACATGGAGATGGTGCAGTATGGTGTGGGGAACTTGTGTAGAAGATAGAAAATGTCATGGTTTTCACATACATTGTGGAAAAGAGAAAATAACTTCAAGTGTAAAGGATATGGAAATTCAGTGAATAAACATCAGTGCATTCGAGGATTTTTCATGCAACAAGCTAGATTTATCTTTCACAGAAAAAAATCTATAAACATCAATGACTGCAGTTAGATGAGAAAGTCTGGGTGTGCAAGAAAACCTACTTTTCAATATATCTCAATTTCCTTAAATTTAAACAATCAAACATTAGAAGTTCTGAGATCTGATTCATTTCTCATTTGTATCAGTTTCATCCAGGACACCTCCTGAGATTTGAAAAAAGCTGTGCTGTTTAACACCTGAGTAAGCGAAAACCAGCTTCATTTTTCTGTTTGAGCTCAACAACATTTCAACAGCTTGTTTCTTAACAGGCAAAATGGGCTAGAACTGTGAAAACACTCGATTCACTTTGGGCAATAATTCAGCAGGGCTGGGCTACTTGCAAACACATTGAAAAACTGTTCCTTCCAGATTTAACCAGGAGCTGGTTGGGAGTAGGAAAGAAATCCAGCATTTCTTGAAAAGCAGGGATTTCTGTTCTTTTATTGTTTTGAAGCAGAAAAAGGTCTCATGAAATGCAGATGCAGCTCTGACTTCCACCTAGGCAACGAATGACTCAACAGAGAATATTATCTCCTTGTTCAGAAACAGATGTGGTGCCCTTACCTGTTCCATTGCATGGGAGAAGACATAGGAACCTGGAAGTGCAAGACCACCTTCATGGAATATCACATATTCCAGTATTTTTGTTAGCTCATGTGTTCACAAACTACATCCACATGGTATAAAACCCCAGAGACATATAGTATAACATGATGCAGTTTACTTCTAAGTCAGGCCTCTGTTGTATGGCCTAAAAGCTTTGTAAGAGTTTAGCAGCAATATCAAGAAAAACCAATATAAGTGGTCCATTAATGAATAGGTCCTTGAGTGTCAGGAAGCAGACGTTGTTGGAAACTTGTGTAATATTACTGTTGGGTTTTATTAATTAAATATAGCTATTAATATGACCTTGAATTTAAACACAATGACCTCTTTTGTGAGTATGATTAGCAGATGTTTACCATAATTCTTCACTCTGTGAAAAATGCTTGTTGCACCCAATAAAAACAACCATATTTACTTTGCTAAATCAAATATTTGGAACTTGGGTCTTACTTTATATATCATGGCTCCAGTGTCTTAGACTTTCCAAGTTTAAGGCTGAGAGCCCTTGGAGTAACATATGTGGTAGATCCGGGAGTACAATGACCTATTGTATCAGGGAGTGCTTTTCCCCCTCTCTTTGGCATTGTATCTACTACAGTGGAACCAGTGTGTTCCACCAGCCTCTGGATTTTATTTTTACAGAAGGGTGAGGAGAGTATTTTTGAATCCACAAGGTTTTCTGTATTTTATCCATTACTTGCGGGCAACTTCCTTTCCAGAAGAACTGCAGCAATGGAAGCAGGAAGCACAATTCCAGTTCTTAAAACAAAGCTGGAAGTTATTTTCCTTTTCAATAGCATCTCACCTAATTTTAGACTTTATAAAGTCTGGAGTTTGCTGATAATTTTCCTTTTCTCCTACCAAATCCAGAATTTTGAAGTGGCAAATCTCATTAACATCCCCCCAAATGCCACCTGCTGCCCTCAAACTATTTTCTGGGTGTATTGAGTGTTGGTTTGTAACTGCTGGGGTCAGCTTTAGTAGCTGGTCTGCTGCCTGCTTGTCTGCAGTGCTGAAAGGAAATAGCAAGGGAACAAAACTATGCTTTTCTTGGGAAACCACTCCCTTTGGAATGGAGAGATATGGCTTGCCACTTTTATTTTGTTTCCCCCTCCAAAGTAAGCAACAACACTGCAAGGATCAGGGCCAGCAAGAAAAGAATATTATTTAAAAGGCGTCATCTATCTAGCCCAGTGTATTTCAGGAAAAGGAGTCTCCTGCTTCATATTTTAAGGAGCGTAATAAAAATAGCAATCGGTTTAAGAAAGGGGCTGACGGACCGGAGAAAGTGACAGCAGCAGCGCAGGGAAATAGTGCTCCATTTATCTGAGCACACGAGCACATTGATAACGCTGCTCTCTGCAGTAGGTGCTATCAAATCCCAGACAATTTGTATCCCCGGCGTGGCAGGTTACTTACATGGGAACAAGTCTCCCTGACGTTATTGCAGATCATCATTAACCAGCTACTGCTGTTTATTTGGCAAACCTGCTGCGCGGTGTTCCCGAGCCATGGATCATTTATACACATCACCCACTTTAGGGACCTGCTCCTTCCGAAAACACACCCTGCCTGGCATCTCTTCCCTCACTTCCTTTTCCATGGGGGAGAAAAATTACCGGGTGCAGCTTCTGCCTTGCTTTAACCTAAGCATAGGTTGTGGAACAAACATTTAACAGGCTGTGAGAATCGGCTACAGTGGGCAGAGACAAAAGGAGGGGCAGAAGTAATAAGGAAGAAGGATGGGCTCCTCTTCTCCATCCTCAGATCTGCTGTTGACAGGGGTGTGGCTGTGTAAGGATCCAGATAAGACTTAACGGCTCTAGGTGGGATATCCTGCTTTCTGAAGATCTTTAATCAGTTGGACTGGCATCCTATAAGCACATTTCTTGATTATCTTTCTTGGCATGTTTCTGTTTCCTTTTCCTTTGTTCAGTAATATTTGTGATTATTGTCTTTATTAGAATGCTAGGTCCTTTGCAGCTTGCAAGCTGAAGGCTATTTTTTGTCTTTTTTTTTTCAGTTTTTAAAGTTTTATTTGGTGATTTTTCCAGCTTGATTAGCTTCCTCTCATGAGTACTTATTCCTTTACTGAAAATATGGGGCTAGAGCATCACAAGTCTTTGGAAGCCAATTGCAAAATCTTCATTGAAGGCAGTACATCTCTTGATTTGTAGTTGACAGTTTGCCCCATTATATCTATCCTAAATAGTTACAGGTTAGGTCTCTCAGGAGGGAAGGTTATAATTTTGTCTGAGAGCACAGTTTGGTCAAACTATGATATCAGAACAACTATTATAAAACATGAAGTCCTTTGTCTTCTCCCTTATGAAAAATGTATAATTTCTACCCATTATCAGTATTATTACAAGAGTCCTTGCAGTAAACTTGTCTTTTGATAGGCAGAAACTTGTCTTTGCTAAGAATGAGTACAGTGAAGTGTAACTTCTTTTTTAAAGGAGTATAAATAACAGGAGTGAAGTTTACTAGAACACAACAAAGCTATTTCCAGGAAGGCTGCTGCAGAGTCAGGTAGTATATGTTGAAGATTTATACTTGGGGCGAACATGTGCAAGTACCATAATGATGCTGTAGAGAACACAGGAGTAAAATATTTGATCAACAGATATGCCTAAAGAAAATACATGGTCTGGATTTCTGACTGGCTTTCAGATTACAGGACAGTTAAATGAAAGTTCCTTTAAATATGTGCATGAAAACATCATTGTGGCTGAGGGGGGAGGTCAGGTCTAGGCAGAGTTACCTCTTTTTTTAGACAGGAAAAACCTTGACTGACCACCTATCTCCCCTGGATTGTGGACTCAGGGATGAGCTCCAGGAGGAGGAGAAGCTGCACAATGAAAGGCTGGTCCTAACATCATACAACTCATACAACATCATACAACCGTGCAGCTTCTACTGTGAGAAGGGTTTTAAAACCAAAGTGTTGCTTATCCTGGCTAGGTGTGCAATTGTTTTGAACTAATTCAATCAAGAATCAGGAGATTTATAGTGAAATAAAGATAAAAAAAGGGAAAAAGATCAATAAAAAGGGTGGAGTAGCAGCTGTGATTAAGGAAAAAGATTACTGTTGATTTATTGATTCAGTCTTCAGCTTGCCATCTCAATCAGGGCTTTTTTTTTTTTTTGTTAATATTATTAATATTTATACTTTAGTGCCGTGTGCCAATTAGAGTAGATTGTAATTAAGTCTCCAGGTCTGAAAATATTAGGCCCCACATAGCACAAAGTGTTAGCACTGCACGTTACTGGAAAGAGAAACTTAAGTCTGGAAAGCTCTTGCTGAGCACAAAAAAAGGCCAGTTCTCTCTGCAGTGCAAGCAGCAGTTTTTGTGGTCACCCCTTCTGGGAATGCCAGAGAAAGATGATTGCAGAAGGCTGTTGTGCCAGGCTTTTGAGTTTTGAGGGAAGTCACTCTGGCCAAGTTTGTCTTCCCCTGCATGAAGTGAGCAATGTTCCTCAAGCTCATGCTGAAGGTCTCCTTTTCTCTGCAGAGAACTCAGTTTCAGGGCACTTTTGTCTTCAGATGATGTTTGTTTGCTGGGGGTGGGTTAGCACAGCACCCTGGCCTAGGGTCTTAACTGCAGTAGGCAGCACAAATTATAGGAGCTCCCAAGGTCTTCCCTTTGGTTTGAGCTGAGAACAGGATAGCTGAAGACTTATTTTCTTTTTTCCTGAGTAGAGGGAAACATGAGAACTCCTTGTTGTGAAGTGGCAGAACTGAGTCACCGAGGGTTTAGTCAAAGAAGAAACACATCAGTGCAAACCAGAAGAAAAAAACGTGCTTTCTTCATTACTCATTATACCACAATGGGAACCAAAATCACTCAAAAATTGTTGTTACAGCTATATGTTGCTTAGATAAAATAGTCTGGAAAGGAGGGATTTTGTGGGAATCGCTTCTGATTTATGCAATACAATATGCGAAGCCAACTTGCTGTGATTTTTTCCAGTTATGTGCAATTATGTGAGATTTAATCAAAGAACTTTGAATTACTTGCATTGCTCCATAGCGCTTGCACAGTACCTCTGGGTGTCACTGAATGAATTGTGGCCATTTAAGTGTATTGCTCTTGCAAACAACACAGTGGGAAAATTAATTTAAAATTTCCTTTTATATCTGGATGCTTAATTTTTAGAGCTGCACTATGCTCTGTGTTGATTTTCTGTATTTGAAGCATAAATCCCATTTTTAAGACAAACTGTAAGCAATTCTATTTTGCCCTTACAGAATAAAGAGATTTACTGTATAATATACTGGGAATGGGGGCTGAGTTTAACCTCTTGTGTCAAACTTAGTCCTTAACCTCCCTTTCCTTCTTCCATATGGAGAGACAGGGAGTCGAGATTTTGTCTTGTGGGGAATAACAGACCCCAGCAGATACTCCCCTCTAAAAAACGTGCTGTGCCCCTCAGCCCAGGGGTCAGAGCCACGTCACCCTTATGGTCTACAAGTGATGGAGTCCCCAAACAGTGGCTGGTTGGGATGATGGGGTTGTCAGCTCTGGAGGGCAGATGAACCTTTGAGGTTGGTGGGAGCATATTGGGACTATTTGGGTAACCAGTTCTTCATGAACCCACACCCTATTAGCCTCTGCCTTGGCCTTTCATGCGTGTGGAGCTGCAGCAATTGTGTTTGTTCTGTGCAGTCACTCACAAGTGTACTTCAATATTATTAGAGGGAGGGATTTATTAGTTTTTCCCATTTAAGAAGTTTTAATTAGTTCCTGTAATATTTAA
Organism: Phylloscopus collybita; assembly: GCA_027886175.1. Lineage (NCBI taxonomy): Eukaryota > Metazoa > Chordata > Aves > Passeriformes > Phylloscopidae > Phylloscopus > Phylloscopus collybita. The sequence goes on from JAJNNQ010000005.1 coordinate 4,184,568, forward strand.
TATTTTACATACAGGAAAGATACAAAATGGCTCCTGAGGAAAATGGAGCCAGCTCAAAGGGAAAAGCCCTTCTCCAAGCCCCAACCTTGGGAAGCCTTTGTACAAGCACAAATGTGACAGAAAAGTCTTGTCAGTTCTCAGCACTGACTTACTATTTTTTATTGAGCAACTACCTCACAGCAGCTGGAATTACGTTATATATTTCTTGGTGCAAACCCACGTGTAGGGCAACAAATACCACATGAAAAGATGTTGGCCAGTTCTTTCTGCAAAAGGCAAAACTATCTTCTTGTGCTGGGGCCAGCACTGGAAACCTCTCCACTGCTGTGTTGGTGCCATGGTCAAAGCTCTCTTGGCAGGCAGAGTATTGGGGATTTAGAAGCTTCACAGCCCCTGAGTAGTTAAATAACACAAATACATTTTGTATTATTTTTTCAGAAAGACCCTAACGTTATGCATCAGTAATCCAACACATTTGGACTTTGGTTAGTCTTGCAATGGTAATGAAATAAATGCACTCTTTTTAGTAAATCTATGTCTTAGAAAATACAATAATTGCTATTTAGCCCTACAAAATAAATAGCTACATAAAAATGAGCTCCTCCCCTAGGAAAAGAAATAGAGCCTATAAAATTTATTTTGTTGATCTTTGCCTGCTCTCTTGCAGCTGCCGGAAAGGTGGCTTTGCATTTGCAGAGCTTGGTGCACAAATAAAGGAGTAAATAAAAGGGTTTGCTGACGCAAGCGTTGCGAGGAACACGCAACACGTGAGTGGAAAACCACTCCAGTGGGCAAACAAAGCGATGTGCCGCCTTGAGTATCCCGGGCAAACCTGGGAGGAGTGGAAGGCAGTAGTGATTTTTTTGTCTTTTTTAGTGTGAATGTTTTTAAAACATTGCTGACTGTCAGTGTCAACAGAGAAGTAGAGAGGAAGAAAAGCAAAAAATAAAAGTGTGACTGGAAAGGTGCCTCAGAATACAGTAATTACAGAAGCTTTATTTTTGCTGCCTTTGATACCAGCATAAGTATGTGAAAAACTAATGCACTGCAGAGGACAGGTTTGTGGTTGAAATACACTTGATAGATTTTGACAAATTAAACAGTTGTAAAGATGTTTGGAACTTTTCCAGATCTTTACTGTTATTTATGTCACTGAACTAAAAAATCAGTGGTTAATTTGCAGTTCTTATAATTTTTATGATACTTATGTTGTTGTAAATTTAGCAGCGTGCGGCATCAACTCAGCGGGATACATTTTATGTTGTCAGCTACCTTTTGATATCATAATAGATTTCAGTTGCCAAAGCTTCGGGGAGAGAGAGAATAAAATGTATGAGTGTGCTGTGTGAGTGCCTGGATCAGACCCAAGTAGGAGAGGAGTCGGTGCAGGGTTGTCCCTGAAGCCAGGCCTGGTCCTTGGGGGACAGCGGGGATGCTCCAGAGTCCTCTGCCAATGATGGCAAATGTATTTTAAAGCAGTAAGGATGGATAGGATGCTGGTAGGATTGGGCCCTGCAGTATCATTGGTGGATCTTTGAAGTCTGAGTGGCTGCTTAGAGCTGAAAATGGCAGCAGTGCAGAGCTCCTCAAGTCTGGCCCCACCACATGGACCTTCTCCTGACCCTGCATCCCAGCAGTGCCCAGTCTGGGCTGTGTCTGACAGGTGGCAGGATGGGATCTGGTCCTACAGCAGTTGTCAAACTCATGTGTGTAACCCTCAATTTATTTCTGCTAGTGGCTTTCTCCATACACAGTGGTCCACAGTGTGTTTCCTGGTTAAACATGGAGAGAGAGAGAGAGAGAGCAAATGCATCTCCAATGTGATGTGGTTGGACATAGGAGTAGCTTCAGTCCTGTGGGATGGCGTTGATTGAAAAGGGAAAGTCCTAACTTCTATTCTACAGAGTGCCTCTGATGCCTGAATTCACACTTTTTTTTTTTAATAGATACTTTTTGCACTATTTTTCTTTTTATGAAGACTCTATTCTTTGTATTTATAGACTTTTCTTCTGTTGTCTCCTATCATGGAAGATGGAGAACCATCATAAATTTAGGTGACTTAAAGAAGAGATGTAGCTGTTTCCCTCTTGGGAGACTTTTTTTTTAGTGGGTTAAAAGTACTGGTTTTAATCTGAGGAGTGAGACCTGCCTCAGGAATATGTCACACATGAAATGAACCTCGTATAAAGCCTAGCCATTCCCTTCCCATCTTATGCTTCTTTCAACATTTGCCCTTTGCCTTCTAAGCCTGAAAATGGAAGAATTTATTAACGGTTGTTTCCTCAGTGTTTGTGGCATTAGCCACGTTTCTCAAGGGCGTTTCATGTGCTCTTTCCACTCTTAACGGGATTGTCCATTGAGTTCAGCTCTGGCACGTTGGGGATCCATTTGCACAGATAGCTGATTAAGCTGAACCTTCCTCATCCGTAGGTAATCCCAAAGTACGCAAATTGTTAGCGTGAGATTGGTTTTCGAACATTTTTAGGTTTATAATTAAGCGCTTTGTAGTTGTCCTCCACCTCCCTCTTCATCAGTCTTTAGCTGTGCTGACTCCAGCTCTCCCATTCCCTTTTTCTTTCTTGATTATCTTTTTATTTCTTTTCTTTTCCCCTGGAGGTAGTTTTATGTCTGGCTCTTTCTCTGGGTACCACTTCAAAGCTGCATGGCTTGGAGCAGATTTTTGGGCACAAAGAAATTTTGCAAAAAGAGCGTTCTGCCACTGCTTGGGGTTTTGCTGGGTCTTGCTTCCAAAGATGACAATAGCCAGTGCTGGACTTGAGCACATTGCTCTGAGGGGTAGACACTGATTTACTCTTGACTTGAGGAGAGACTGGAGATGGTACAGCCGAGATGGGATCTGTTTGGAAATTGCCAGCCAAGAAAGAGGTGAGGTGTTGGTGTGAGCAGCAAGGAGCTGATGTTTGCTTGTGCTCCTGCACTGGTGTTCTTCAGGTGGAAGATGCTGCTCTTCTGTGTTGGAAGAAAAAATTTTCCTTTTGCCTTGCAGCAGCAGACTGGTACGTTAGTCTGCATTTGCTGGCTAGACTTCTTCTGGTTAATGTTTGCCAGATTCTTCTATTACATATTAAAATAAGATCGTATGAGTGGGTTTTCTTTTTGTGCGTGTTTCAAAAAACTAGGCCAGCCCTAACAAGCACATTTTCGTGTTTTTGTTGTTTTTTTGCATTTTGTCATTTTACATATTGAAAAATGGAATGCAAAAAGAAAAAGGAAAAGCCTGCAAACATCAAAAAGGAATAAAGCTTTGCATTATTCTGCATAAGTGTTAAAATCTGACTGATAGTTTGTATATACAGACTTCATTCTTTATGGTGTTTCTTTTCCCCACCCAAAGATCACAGATGCTATGATAAAAATTAATGCTCTTTTAGTAAGTGCTTTTCTTTTCTGAATTTGGCCTAAAGAGGGTCATACAGTGCTTTTGTTACTAATAAATGTGGCAGGATTTAGATAAGAATAATAGGCAGACATTAATTTGTTGGGGTTGGATCTTCTAAAACAAAATGCAGAGCATTTCTACCTCCTTAAATCCAGCTATGTTAATATCATAAAGTTTTTATTTTAACCATCAGGAGAGTAGCCCTGTTTGAAGAATTCAGCTTTAAAAAATGTCTTTGTAAATTGAGATTTTAGGACTACCTATTTGGAGGATGTTCCATATGATAAATGACCCTTATAAGACAAAAAAAAAAAGTAATTTTGCATGTCTGCTCCCTAGGATGTGTGATAATAATAAATGAACATTTTATATATCATTATATATATATCATGGCAGAACAAAAATCAGAAGATATATTATTCATTATTCCTGTTACTTCATATTTAAAAGGCAAAGGTTTTTGCTTCTTTGCCAAAACAACGGCTACAGAATGTATTTGTAATAATCCCCACAAATATGAAGGGGAGAAACATCTTCCAGGTCGTTAGCACTGAAGAAAACAGAGATGCCTTTAATTGTATTCATTTGAACATTAATACATTAATGCTGAGATTTAAGTACTGTTACTATTAAAAATTAAACTGGAGGGGCAGTGTGCAGATCATATGCTTTAGTGTAAGTTGTCAGGTGCAGCGTTTGCATATTTAGCCTGCCATTCCAACACTAAAATGCATGTTTGAGGCCGCATCTGGCTTTCCGAGGGGCACTTTTTACACCACCCCATCCCGGTTAGATTTCTGGCAATAGCATTTTTTTTTCCATGGATGCAATTGCACCACCTGAGCAAAAGTTGCAGCGGTTAAAATCAGAGAAGGAGTGACTTGTTTGCTGTCCTGAAGTCCTCTTGTTCTTCTCCCTGTCCTCCCCCCGCCGTGCCCGCAGTTATTTTGCAATATGCAACCCCCTCCGAGCACTGCCTGCGGAACTGGAGTAGCTCTGGCATGTAGATTTCCCAGTGGGAGAACTTGTGTGAATGGTAATTTTAATGAGACCTGATTTAAGCAGTAGAATAGATCCATAAAACTAATACAAGCAGACTTTCAAGAGCTCTACTATTTGTCAGGGCAGTGAATTTTAGAGGTGCATCCATTGGCTTGGTAAAGAATATTATAATCTGGAAAACTTAGTCTGTATTAATTCAGATTGTTTCTATGCAAAGTGCTATTGAGAGTGTCTCGAATCCAGGGCAGGCCAAATATAGACTTATTTATTTTTGAGTCTCAACTTTTGTCCAAAAATCGTGCTGGAACCACAGGACCTGAAAGCTGTGCTCTATGTGAATGAATGCAAAGTCTGTATGAGTGCACACAGCTGTGCCTCCAAGCTGTGACAAACCCTTAGCTTTGCTTTTTTTCCCCTTCATTTAAGGCCACCACTTGGTCCATATGTATTCCAACCTCTCCCAAGTTGTCACACCTAGTTATATATGGCAGTAACACGAGTTTCTTTGGATACACGGAGTTTTTCTGCAAATACAGGCGTTACACCCATCCCAGTACCTGAATCCTGCTTCACGTAATACACTTGGTCCATGGCTTTTATTTTTCATCCTAGTGCTCTGGAGCATCTCTTGCTGTTGTTGGAAATTGTGCAGTTCTGCTTGGCCTTACTAAACTGTTTTCCTTCTCTGCTCTCCTCCCCAGCCTCTTCCTTCTGTCCTGTTTGTTGTGGGCTTTTTCCCAACTAGTTTTTTTCACCTCAGCTATTGCAGATAGCAGCAAGAAGAGAGCAGGTGTAGGAAACTCAGGGCAGGAGCTTGAGATGGGAATGGGGGTAGCTGGAACATCAGTACACAGCAGAGAAAAGGGGCAGGCAAGCAACATGGGGAGAAATAGAGGGAAAAGTGAGGAGGAAAGGGTGGAGGCAGAGGGCAAGGAGTGAGGGAAGCCAGGAAGTCCATGTGAAGGTGAAGCAGAGGGATGCTCTGTGCCATGATGGGGACACCAGCTCTGCCACCCCTTCCTGTGCTTGGACATCCCACTGACTGCAGGGACAAAGGCAGAAAGGAGGTGGCTTCTGGCAGAGCTGGTGATAGCAGGGACATGCATTTAAATAGGGAAAAAAGTTTATTTGCTTTTTCTCACAGGAGATGCTAAGTGATTTTTGCAGTTTGAGTGGAGTGGCATTATTGTACTTAGCTCTGCATTTATTAAATAAATTTGTTCTCCAACTCGAGTGTTAAGTGTGTATTATGAAACCTCGGAGCCAATCTTAGTGGTTGCAGTGTGCAAATATTTTTAAAATTATGTAATTAAACAGGGCTTGGGCTGCAATGTCCACTGAAGTGATTTATTAATTGAATGGTTTGATTAAATTTAATGTTATTTTAGTTTATACAGAAAGGGTTGGTATCTGTTTCACAGACAGGGACATCTTGTGGGGCTGTCAGTGATGGTTCAGAGGTCCTTAGGAGGAATCTTTAGCACCCAATTAAATATTAACCAAGAAGATGTGACTTGTTCTTTCTCTGTCCCTGAAACTGTGTTTTGACATCCAAGGCTGGTGATAAAAATTTGCTCGGCAGAATCACTTGCAATGCACTCTATTTATCACTAGATTATTTCCAAATTAATCACGCTAAAAATCTTTCCATTGTAATTGTGCTGGGGCTCAGTGCTGTACGATGTGTGTAAATAAAAAATGCCCTTTTAATTCCACATTAACGGTGTCTTGCTGCTGTTGCAGCCAAACTGTATCTGTTTCGGTGGAATGTCATTTTAAAGGTACTGTGGTTACTGAGCGGCAGCTGTGATTGAAAAGTATGTAAACTAATCTTTAGTTGCTCGTGTCATTTTTATATTCTTATGTCAGAACACAAGAAAGCTGCTTTAAATTTGTCTTTCACTGTGTATTAATTTTCAAGTCTAATTTTTCTTGGGTTAAAGAATATACTGCATTCTCTGCTGCACATTACCATTCGGTGCCAAAGTAAATGGCTACTTGTGAAGAAGTACAAAATTAGTTCCTGCTTGATTACTCTAAAATACATATTTATTTTCATAGGGAGAGTTTTTATTGCCAGTGTGTAAAGGACAATTGTCCTGTATGGTATTGGTAACTTAAAAGGTGAAGTAATCAAGCACCATATATTTACTACTGTGAAGAGCAGGGCTGTGCATTGCTTTCCCAAAAACAAGAAGGAAGGTACAAAGGGTTTTGAATTTTTTTTTCCTTTTTCTTCTAGGCTTGCACTATGTGTTGTTCTGTTCTTTAAAATGCAGACCATTCGAAATGAAATCCTCTGTTAATATGTCTGCATAAGAACTTCTTTGTCTCTCAATGCCCAACCATTGAAAATTAAATGTGTTTGCGGATAAGTATTTATTCATACCATACCTCACACCTGATCTTGTGTCAGTATGACATCATCTTTGCCACAAAGACTTCTGGTGGTTTAAAAATGTTCCGTTGTGAAATAAGTGGGAGAGGTAGGAAAGGGGCAAGGAAGGCAACAAAAATAAACTGCTAGTGGGATTTGATGTTTTGCCAATTAAAAACAAAATATAAAAAATCATGTTCTGAGGTCCACATGCTGCCTTTGATCCATACACAGGACTTCCATTTGTGCCGGTGGCTGTTCAGCCTGCGGAGGGAAGGCTGTACATGACTTAATTTGTATGTTGTGGGAAGTACATTTTCCTAGCATGTGGTCTAGCTTACTTGAAGAATCTAAAATGCGTTATAAATGTAAATGCTGTGTTTAAGTAAAACTTCATTATGTTTTGGTGGTTTCCAAAAATGCACAGGATTTGACCTTAAAGTGTTATTTCAAGGTGTTATGATGTATGAGCTAGACTTTGTAGTCTTCTAAATTAAATCTTTGAACATGTTATTATTGTATTTTGGCATCGGCAAGATGTAGTTCTCAGCTATTTTTTGTCACAGCCTTCATTTTTCTAACAAGAGTAACGAGACAGGGCCAGATTCTTCTGTAAGAGGCGTGTGCAGGATGGGGATTACCCTGCGTTCACCGTGGTGTAACCAAGGACGGGTCTGCCCTTCGCATCCAAGTCCAAGGGCACAGCGGCTCCCTGCCCATGGCTGCCATGAGTATGGCCACCACCCACCACCACTGCCTGTGACCATCACAGAGCCCCACGTAGGATGTGGTGAAGGGTTTAGCATTTGGATCCAAATCTGGTTCATATATAAAAGGGGTTGTGTTTCTGTTTGGAAAATACGAGCCCCTTTCACGTAGCCCAGGTGTGGATTAGCTCTCTAAACCATTTGCCCATTCCTGTGTTTGTGGGGGACTGTTTTCAGTTCTTACAAAGAGGCTGTACAAGTCAAGCCATACAAACAGCAGAAGCAATCCAAAAGTGGATTAAAAAAAAAAAAAATTAACAAAGTGTTTGTGATCTCAGGTTGGTAGTCTGGATGAGGGAGCAGACATAACTGCTATACGTACGCTTATTTCCAAAGAAAATAACTGCAAAACATTTCCACCTATGCCACGAGTGCTCAGGGCTTGTATTTCTCCTGCTCTGTGTTACAGCCATCTGTTCGTGTTACAGCAGGGCCGTGGGGCACCGTCCCCGCCGTGCCGTGTCCCCCAGGCAGCACCAGGCACGGGGAGTGTGCCAGCCAGCCACGGGGAGAGGCAGGGCTTGGGCCGGGGTATGTTGTTTCAGAAAAGTCGATTAAGAAGAAGAGCTCTGAGTCAGCCCCTGGGGCCGTGGCCGTCGGTCGGTGAAGCGCCAGAGAGAGACTACGTCTTTGTAGTGTTGTTTTTGGTACCGATTTCACGTTGCGCGCTCGTGGTATGAATCATGATGGTTAAGGGTGATTTTCCCTTAAGAAAACAATCCCCCCCTCAAACAAATCGTGGAGCCACTCTTTTGGACACTTTGCATGGATGGCTTTCTGTCTGTCTGTCCGTCCTGAGGTGGTCTTCCACTGCAGGCTGGGGTGGGAAGGGAGAGCAGCACTCAGCCAAAGCACAGCAGAGGCTTGTCTTCCATCTGTGGCCAGGAGTTTCCCATTCTCCTCCTTCATGAGCAGGCTGGCTTCTGGATGGGGGAGGTCTGAAACATTCGTGCAAATCTTCAAAATAAAAGACACATAGGACACCCCGCTTTCCCTTTGTCACTGCTTCCCTGCATCCCAAATAGGGTAATGCTTAGAAATGCATCCAGCCTGGAGTTCAAAACGGATCGCTTACCCGTGTTTCTTGAACAGCTAATTTTGCTGGCATGTTATTATTCACCCTCTGCTATTTTCAAACTGTGACACAAAACTAGAGAGAAGAAGAGATTGAAATTTTGACCAGTACGTTATCCTGATACCTGAGATGCTGTGTTGATATGAGAGTATCTTTACCACAAGGACTTTCTTGGTGGTTTTAGAGATCCCAGTGTGAATAAGTAGAAAAAAGCAGAACTAATAGCTAAAGAAGCAAAAATATTTTTTTCTTAAAGAAATTGATTAACATGCAAATATGTACTGTATGCATATTAAATATCATTTCAAAATGTGATGGGCAGGAAGCATAAGTGATGCCATTTGGTTTTGTGGCATCAGTGTGGGTTGATTAAGGGGGTGGGGATAAATTTTGGGGATTATTGATATAGCATGAGTAGAGCCAGATGGTTGTATTACACATCTTTTGTGTTCTTGTTTGCTTCTTAAAGCAGTTGCAGAATTTTGCCCTGGGCAAAATTTACTCTTTGCTCATATGTTCCCCTGTGAATTTACTTTTGACAAAGTAGTTCACAAAAGAGGGGAAACGCTGTGCCCGCAAACTCGTCTCTTCCCTTCGCGTTTGTGAAGACAGCCCCCTACTTCAGGAATATTTTGTAACTTGTGAAATAAATTAGCACTAGGTGCAAGTTCAGAGTGTATGTGTGTGTGTTGTGTATCGCTCCCCCTTGGTGTGCAGTATTGATTTACAGAGAATGCCGGTTTTTAGCTTTTCCTAGCGGTGTTTTGAAGAAGGAACTGTGGAAATGGCAACCAGTTCAGTTTAATGCACTACTTATGTAGTGTCCTTCCATTAAAGAAATGTTGTCTTAAAGATTAATGAGCTAATTTTTCCACTACTCCTTTTTTATTTTAAGTTTTGAGATTGTGGCATACCTGATTCATGTGATCAAAAACATATACTTTGTGGTATTCAGGTTGAGTGGGAGAAGGTTGTGCTAGGTAGGTGTTTGTGACATTTGTTGGAACTGCTTATCACCGGAACCACCAAAATTTACATGTGTTTGTTATTTCCCTTTGAAAGCAATTTTTTATTTCCCATAAAAAGATGGGTTTTTGTAAAGGCTTTGTAAGAAGGAATTTATGTCTTTCTCGTGCCCCGCACCAGTTCTTGTGGGTGTGTAACTCCATTGATTTGGATGAAGTTATTCCCAGCTTACATTGCGGTAGGCTCCTGGATGATGACTTCCCTCTACATCTGGCAATTATAGTGGAAACAGTCCTACTTGTAAACATGTTTTGTCCTCTGCCTGTATCCCTGTGTGAAATGTGTGTTTGTAGCAGGTGAGGAGACTCCCCTTGCTCATGGTGGTGGGACATTTATTGTGGACCAATTCATGCTGACACTGATTCTGTGGCCTTATGTGTGCATCCCCTCTCCACACAAAGCTGAGCCCCATGTTTTGCCCAGACTGGAAGCAGCAGCTTTGGGCCCATTTTTTAGGATCAGTACTTGATGTGGAAATGGGGATGGGCAGCTCTGACCCCATTGAAATCTCTGAGTAGTCCAGTCACAAGTCTGAGACCAGAGCAACTTACTCCTCATAATGCTGCCATTGTGCTCATCCGATCTGATCAGTTCTGGAAATGTTTTAGTAAGTCTATCTTACAACACTATAAGAAGATAATCAGCTGCCTTAGAAGGTCCCCATCTGGAGTATAGAGTTCTTTTACTGAAAGATGTTTTGCCTTTCCGAGATAGCTCTCGCATTTCATCATCTGTTGTGCAGAGATGAAGTGCATATGAAAAGTCAGTGACTCTGAATCCATCTGTTGTTATTATTTTCCACTGATAATTGGCTTGAACAATGAAATGTCTGTGTCTGTAGCCTTTGAAACTGTACACCCTGTTTATTTTCTGGAGGTCTTGCTCCACTCTCCCCCCCTGCTTTTTTTTTTTTTGTTTGTTTTATTTTGGGGTGGTTTTTTTTGTTTCATTTTTCTCTCAGGCTCATAACTAGTGGAGCTTGTATGAAGATGACATCTTTGACTCTGTGCATCAGTATGTGTCACTCAGCATCTAAAGCTTGCCTGCCAATTTTTGTCAGGGTCCTGTGTCTGTGCTGTGTGAGTGTAGAGCAGGCTTACAGCAGGAAGACTGGCAGATCCAGAGTTCATAGATATCTTACCTGAAATATAGTATTTATATCACTTTCTCTATTAAAATATTAATTTAGAGACCAGTATCTAATACCTGTGGAATTAGATACTACCTGTAATTGTGTAATATATTCAGTTGCATCCAGTTTTTGCATGATGCAGGGTATTAATATTGGATTCCACTAACAGCAGTTCCATTAGCTTGCTCAACCAGTATGAGATATATATGAGCAGGGAGGCATAACTACCAGCCAGAACTGCCAAAACAGTCATTAGAAGCTCCATTGGGATGGACAAAGGCTTTTACACAGTGATACACTGATTAAATTTTGTTCTATGGTTTATTTGCATCAAGGTTAGATCGGTATCATCTATGTGAACTGTATTATCTGACGCCTTATTTGGAAGGTCATTTCAATGTAAAAATGGTGAACGACACAGGGACTCTAAAATTTCTCACGAGATTCTTTCTTGGAGGATTTTTATCCTGTTAGGCTTGACTAGCTCACGTTATCAATGTTTTTGTGCTTTAACCTGGTGAGTTTATCCAGGAAGGTGTAAAAACTCCCTCCATACTATACAAGTGCTCAGCGGAAATGAACACGCTCGATGCCCATTAAAACTGTGAGTTATATCCAGTATCCTTTGAAATAATCTGTGACACATGCTTGAGAATCCAGTAAATGTGTGTTGCATCTTGAAAGGCTGAATTTTCCTGTGCCTGCCTGTGTGTAAGTGCTCTTTCAGAATGAAATTTCGGGGCCGGACGCAGTCGTGTCGTCCATGTTACGCTGTAGTCTGGAGCACCAGGGAGTAAGGCAAAGGAGTATAATCTTATTTGTGTTTCAATGGCAATCATTTAATACTGCAAGTTATTAAAAAATAATTAAATTACCAAAACCAACATGTAGCTGGGACTTACAATAAAAGGTCAATGTGATTTGACTCCTTAAGTTAGGAAGGGACACTGGTGAATTCCAATTGCTTTAAAATCCTGCTGCTTCATTCTATTTCTGGACTGGAAGGATAAACGAGACTGAAAAATAATTTATTTCTCTAGGAGGAAAAGTAAATCACAGTATATAATTATGTATATTCAATTATACTAATAAATGTTTAGATGTGTTTGGTGGTTATCACAGTCTCTAATTTAGTTGTTTTTTGAAGTAAATATAGTTTGGAGGGTCATTTAATGAGAGCAATGTTTTGAAAATAATGTTTTTAAGGAACACTTCAGAAATTTCCTTCTTTTCCCCAAATAAACTAGTAAATAGGTGTGCATTATGTGATGATTCATAACAGCTAAAATAGGTCTGTGTCTGGAATGTCTTCTATATAGTAAACAAAACAGGGACAGTAAAAGCAAATGCAGATTTAATCTGTCAACTCAAACGAAAGTCTCTGTATTAATTTTAAATCCTTGATAAGAAAAGGCCGAGCCAAGAATGTATTGCATTTCAGTACAGTTAATGAAAATTAATTTTACAGGTGGTGTTTGGTTGTGTTTCTTCTGCTGTGGTGAGATGGATGGCTGAGCCAAAGTGGGCACAGCACACGATTCAGCTCTGTGCCAGAGCAATGCTTAGATTAGAGATGAGTGCTTGGCGTGGAGTTGTTGGTGCTGTTGTTATTTACTATCAGAGGAGCAGAGCATTTAGCGCTAGGATTTGATTTGATTTTGCAGCTCCTACCCCCTTAAACAAGCTGTGTAGCTTGTCAGAGATCAGGACAGGTAGAATGCACAGCAGGCGTCTGATTTGAGCCAGTTACTCATTTGCTGAGTGTTTGTGTTTATGCAAAGGGGCCTCTTCCTGCATATTTAATCTAGAGTAAGGCAGTGGCTTTTGTTGTGTTTAGACCACATACCTTCAGTCCTTCCTTACACTGCAGCCAGTGTTGAAGCACAGACAGGCTTGATAGTCAAAAGTGCTTTAGCGTTTTCAAACTCTCAACTTTCTGCAGTTGGTTGGGAATTACTGTACAGCTCTAAGCCTTTTTCTTCCTCATTAATGGGTAAGTTTTCACTCGGTAGAATAAGAGACTTTTGCTTCTGTAACATTTTAAAAATGCACAAAATATTTGTTTGTTTGTAGTTGTCCAAACCTCCTCGAGCAAAACTGGTCCGCTGGGGGAGTTTGTTGCAGGGAATTAGATCAAGAATACAGGTGTTTCTGGAATATACTTCTGAACCAACTATTAAATGCCATATTGCAATAGGCAGGTATTTGCGGGGCGGGGAAGTTGGGGCGGGGGGGGGATGAGTTCGGTGTTATTATTCTTTGTACTAACAAATCCTGTTTTGTAACTGTCCTGAAGATAATGCTTCCATTGTTAGCTAAAAGCTTTCAAACAGTGAGCAACGCAGAACTGCAAAAGAAGCAGCAAGGAAAAAAAAAAAAAAAAAAAAAAAAGGAGGAGGAGGGGGGGGAGGAAAAAAAAAAGCAACCCTCTGGTCTTTATTGTTTCCTTTGCAAGGGTCCTCACTCGAATGTCTGCGCTGTAATAGGGAGGTTTTTCTTATGTGGAAATTGAATCGTCTCTTCATTGATATTAATAGCACACTAGAGATGTTAGCCATGATGCAGAGTACCAGAGCTGTGGAGTAGGAAACCTGATATTGCAGGGGGAAAAAATGACAGTCCTATTGCTCCTCAGTGTGGGAGACATCCCTCCCCGAGAGCGGAGTTTGCATAATGGCATCCTGCCTCAACTATTTACTTATAGGTATTTTAATCTCGGGCTCTTTCTTTTAGTACTGGCGTAATTACTGCCGCTCGCTCCTGCACTTATTAACTGCGCAGCTCGGTTTCTGATTCCGTCTGGACAAATTAGTTTTAAAAATGACTTTGGAGAGAATCCGTGCGGTGTGCCTGCACAATGTACACAGTGTATACGTAATGTGTGCTGGGTTGGGAGAGCGTCGGGGTCCGGCGGGAAGGAATTGGCATCAAAAATTAAAGAAAAGACGACAAAGGGCACGTCTTGGAGGCTGAGGGTTGAAGCACAGACAGCACTTGGAGAAATGTGGAAAATGTGCGGCGAGGCCAGAAGTAGTAGTTTTGGTTCCCAATTAACTATTTCCTTCGTTTGAGTAACTCCTCTCAAACAGAAGAGTGTGCTGTTCCACCACATGTTGGAAAGTGTGAGAATCTGAATAAAATTTCATCAACCTTATTAAAATATGTAGGGACTTTGGTCTTCTTGGGTACGAATCAGCCTACAGACTCAGAGGCATTTATTAACAATAAGACTGCTGAGGTTTTTTAATAACAAAATTACAAATACCGTGTCTAATTGTAAGTGTATTACTTTTATGCACCAGTTAAAAAAAAAAAAAAACTTTTTATGAGGAAAAGTACCTCAGTCAAAGCACCTCGTGTGATTAGTGCTATTGTATTCTTAAATTTTGATTGATAGAGATAATAGTTTTCACTTAAAAATACAGACAGGTACTTTAACTTTCCATGACAATAGCTATTTGCATTTCTTTTATCTTTTTGTTTAACATTTGTGGGGGTTGGGACGGATTTGATTATTAACTCTTATTGCACACCGAGGTAAATGCTAAAACAAAGCTTTTGTTAAAGCTTCAAAAGGTAAAGCAGCAAATATTGTTTTTAGGCTTCAATATTTAAAGGCTGTTAAAGGATACCTCGAAAATATTTTCACATGACCACGACCAGGAGTGTCACTCGCCTGCCAGGTAAGGGACGGGACGGGACGGGGGCGGCGGGGGAGGCTGCGGCGGGGAAGTGCCCCCGAGCAGCGCCGGGGTCACGGCACAGGGGGGGCGATGTGTCCCCGTGGCCGCGTGTGCGTGTGCGGAAAGTGGCGCTGGGGGCAGCGCCAGCCTTGCCCGAGGCCCCGGGGTGTGCCCCGGCCGGGCAGCGGCGGGACTGGCCCCGGGTGCCCGCAGCCGCAGCGGTGCCGCCGCTGGGCACGGGCATCCTCCGCCCGCTGCCACCCGGAGAGGTCAAGTTTCAAGGAGGAGAGTTGTAGCACAGGCATAAAATAGTTAAGGCCGGCACTGAGGCACGGGGAGTTATTTTAAGAGTCGGGGAAGATCTGGCGATACGAGCCAGGCGGCGGCGTTTGATGGCTGGCTCTGGCTCCAGGAGATGGTGGCCCCTGGCTCGGGGAGGTGGGATTTGGCCGAGGGAGATGGGATCTGCCTCGGGGATGGTCTCTCCTCACCTGACAGGCTGGGTGGCTCCCGGGAGAGGGTTCCCTTCACCTGGGATGGATTCGGTGAGGGCCAGCGCTGTCACACATGAGAGGCAAACAAGCAATCCATCAGTCAGAGATGCAGGACTGAGCGATCGCGGTGCAGATCCCGTGTTGGAAGCGAGCTGTTCCCAACTTGCCTGCGAACTGCACCCGTGTGTTCCCTGTAAGAGCTGTTAAAAAGCGGGGGAGGAACGAATCGTGATTAGTTTTGTAGATTTGGCTTACACCGAGTTATTCTTTTCCAAGGTTACGGTGGACTTGAAAGGTAATATTATTTTGAAAGAGCAAATGTGCTGTGCATAGCTTTGTCCTCGTGCTGCTATTTATTTTTATTTTTATTTTTATTTTATTTTATTTTATTTCTGTTTGGAATAAATAATAAGCACCAGCCAGAGATTCTGAACAGCCTGCTAATGACTGAAAAGGAAAATACAGTATGATTTGCTCCCTCCTTCCACTGAGAAGCAGCAAGGTAGTGAACATGGATATCCCTGTGTTTTGGCCTGTACCAAATCCATTTCCCCCTCTTCAAAGAGAGGTGGAAGAAGTGCACTTAGTCTCTCACAGTTTCACTGTTCTCCTGCATTTCACTTTCTGAGGAGGTGGTAATGACTCCTGGTATAGAAAATCTCCTATGCCATGCCTCCTGAGATTTAATATATGCTGCACAATAAAAAGTGGCCACCTCGGCAGTGGTCAGAAAAAATACTTCTCTCTCAGATTATTTGAAGTATTTAGTCTAATATATTTTTTTTTCAGGTTGCTGGATAGCTCTGTAAAAATAAAATAGGTACAATAAAACTGAAGAGACAACTACTGACCGTCCTCAAAACAGTTCTGCACCTAATTTGTGTTAGTGCAAGTAACCTAACTGAGTGCACTGGGTGAGGAAAGTAACCTGTGTGCAGGACTAGCCCAGCAGTCTGCCTGGTACCAGATGTTTTCTCCACAATCAGTGTACATCCTGTATTTTCAGAACCAGCAAAATACCAAATAAAAAACATTTTTGTTTTTCTCTTACAAATATGCAGTTGATAAAATCACAGACTGCATCTTTTCCTGCATAGGACAAGAAAAAAAAAATGATTATGAGAATAGACATATTTCATATCTCAGCCTGCATGCAGTTGAATGTGACTCGGAGTTTTGAGGGGAAAGAACAGCTGTATTAGGTGGTTACGGTTCACTTTATTTAGAAGACATTACTGCACAGAAGTGCTTATTTTGGTGATTGGGTTTTGGTATTTTAAAACTTTCAGGAACCTCTTTAGTAAATATTTTAATCAGACGCATTAAATACATTTCAGCTGGTCTTATATAAGAAAAATAAATCAAAATCTAATTTCAAAACCAATTTTTTCTTGTGCTATCAGGTGTGTGTGTCTGTTTTGTCTTTTTAATATTTTTTTAAAAGTGTGCTTTCTAGGTAGTGAAGGGGAGAATCCTTTGCTGCTTTAGATTTCCTGTAATAAATTGTAGGCTGGGACACTGACAAAAAAATGTACATGCGTAATTCTGAGCAGAGGAGCAGCTCAACTGGTGTTCTACTTTCCTGTGTAAAATTACTCAGAGCCAGTTTGTGTGGGATCAAGGTCCTTGTTAATCTATTTTTGGCTATACCCAAGGCTGTTCTCATTTAGATATTAGTAAAAATGTTAAGAGTTTTAAGTAGACTTTCATTCTGCAATAGTCTCTTTTTCTGAGTATTCTCCGTATTATTGGTTAAATTTGGCTTTGCAGTGATCCCTTGGAGTTAGGTCTCCATCCTGCAGCCTCCCTGGAATGACCTTGCTGCCCAGGAGGAGGAGATCACTAAATCAAATAAATGTTGTGGGATCAGAAGAGTTACAAGGTGCAGCCCAACAGCAGGTGTAATGGCAAGGCTCCTGATCTTTGCCTGGTCCCTTGGTACCGGGTGAGTAGGTAGGACCTGATCCAGGACAAGAGTGGGGCTTTCTGTTGGAGGAGGTTATGGCGCTGGCTCATGGCATGATCTTGTTAAGATTATTGTCCTCTTTCCAAAGTCCTGCCCAAAACACTCTTTTGGAAAGTATCTTTATATCCAAGGATTTCAGACTCTGTTACAATTACCTGTCTTGCTAGTGGGTAAACTGAGGCATGTGGTGAACAAACCTGATGTTTTCAGGAATATCTGGTAAAATCTGTTCAGGGCGTGGAGATTTGCGTGGACTTTCCCTCATGCACAGAATCAGTTGAGCCTTGGAGGTGGCGTTGAGGGTGCTTTGAGATCGTCTCTCTGCTCATCAGGCAGCAGGACCACTGCTGCCTGCTTGCCAAGTGGATTTTTGTTTGTGGTTTGGTTTTCTATTTTAATCATCTCCTTGGGGGGAAAATATGAGTGTAGCGAAATGTCTTGCTTTGGTAGGATGGGATTTTTTTCTTTGTTTGCTCCACACACACACTTACAGTGTTGATGGTACTTTGTGTTTATCTTAAAGACAGCATGATGGAAGGAATGTGTGTTGCCTACATCAATTCGCTCACCCGTATAAACAGTTTCAGGAGGAAAATCTGTATTTGTGTTTCTACGTTTTGAGATACTCAACTTTTAGACTATTAATGAGAAATTTTCACAGGTGGGAACAGCTGTTTCTGCTGCTCATTTTAACTTTAATGGTACATTATCCATATTTTTGAAAGCCAGGTAACATATAACAGGAGTTTGATAACCAAAAATTAAAGCAGTCTGGATTTCAATCAGGGAGTAATTTGTGGCTGAGGAGGGCTGAGTCCTCCTCAGCCCCCTGTAGACCCTGTTGGTCTCCCACCAGCTGATTGTCAGGCCGGATTTCCTTGGAGTGGGTTTGGTACATGCAAGACAATTGTGTTTAGAAAATGATACCTGCCTTTTCCAGCACTGCCCAAAGAGATACCGAGATACATTTTATGCAAACATGTAATTTTCAGCAGCTTCCTTAAAAAGTACATTTTAAGATGGTTCATTTGCTATCATGAAGACTCAGGGTAGAAATGAAGTCTGCTTGCCAAAATACTGCCAAAATAAGGATGTGACTGCCAAATACCCAGAAAATTTATAAAACAGATAAATATGAAGAGAGGTTTAAAGTGTCAAACCCAAGATAACCCCTGCAGCAAAGCAGGATAAAAGCCTTTATTGTTGCTAATCTAAGAGCACATCACATGTCGGAGGTCATGTATTTTACATAAAAGATGTATTGTTTTACATACTCTCAGGAAGGTGAGCCCTGACCTATTATGATGGAGTAGTGTTATGTCCTTTACAGTGCAGAATCAGGAATGTCTTATATGTGTACCTCAGCAAGGCACACAGGGCTTCCTATACTGCAAACATGTACAAATTTTGGCCCCTGATGTTCTGCTACTGCATTACAAAGATTTGTGAAGAGCTTCTCACTCAAAACAAAAAATAAAAATGAGATGAAGTGCCAGTGAGCAACAGATAAAACCAATATTCATTTCATATCGTGGTAACCTTTTTTCTGCCAGCTAAAAATAATTAGGTTTCAATGGTAAAGGCGTAATGCCTCATTCTCATTGTGAAAACATTTTTCCTTCCAAAATAAATGGTGAATGAGTTCATATTCTTTTGAAAGAACTTAGTGAAGATTCTGATTTTTTTCCCAGAGGTTGGTATTTTACTGCTTCAGTAAAAAGCTTCACCTAGTGATGTAAATAGCACAACTTACCATTTGGTGAGTTTCACAAACACCCCCAAAACTCCACATCACTGTGTGAATTTTATGAAATGGAGTTTCACGTAGCTCTATCTTACACATCCACATGTCACTGACTTTCCGTTTTGTATGAAGTCATCTGTGTCACCAAATTATCGTGTATTTCTTTCTGTCTATATTACATATTACTCTGTGCCCCTGCGGCAGAAGATCAACATTTCAGTGAAATTATGTTATAATTTTACTCTGTTAAAGTATTTGGTCAATTGATGTGGAATTAATTCTGAACGCTGTTAGTGGTTTGAGTTAGTAACTTGATCTAAATTAATAAACAAATGTTTTTCTTTTCTCTTGTACCATATGTTGATCCCAATTACATGAACAGAAAGTGGCAGATTGTCATGTTTCTTAAAAGATTACATACTCTTTTGCATAAGAGAGAGTACACAAGATGCAGTAATATACAGGGTAAAAAAAAACCTACACGTGCTGTTTTCTCCCTCCTACTTTTTATAAAGATACACTTTAATTATTCCTCCTTTTAATACCCACTGCTCTCACCACCTTGGCATGCTTGGTGTGCTCTTGGTAATGCTTAATGAGAAGATATCCCAAGACAGTAAACAACTTTCTGAATTAGGAAGATGCAGCTAGTTCTAAAATCTCATCTAGGACTGTATCTCTATGGAAAAGGATGAGAAAAAAGAAAGGATCCAGAAGATAAAATAGCGGTTACAAATGGTCTTAAAATGCCTTAAGTAAGGAGAACCCATGGAGACAATAGTCAGATTTCTGAAACAAAGAAATGAACTCATTTATTATTCAAACTGAAAATAGATTGATAGACATCAAGATTAAGAAAGTTTATGTTAGAGAACAAAGATATCTCATCTCCATGGGGTTTTTTGCTTCTCTTTTTCTCCTCCCAAAGACCAAGTTGTTTGTGCTGAAGAACCTCACACTAGCTGGTACTGATAAGCAGCAGTCCTGTGACTTGATTGTTTTTATTAACTCTCTCTGAAAGTCATTCACCATTAAACACGATTAGATTCATTTGTTGCTTTATTTATGTTTGTACTTGCAAATGTTGTGCCAATGAAAATGCTTTGGGTGTTGCTGCTGACACTGACCCAGAGTCACGTGTGTTACCTCCTTTCTCTTCAGGGTAAGAAGAGTGACCTTTTGGGGCGGCTGTAACTGAAGATTGCTTTACAGGAGCAACTGAAGAAGGTAAATATAAAAATACTGTTTTTCACACAATTTTTGAAGTATATCTGAACAAAGGAGCTGATCCTGCAAACCCCAGGACTGTACCTTAGCTGCACAAGCAAAGGCTTTTCTGGCAACAGGGTTAAAGTTCACAGCATCGGGCTTGGAGCTTTTGGAGTAAAGGCTGTGCCTTAAAACTCATATTTTGCTGGAGAAGCAAGTGGTTTAGGTGGTTTAGGTGTCCAGTTGCATTTGAGGAGCAAGGCCGAAAAGATGCACTTTTTGCCTTTCAGCCGTGGTCTGAGACATCAGTTTGGTAATTGGGCAGAGCCCGTGTGGGAATGGGAAGACCCTGCTCTGGCTGGTCTTTGTGGCAGATCCATGGTCCATGGCTGCTGGTCTGGGAGATGCAGTGGCACAGCCTGTGGCAAGGTCCTCTTACTGAGGCAAATCCCTGGGGAGTGGTCAAGTCAGCTTCAGTGCTACTTCATCCCAGGCTGCTCCTGGATTTCCAGCAGCACGTCGAGCAGAGCAGGAGAGCAAAATTTAGTCGTTAATTTGATTGCTTTACTATCACTGCAAAAGTTAAAACACATGCTTTTTAGTCTTTTGGAGCACAGCAAAAAGGAAAGAAATATCACTCTCTGCAAAATGATTTTTATTTAAAGCAGCGTGAAAGTCCTTTGCTTCTAAATTAACTCCTTGCCTCTCTTCTGGTCCAAAGTTTCAAGTTGGGAAGCAATATTAACATCACAAAAGTGGTGATTCACAAAATTAACTCGCAGAAGAGAAGAGTAACGCAGATCAGTGTTTGGTACTGAAGGGTGTCATCTGACTGAGGTTCATATGGCTGCTTTATAATCACCTTCTTTCAGAAATTAATAGTCGGTTAAGCACCATAGCAACAAGCAACACTGATGTAAGCGCTGAGCAGTGGCTGCTGTTCGCTGTGATGTCAGTGCTCGTTAGTGCTGTTCTCTTGACCTTGTTTGAATATAAAATGGTGATTTCATTTTAAACTTAGAATTTTACGGAATGACTAAATGCATTGGAGTGAATTAGAGCTATTTTTATTTTTTAATTTTATTAAAATGTACTTGAAGGGGGGAAAAAATGTCCCTGTTCTCTTCTGTTTTAAATTAAAATAGATCTGAGGATGATCTGGGATTTTTTTTTTTTCAGTTCTTTGTTGCCAAAAATATCTATTTAGTTAGGATGAAATTCATGAAGTTTAAGTGAATATTGCATTCCTTGGCCGTGCCAGTGTTATATATCAGCTATATGATATATCCCTCTCTTCAAGATTTGGATCTTATTGGTTTGTTTTTGGTTTTTTTTTATGGTGGAGCCCATGAAGTATTAGATGTATTTCAGCTAGTGAAGAAGCAAATCCTGCAGTTTAAGGAGATAATGCTTCCTTGCTCTGCAGTGTTGTTCCTCCTTTGAGTTTTTGTGAAGAAGGGAAGAATTTGAAGTCCCAGGTGCATCAGAGGGCCTCAAAATTAATGGGTCTCTTGTTCTTGGTTCATTTGTGGCTGTGTCCTATGTGACCCAGGAAAATTTGGAATTTTGTTAAATGCCGGACACTACCTTTAGACTCCCTGATGCTTGTAGGCTGTGTCTCCAAAAGCAGATCTATTTTGTACTACTACCATCAGTGCACCACTCAGGCACACATCCCCTCTGTCACTCATCCTTCAGCAGAAAACTCTTTGGGTGATTTGCTGGAAAAGACCATTAGGTTTTTCAGTCTGATCTCCTGTGTATCATAGGTTATTGATTCTCAACCCTGAGCAGAGCTGGTAAGCTGAGTTCAACCAAACTCTGTTTCCTACAAGCTGGTTGTAGGCACAGGGGGAAGACAGTAAGGACTGGAGAAGCATGGGTCAGCCATGTGGTGTGTGCAGGTGGATCTGTGTTCAAGGATATGTCATCAAACTGCTTAACAAAATTTAAAACTTAATGGAAAACAAGCTGTTCAACATGTCCTTTAATGTCAGGACTGTTTCTCAAAGAAGGTTTGGCTCTGTCCTCCTTCTGCTGCAGTGAGGGGTGCAGTTTTCAACAAAAACCTATTTATTGCAGGATCGGTCTGTAGTCTTGCAACATATTTCATAAAATAAAGCCATAATGAATGATATGTGGTCCAAGAAACTGGATGTCGAATTTAAACTGGGCGAGAATTGAAACCGCTGAGATAATAAACCATGAGAATAGGAGATAGTAATGGAAATAGTGATAGAGTCCTAATTAGAGCAGTGCCACTGAAACAGGGAAGGTTAAGGGTTTGGTTGATTGAGTTTGAGCTCAATTGCTTGATAGCTTAATTTCAGGTGAAATCCCATCTCCTGAGTTAGCGGTTAAGCCGCTCAGAGCAGTTGCAGAGCAGGACTCTACTCCTTGAGGAGCAGCCGCGTGGCCCCGGGTGTCCCAGCCCTGTGTGTGAGCCTGGCCTCGGGCATGCGGGGTGGGAGGCAGCTCAGAGCTGGCAAAATAGATTTTTATTCTGCGTGTTTTGTTTGCTTTCTTTTTCTTTCCTTTTTTTTTTTTTTCTTTTTCTTTTTTTCTTTCTGTTTTTTTGCTGAGCTCCAAGGATCTCTCAGCGGAAGCACAAATAGAAGAACAGATACAGCAAGGGGCTTTGGTGGTTAAAACTTCAGAATTAAGATGTTTACATTCTCCTTTATTTAGCACTGTTAGGCATAATGCCTAATTATATGCCAGTTTTTCCTCAAAGCAAGAATTTGAAATGTTTGATTTGGGGAGAAGGGAGGGAAATGTATTTTTACAGAATTATGGACAATAGCGTTAGTTTTCCAGAGGCATTCATTTTTTTAAATGTAGTAAAAGCATTTTCAATAATCAAACAGAATTCAGTGAGCACTGTAAATCAGGGATACCTTGCATGCTGAAAAATTGAAAAGTACAGAACATGCTACTAAAATTGTACATTATTGATAACAAAAGGCACGTGTAGACTTTTAAGATAGCAAAGATAGAAGCCTTTAGAAATCTTTAACAGCCAAAAAATCAACACAAAGGATTTAGCAAAGTTGCACTTAGTTTAGAATTTCAAATCTTAATGCTTGTCAGAGTTAAATGCTGATTAAATATTGATAATAAACCAGAAGCTGCCTGCTGAAACTCAGGGCTGAATGAGATGATCAACAGATAAATCTGTGAGTTTGTGCTTTAAATTTCTTATATAGGTGTATTTTCTCCTCTGTTCCCGTCAAGCCAGGAGAAAGGTCAGAAGGACTTTTTCTCCTAAGCTCAATACAAAAACTGGATTGTGTAGTTGGTCCATGTGAAAAATAAAGTGGACAAAAAGAAAAAAATTATAATAATAATAATAAAAAAAATCTTTTTTCCAACTTTGTTTCATCAGGAAGTGAAATGGTTCTCAAACCAGGTCATCAAGTTGCTGTACCACGTCTTTGCTGGCCATTGCAGGCAAAAGTCAAAATCCCGAAACAACTCTTTCAGACACATGTCTGCTTTTAAAAGGCTAAGCAGCTTGTGCAGTTTCTCCCCAGCACTCTTCCTTGTTGGTGATTTCCAGAAGATGTGCTGGTGATGTCCTTAGTGATATTTTTTGTACTGGCTTGGGTGGCAGGAGTGCTTGCACATCAGGCAGTGGGAAAGTTGGTAGGATGATGTTTTCTCTAGTGAATTTAGCACCTTGACTCTTCCTGCTTTTGACC
This sequence comes from Phylloscopus collybita, assembly GCA_027886175.1. Classification (NCBI taxonomy): domain Eukaryota; kingdom Metazoa; phylum Chordata; class Aves; order Passeriformes; family Phylloscopidae; genus Phylloscopus; species Phylloscopus collybita. The sequence continues at coordinate 4,208,144 of JAJNNQ010000005.1, forward strand.
TAAAGGTCTTAAAGCATATTAGGGAGCAGAAACAGCTCCTGTCCCTAGAATATGTGGTGTGCAGCTACTTCTGAATATGGGTCCTGAACATGGGCTGGGATGCAGTCACAAGGAAGGCTGTTACAGAGCAGATAGCCTGGTTCTTGGACATTTTCTCCAGTTTTCTCTGCAGTGCACCCAAATTGCACAGAGCTGTACTGGAGGCCTTTTGCATGAGCACTTGTGTCACCCTCAGCAGGAAACAGGGTCTAGGGAGACTGATACTATTGATCCCTGCTACTCCCTTGCTGCTGAGGTGGTAGTCCTGTAGCTGGAGTGATCAGTGTCTGTCAGGTCTCATCTAAGACTGGATTTATTTACTTTTGGATTATTGGGAGAAGTTGTAACATCTTAATTGTTAAGAACTTTGGGTTACTGGAAGGTCCTAAGGTCACATCTTTTCTTAAGGTTCAAAGGTACAGTGTGGTGCAAAGAGTTTCTCTATTCATTAGTAGCAGAAATTACATTACCTGCGTGTTTTGGGGTAAACCCTAAAAAGTCTGTGTGGGGGGTCACTGGAAACACAAAGTGTTTGAAGACCTTGCCTATTTGAATGAAAAGTTGAGTCCAGACATGTGGGGAGCTGTGACTTTTCTGAAGCAATTGGGTCAAGAAGATGTAGAAAATAGATTAAGACATTTTGGGATAATTTAAGAAGTATCTGAGCAAATCTCATTAACATGGCCCACTAGCTTGCTGTATTGAAGACTTCAAAGATCTGTCAGAGGAGTTCTTTCTGTGCTATTGTCTGCCAGCATTAGAAATCTCAAGAGAACATGTTTCTTTTGTTTTCTTTTGGCCCATTTAGCTTTTCTTCTTTTTCTTCTTCTTAATATTCCTTAATATCTTATAAATCTTCAAGTGGGTTGATAGAAAAATATGTTTCTCTGCTTTAAGATAGTCAGTAGCAGGTTTTGATCCTCTTATCTGATGCTTTTGGACCAAATCTTTCTGGTCTTCAAGAAGACTGCTGAAGTGAGCAAGATTTTGGCCAGCTTTTGCATAGTTCCACAGTGTTTCTGAATCCATGAAGAACCTGGAGCACAAGGCTGAGAGGTTCATACAAACCTCCAGATTAGCCTCATCTGCACCCACAGATCAAACAGGTGCAGGTGTTGAAACAAATGCATATACTGAAAATGGCCCAGCATGTAAAGGTTGTGACTGCACATCAAGCAGAAAGGTTGCACTGATGTTTGCCACTACAAGTGCACCAAGAAAACAGCTCATAATACATTGTGTGATGCAGACTCTGCAATTTCTGGCCTGGTTCTTCAAAACTGAGCTGGATAATATGTCAGGATGCGCTGCATTTTATCACAGCTTGGCTGAGGAAAGAATTGGAAATGGCAAAGGCAGGAACAGCATTGGTCTGTTATTCCAGAACCAGTGCATGGCCTCCAATTCAGATAGCCTGAACTCATGCTTGGTCTCAACACAGAATGTGATGGAAATACCCAGTTTCAAGGTTTCCTTCTGCAGCAGACTGTGAATTCAAAGCTAACACTTTTTACAAGTTATACTGCCAAGCCAGTGGTTACAGTGATGTTTTTCACTTGCTTGTAATAGGCTTGGTGAAGCCAAGATACACCAGTGCTGTCTGCTGGAGTCTCATGGCCATGCCTGTATCTCAGTGCAATGGCAAGAGCCACTTGGAACCTGCTTCCAAAGACTTGGAACCTGCCTTTGGAACACTCACATCACAGGCGGTGCACATTCCCGTGTTATAAAATCTAGAGATGTGAGAAAATTACTCCAGGAATAGATTCTTATTGCATATTTTATTTGGTCATCTGTAAGGTCACTGCCTGTTGCCTGCTCCCACACCAGAAGTATATCTTCCATGATGTTTAAGTTACTGCTGTGCAGCGATGGCAGCCGTGTTTTACAAGGGTTACAAGACCAGTGATGTCAGTGGGCATTATGGGAGGCTACCCTTTCTAATCTGGTAGCTCATCCTAGAGCCAGGGCACTGAAAAAAACGAAAAAAAAAAAGAAGTTATTTTTTGGTCCTGATTGCCTGCCCATATTTCTCATTGCAACATACGAAAGCATTTTTCACTCAGATAATGGCAGGAACTTCAGACACCACCTCTGAGATGTTTAATTGTCCGGTGTTTCTCCCAGTGCAATCTGTGAATTTAATTTCTAGCTCTCCCACCTCTGTTGGCCCTGTACTTTAGAGTGTGTTTTGCGTAGCATTGCTTAATTGCTGAAATGGGTAATTTCTGACTCTGAGTTCACTGTTTATTTTTTTAGTAGGGTAGCACAAACATTTGGACACTTGTAACTAAGACTCTGACGTCATTTCTGTTGCAAACCATTAATATCCAGGTTTATAATATGGCTTTTCAAAATAGATTTTTTGTTGAAATATGATGTTTTGGGTTTTTTTTAAGGATAAAATTGTTGTCCCCCCCTTTTTTTTAAAAAAGGACAAATTGGCATCCTTTGAATAATAGGTCTGCTTCCTTCTCCCGTCATACCCTTTTTGTTAGTTTTGATAGCTCCTGTATTTATCTTTATTAGTTGTACTACAAGTGTTTCATCTAATTCTCTGACTTGCTAAGGGTTAGTGGATCCCAGCACTGGAAGGAAATGTCTGTGGAAGGGCACAGCATTTCCTGCTGCTGGGGCACTTCCACCAATGGAGCAGGGCCACAGAGTTGTGACATTAGTAATTGTCTGTAAAGATCTTAGAAATAGAAATGCTGCATTTAAAAGCCAACAACAGCATAAATCAATAATATGGGCAATGAGAACATTTCCTTTTTTAGGGGGGTGGGGGACTTTTTAACCCCTTTTTTGTGGTTTGAGTTTGTTTTATTGCTGTCATGCTTCTCCATTTAAATTTTATTCTAGTAATTGGGAAAGGGAATTTTACTGGAAATTTTATTTCATTGTTTCTGAAGATTTAGTGAACGCAAATGGAGCATTATTAAAAATGTTGTTATTGAAAAGGAACAGAAGTATTTTCTCTGAAAAAGTGCAAATTCATTTGCATCTTTGTTCCTCTTTAAAATCCAATACCCAGGAAGAAAAATGTGGTTTTGTTGTTTGTTTCCTTTTTTTTTTTTTTTTCCAAGGAGGGAAAGATGATTCCTTTTGGTGCTACTTGCTTAGAGACTCCAAAGCTTTGAGCTCAGTTTTGGAGGACATTAAAATAAGCCCACAGGAGGTCTTGTAAAAGTTGTAAGAAATTGTAAGCATGTCTGCTGAGTCAATTATATGAGACAAATTGCCAGGGTAAGCCTGCAAGGTTCCAAATTTGCTATTTATTCTCTGCTATCTTCAAAACAATTCATTTCTGCCTTTGATTTCACAGCAGATAAATACATGTTTTGGGAGAAAAAAAAAATGCTAATGAGACAAAATAATAGTTAAAATTGAAAGAATTACCTGGATTTTTATTCATGCAATTAAAAGGAGAGTCTGGCCTGTTCTTTGGAATGGTGAATATCTGAGAGAATATAGTTTAAAAATGCAGACTGGCTTTTTTAAGTTTCTCCTCAATGAGACTCAAGTGCACAAGGCAATTTTTTAAAGACAATTTGAATTTTACCGATAAAGTTACTAATTTTTTTTTAAATGACACATCTTGAATCTCTGAGACCATTTGTGATTCTTTCCAGTTTTTTTAACCCTGCAGTAAGTTTCAGAAAACGGCGAGAAGAAAAGTGCAAATCCAACATGTGCATGGTGTAAATCCCATGTGTATGGTGTGTGCATGCTAAATCTCCCCAGAATTTGTGTCCTGTGTTCATGATCTGCAGGCCAGCTGGAGCGATGCTGCTCCATAAAGCTGCCGTGGTTAACTTGCCTTTAAATATATCCAGATCAGCCACCAGATTTTCTAGATACTTGATAAGGTGAAAAAGTCCAGTAAAAGTCCTTTTCCTTCTTTCCCAGCACAGCTAGGGTGGAAAGCTCAGAGAGGAGCTGCATAAATAGTTTGGTTTATTAGGCCTGGCTGTGTTTGAAGCTGATGCTGAAGTCCTGCAGTGACTCCCGGGTGGGCAGGGCTGTGCTGTGGTGCTGTGCTACATCCCCTGCATCCCAGTGTCACTTGTACTCCATCACTTGAGGAACCTGTCTGTGAAGTTGCCCTGCCAGAAGCTGCCAGTTGCCCTCTTAGCAAGAGAGTAGGGAGGTACCAGGTATCTGCAGAGGGTCCTGCAGTATCTCCAGGTGGCTGGGGCTGTAGCTGTCCCAAGTCTCCTGCTCCCCTGCTGCTGCCATGCCTGTGGCAGCACACAGCTGGCCAGGTGTGAAGTCCCCCAAGAACCAGTGGGACAATGCTCACCTGCAGAGAGGATGGGACCCCAAAAGAAGGAGCATGGAGTTAGGGGTGTTCATTGTGAAGGAGTGGGTGGGCTGCTCGTGCTGTGGGAGGAGGCTGTGTGGGAACCTGTGATGTATAACAGAAAACATCAGTGGGACAGTAAGTTCTTCCCCCAGGAGGAGGGAAGGGAGAATGTCCCAACAAGCTTGGTGGACATTTGAGGAGACCTCTTTAAAAACAGCTGTAAAGAGACCTGTCCTCTGACATTGACATCCTGTCTGGTCACCGCCCATGGAGAGTGATCTGTGGCATCATCTGGGCAAGACCTTAGAGTCTCTCTGCAGGAGAACTAGAGTTTATCATAGTTTTATATTGGGTTTCCCTCAGCGTGTAACTGGATGCATTAACAGTGACATGATCCCGGTGTGACCTGGACTTTAATGGGTTTGAACTTGGAACTGTTCAAACATTAAGAAAAAGCCCTTGCTCCCTGCATGTATTCAGCAGCTGCTTTTTATATGCAGAACCCAGAGCTGCAAAGGTTCACCGGTGGTGCATTTTCAACTTTCAGATGAAAAGGACTAAATAACTGCCAAAAAAACCTGGGCTATTTCTCTCCCAATGCAGATGTGTGACTGCCAGGACATGCATACATCAAAAGGACAACGTGCCTCTGAGCAGTTAAAAACCTACTGCTTTGTTTTGTTTTGCTGGAGGCAAACAAATTGTCAAGCCCCTCTGACTTGGGAGAGGGTTTTCTCTGTTAATGTGTCCTTTGCACAGAGCTTGAACCCACAAGACAGGATTTGGGGTTCGTTTCCTACCCCTGCAGCTGACTCACTCCATGGCACGGCAACTGTTTGTTCTGGACAAAGCTTTCTTAGGACTTTTTTTTTTTTGACTTTGCACACTGCCAGCTGTGCATGATGTACCATCCAGAATATACTCTTTATCCTATATCAGACCTTAACTGTGGCAACAAGGCAGTGACTTGATTTTCCTGTCTGCAACAAGAGCCAGATTTGCCCCTTGCCCTCCAGAGGGACATTGCAGGTTAGGTTATCTGGCTGCTGTGTGCTCAGGCAGCTCAGAAAGGTACAAATTGTTCCTTTTTAAAAAGAAAATAACAAACCCAAAGCAAAAAACTCCCTAAAAGTCCAACAACAAAACCTGCAAGGCCTATTGTTTCTGCTGTTTTGGAAAGGTGTCCCATTCCTCTCCTGCTCAGCCACACACCTAAAGCGGTTTCTTTACCAAGTTTCCGCTTGAAAGGAATTCCATTTACAAAGTTATCAGGTACCTGCAAACAGATGGGCACAAGAGAAGGCCTCATCCCAGCTTGTGCTCGTGTTTCACATGGAGGTCTGCAGTAATGATGGAGATGTTAGTCACCTGCCAGCAGAGTCATTCCCATGGAATGATGATGGAATGACCCCGAGTAAAGATGTCTCTTTGGAGAGCTGTTGACAGATTTACTGACCACCAGGTCAGACTACATTGCCCTTTCTTTTTGGTATTATGAATTACTATGCATCGAGTTTACTTATTAAATTGTTAGCAAGTTGTGTTGTACTGTGTCCCTGTGGTGTCACCAAAGTCACCCTGCTTCACCCCTTCTCCCTCCTCCCCAGCTCTGTTCCGGGAAATCCATCTCCCTCTCTTCCACAGTCACAACAACATTGTGTTTCCTACATAATACTTCTCTTTAACTAGGGATGTAAATCCTTGGTCTACAGACCCTTGGTTCAGTTTTTTTCCCTAAAGCATTAATGAGCTTTTTCTGTTTTTTGGGGAGAAAAAAAAATTGCCATTGATGATGACATGGTATAAAAATGTAGCAGCTAAAGCATATGTTCTGTTGGTTTGCCTTGTCTTATAGGAACATCATTTTTGCACATCACTATTAACAATGCAAACACCCTGAAATGCTAATAGCACTAGTAAGCTTTTAATTCCATGGAATTTATTGCTTGCTGTATTTCCATGAATTTATAACGCTTTGATTCTTAAGAGCCCCATTTAATCAGTTTTGCCTGGCACAGAACATAATAAACAACTTGCTGGTGCTAAAGTGCCACATGGGGGAGGCTGCTAACAAGAAAGTTAAATGCTTCTGCCACTAGCAGTTTCTTCGCTGTATTTTTCATGAGCTGTTACTACCAGTAATGTACTTTGCTGGCTTTAGAGCAGTGGTTAAACACAGTGACAAACCAAACAGTGCTCCAGTGCTGTAAACACCCAAAGCAATGCCATTTTTGTTCAGAGCTACGGTTTAAACCAGACTTGAGACTCAGTGGCATTTTATGGTGATCAGGGACTTTTTTTTTTTTTTTTTTTTCCAAAGGTCTCACTTTTCTTGATAATATGGGGCTTTCAGGAATAGCCAGTGAGTGGTATTGATCAAGAAAAACAGTGTGGGGAGAGAGGGATAGAAAAAAGAATTGAAATACCTTAAAAACATTTCTTGTTTGTTTAGGCTATTTGACCATCGAAAGACAAAAAGACTGTCTTAGTAGAAAAATACCAGATTATCAAGTGCTTTAAAGCAGAAAATGTCATTTGAGTCTCAAAACTGCACCAACTTTGTATAATTACCCTTTTAATTATCCCCAGTGGCCCATGAAATTTGTAAAATAGAGCATTGAGAGTTTGATTTACTCACATGTTGCACTTTAGTGTTATGCTCTTAATGAATATTGTTTAGTACTAATGTCAAGCAGAGATTGCTGAGTGCTATAGAGAGGTGCATGCTGCAGAGCTGGGTATTCAGCAGGGAATTGTGGAAACTCCACCTTAAATGAAGAGTATCTATGTATCTAAAGCAATATGCTATAATTTTTATTGCCTGAATGGAAAACTATATTGATTTTATTCTCTGCATGCAAAGTAGTTTACTATATTTTCTTTATTTAACCAAGCCAGAGAATGAACCATTTTTAGGGTAATTATTTGCTTTTGTGTCAGCATCTTCCTTGTTATGGAGAATAGTTACATCCTTCCTCTAAAGGACCAGAACTTGGAAGCAAGCTCTTTAATTTGCCCTTAGGACCTAAACTGGTTTAGCCTCTAGTAATGGAAATAACAGTAATCAATATTTGATGTGGGGTTTCTGTGGGGTATCCAAATATCATTTATTGCCAAGAAATTGCTGGAATAAGCTTGTGGGAAATGTAATTCACAGTGTGGTCTGAAAACCCAGCTAAATTAAACAGGCATCTTCAAAGGTGAATGGAAACATCAACGAACAGTAAGAGTAAAAAGAAAGAAAGCAGAGTCTGAAGGGTGAGATAATAAGATGTAATAGTTAGTGACCTCTACATTATTGGTACGAATCTGAATGAGTTGGAGACTCAGCAGAAAGTATTTGCAGTTGAAAATGGTCATAAAATGCTTTCCAGTGATGGTGTGATCCTCAGGATCTATCTGCTGACAAGCTGGGGCAATTGGACACTGTGGGTGAATGGCTCTTGGAAGGATGGGCTGTCTTCTTCCTGCCTCACTTTCTTCTTTCCCCTTTTGCATTTAGCAAGTTTTAAGAGCACTGTCAAGTGCTGGTATGGGAGACTGGACCATTTGTACAGCTACCTTGGCATCTCTAAGAAAGTACATGACCAGACACCTCCAGAGAAAGTGGAAAGTTCTGAGGTTTTACTTTTTCCTTCGCAAATTTTGTTTGTGTTTTCCTGCATTTACTTCTGAGACAGGGTTGGTACTCATCTGTCTATGAGCTGGTTTCATTATTCTGCTGAACTCACAAGATTGCAGCATGGTTTCACATTTCACAGATCAGTTTTTACTGAGTAAAACTCAGCTCTTCATTTGTTTTTCCCATTTGTGAATATTCCTGTACATTTGTCATTTATGTTGTTGATATATAAATACTGTAGTTTGAGGAAAGAAACAACAGAAAACCAATGATTTTGCAACTTCCACATAGTTCAGAGAAAATTTGAGCTTAAATCCATCTTTTAGCTGAATGACAAAAGTCTGTTTACATCCCAAGGACCAATATTTTAGAAATTTTTTTTTTCTTAAAGTAAAAGAGTGAAGTGTTTGTTGTACAGCTGAAATTTGGGGAGGCAAATTCACATTAAATTTTTATGGACGCAAATTTCAGGGATCGGATTTCTGGAATTCCGAAATTTGAATTTATTTATATTTGAAAATCTCTTGTTTAAAGGAAGCTGAAGGGAACAACCTAAGAAGAAGCTAATTAAGCATTTCTGTACAATATTGAGCACAAAGGGGCTCCTTTTTTGTTTGTCCTGAGGCCCCACAATAATAAACAAAATAACTGCTAATAATTGGGAGCCGTGGTTTGAAGCTGTGCTGACTGCAGGACACGGGCAGTGTCAGTTTTCAGTGAGTGCATCAAGGCTGACCTTGAACTCGTGTGTGCTGATAAGAGCAGTGCAATAACCCGGTCATACCCAGAGCTGGCCCTACGCTCAGCACTGCTGGTTGGCTTTGATGGTGTTTCCTTTTTTTCCTTGCCTGCTGCTCTCCTTTGGCCAAAGGTTGGATGCTCCAGGTTCTCCTGATGCAGAGTCACCTTAGCAGCAGCAGTACCACAGATCACCCAGGTGCTCCTTGTGCCAGGAAAGCCACGTCCAGTTTGGCAAGGGAGCATGAGAAGATAAATTTGCGTAACAGAAGTGGTTCTTTTGGCTCTGATTCCCTGTGCTGTGTTTGCTGTCTCCTCTTCCACTGTGCATGGGTGCATCACTGCCTTTTGCTTGTACAGCCTTTTAAATGTGTGTGGTATCACATCACACTCTGGCCTTAATACACCAGGAGATGGTAGAAGACAGTGTATTTGTCTGGTTTTCTGCTGTTGAAAGGGTTGGAAGTTTGCCTGCAAGCCAAATTGCATGGCAGGAGATTACAAAACATTTAGTTTCCAAATCTGATTTTCTCCCTTGTGAATTTTTCTGTCTTGCTCAAAGGCAAGATTCGTCTTGACCAGCCCAGACTGAGGTGGAGCTCATAACCACTCTGGAAAGCGTCCTGTGGCTTGGAAGAGTGGCTGGCTGGAAGGAGAACAGTTTTTCAGGAGCAGTCAGGGCACTTTCAGTTCTCACTCCATCTCTCTTCATACTCACGAGCATTGGTGGGACATGGTGACAGCATGGACTTGTCACTGGGGGTTTAATGATTGTAATAATTAGTCATGATGCTGCCCCACCACAATGGACGGTTGCAAGTTGCTGTTGCAAATCTTGCATCCAAGAGATCACCTCTGTATTTCATTTTGTGTCTAGGCATCAAAATTTGGGCAAGAGCTTATGGCACTTTCAGAGCCACTGAGCTGCTCTTGTAGTGGTTCTAAAAAATAAATCAAAAATCCAAGGAAGAGTAGAAAAAGGCCAAACCCCAGTATATTAATTCAGTGTTGTGCATCTGCAGTAGTCTGGCATCGCAGATACGGGCTGAAATGTAAACTCTCACCTTAGAAGTAATGAAGAATAAGGGAAATTTCTGAAAGGCCATTTTACTGCAGACTAAACTTGGAAGCATGAAGTGGAAGGTTAAGAAGAACACAACTCTCTGAAGCTCATGGTTAGACTCGCATTTGGCCACGCAGCTGAGGAGGGGCAAGGGAGCCAAGCCAAAACCATCAGAGAGAGCCCAGATCACTGTAGGCATTCTTGTTTTCAAAGTTGGTAGGAAATGGTTTTCTTAGAAAAAAATGGAATTGATCTTTTTTTCTTACTTTAGGAGCCAGTTTTCTGATCTCCAGTTCATATTATGAACTTGTACTGGCCTCAAATTTTGGGTCTCCATTTCGCTATTTTTCAAGGGCTGTATTTTGTACATTTGTTGGCAAATTGTATGTTTTTGCAATCCTGCACGCCTCTTGCTTTTAAGTAAAGAAGGGAATAAGGAAGAAAACTGTGTTATGTTGAAATACTCTTTAGATCCCTTTGCACATGCTTTTGCATATTTTTGACTGATCTTCCTTTGTTTTAGGTGTTTGTAGCATTTTTCTCACACTTTGTGCAATCATTAGCATTAACAGGGTAACAGGAGTGTAACAAGGAGAACATACTCCAGAGTGTATCACCTAATTTCCCCTCTGAAGTGGAAAGAAGTTGTCCAATTGGCCATGTGCTGTGATTTGCCATCATTAGGACTAGTTTTTGACTCCTTGTAGGGTGGGTTAATCTGTTCTGGGGAGCCTAGAGTGAATCACACTGGACTGTATATGCCACAAATAGGTAGGTGCCACCTTTAAAAGTGCCAGTAAGATTCTGAGGCACCTTTTCCAGCCAAGAGCAAGAGGTGCACGAGATAAAAGAACCATTTGCCCCTGCAAGAATTGTGCATTCACATGATTAGTGAGGCGTGGTATTAAATTATTTGAGCTTTGTGCATAAATATATACTGAGAGAAGCTTTGTAACTGGGGACTCTGGCTGTAGTTTTTTTCTTTATGGGCCAAATGCTCTGCTGCAGATAGGGCTAAGAGTATTTTGGTGGAGCAGCTGAAGAGCTGGTCCTCCTTGTGTGTGTGTTGCACTGTCCCACACCCAAAGAAATGCCTCCTCATGTTTTATGGGTGGACTTTGCAGCTTGATTGGAAATAGAAACACAGTAAACAGCAACTGCGTCTCAGAAATATCCCCAGCAACACAAACTGTCACTATTTCAGCTTCTCTCCAAGGCTGCTTCTTAGGGGGCTGATCTGCAGCTATATAAAAGCACGGTAACATAAGCTGCAGCACCAGCCCTGGAAAATCTTGTAGTACAGCTAACAAATATCTGCAAAACCTTGTTTGTATGTATGTGCGCTTACGTTTAAGATGCAAACTTGTATCTGAGTGTGCTCGGCTCCCCGCAGTATATAGCTGCAAAGCTATTTTGAACATCTTAGAAAAGATGGGTTTGTAGTCTGATTTTCTTTTTTTACTGTGTTTTTCTCCCCCTGATGATGTTTATTAACATCCTCCCTGATGTCCAGCTACAAGGGATGGGCGCATAAAAGTTTACATGAAAATACATTTCTCCGTAAGTGCTCTCTCCCTGCGATTCTTTTACAGCTCTAACCAAAACCAGTTTGATCCTGTTTCATCCTTTACCCCTCAGAGCTGATAGAGAGGAGGGATATTTCACTTTCATCTACAATTCACCTTGTCCTTTCCATTTCTCACTTTGGTTTGCTTGTTGATTTGAAGTAGCGGGTGTGACCGGCCATCCAAGAGCCAGTGGGAGCCCAGTGGCAGGGAGTGCACCCTGGCTCACCCTGGGGGGATAGCAGGGGGCTTTTGAAAGCTCACCCTGCTTTTCATTCCAGCTTTTTCCATCTGAGCACACCAGCACGTCGAAAGTCTCCTTGCTGACCACTAGTGACTCGAAGCACTGAAACAGGAGCTCGGAGTCAAGGCCAATGATTATCTTTTCTGCTTCGCTCCCTGAGCTGGGACCCGTAGCCAGGCTCTCCGGACGCGGTTCAGCGCGTTCGGGGACAAGCTGGACATGAAGGATTTGCCTGTTTGATCAAAGAGCTGCTGGTGCCCCGGGCAGCTGGCACCTCTGTGGGCCAGTTCTGTTCTGCTCAGCAGAGAGCACAAAGAGGGCAGAGGGGAATATGGAAGGAATCTCCTTAGACTGAGCCAAGAGAGATGGAAGGGCCGAGCTCCAAGGCTGACTCTGCGTCCCTGGGGCCAAGAGGGCCCAGTGTGTGGGAGAGCAGTGCACCTCCATCTTCTTGCTCCTACCCCTTTTCCTTAAGGATTTTATGATCCTCTGTGAGTCTGGAGACACACCTGCCAGCCAGCCACCTTGCAAGGGCTTTGTTGGGGACAGACAGGACTTTGGTCAGGAGTTCATGTTCTTGTCTAGTTTACGTTAAAGTGCCAGCTAACAAGATGCTGTTAAAATTATTTCAAAGCAGTTTTGGAGGAAAAGCTGTGCTAATTGGTTTAGTTTTACTGCACAGCCCCCTCCTGACCTTCCATATTTTTTTTCTCTCTTAGCTCTGTCCCCTGCCAGAGCTGGAGTATATAGGGCAGACCTACACATCTTTAGCCAAGGCGGTGAAAAACTTATGGACACTGAGATTCCAGGATCAATAGAGGGATTTTGGGCAAAGTCCTCATTCTCTGTAGCAGATTCCTTTGTTTGGGTTGAATTTGGTTTGGTTTGATTTGGTTTGACAGGGAATATCTTGATCACTATTTCTAAGGATCTTTGCCCTGCCTGTAAAAACAAATGTACTAAACACAGCAGTAAAAACAGGCCCTACCCAAGTGTTGTCTGGTTCCTTTCCTTGGGAGGTTTCCCTTCTGCAATACAAACAGTATCTTTGGATGCCTTAGATTCAGTAGGAGATACTTTCAAAAATCAGTTTGATACCATGTCCTCTGGTAGCCAAACGCCATTATAAACCAGTTTTAATGTAGCTATGTGTAAATAGAACTGGAAGAGTCTTTCTTATCTCTTTTACTTAATCTCAGTAATGTCTAAGGCTGGAGCTCCAGCAGGTTCTAGGGTAGTTTGGGAAAAAAAAATGTGGGAGTCATGCTAAGCCACCTGAGAAGGAATTGCAGCCAGTAAAGCCAACAGCCACATTTAACCTCTGGTATGTCACCGTAACACACATTTTAAGAGTGATAATGATTATTTCTGGCACCCTAAGCAGGGAATGTGTACTGTCAGCTGCTGTGGAAACAAATCAAAAGACAGTCCTTTTCCTAACCAAGGTAAAAGGAAATATCTTTTCTGCTTAACTTCTACTTAAAAGGGAGTTGATTCTGAAGAACTGTATTTTTTTTTCTATTGTTACATTTTATTTCCCTTCACCTGCCTTTCCCAGAATCTTCTGTGTAGCTAAATCCAGTAAAATAATGGCAGCTGCAAAGCTAAGAGTAAGGCCAGGAATAAGTTCCAAGTGCATATTTACAGCTGCCCTTCTCAAAGCATCCTGTTTTCTTCAACACTGAGTCTGTTCTCCATGAATCAGACCTTTTGGAGATAAAGGGACTTCTCTTAGGTGCCTGGGCTTGAGAAGGTTTTTGTGTTTGTGAGGATGGATGCATGTCTCTACACAACTGGCCATCAAAGCTGTGATTTTTGTGATTCTTCTTATTATTAGTGTTTTGTCTTTCCTGATAATTTTGTACTACTCCTCTCCAGTGATTTCTTTCTAAAAGGCTTCTCTTGTGAGCCATTAACGTCAATGGGCTCTGCCACTGCTATCGTGTGGTGCAGAGGAGTGGGAAGAGGGTATGTCTTTGCAGAAACATAGGGTTACCTCCAACTACAGGAATCAGGCTGTAAAAATGATGAATATCTCTCTTCTGTCATCCATAGATCTGACAGTTTTGTATAACTTATGAATTAAACATCTGGGAGGTGTAGATGTATTTTTTTTCTGTTTAACAGTCACCAAAACCGAGACCGATAAGCCATTGAATAATTTTCAGTCATCCAGTAACGTTACAGCAAGTTTTGGGAGCAGATCCCTGGATTGTTTCTCATAACAAAATGGCAGAATTGTCATTAGAGTTAGTGAGATCAAGGTGGCACCTGGTGCTGTGTCTTAACCATGAGACTTTAACCTTCAGCTTCCATGCAGAACCGACAGGACCTTTACTGCAGACCCTGGCAAAGTAAACAGCGTGACACTTAATTTATCTACCCCAGAAACATGAAGGGCTCAGTCGACCTGATGGGATCTGTGGTTCCAGGGAGTCTAGGTATTTAAAACGTGATGCTCAGCCGGCTAAGCCATCCCCTGCAGCTTTCCTTGGTGCATAAGATATGAAAAAAATCTCCTGTCCTGCAAAACAGATATTAAATTGGATACTCTTTCACCCTGCCACGATAAGAAACACGGCAGAGAGAGGCAGGAAAATGGAATGCTGCTTAGAAAGAAAATATATTTGAATCTAACATAAAAATTGGTGAGATAGGAGGATTTTCAGAGCTAGTAGCAATCCCCTCCCCAATGGGTTGCTGAAAATTCAACTCTCCCTGTAGTTTTTGCACTGGATTGTGAATAAAAATGGTTGTGATTGATGAAGCGTTTGGTGTCTCACTGTAAGTTGGTCAAGAGGGACTTCTAAATCACCCAAATGAAATATTGCATTATCATGAACGGTAACATGTAACTGTTAAGTATGCCGTTGCTTATCATAAGCTCAGGCTCCTCTGGAGCTCTACTGGGCGAGAAATCTTAGTGAGCATTGGAGCAGAGAGTCTCCACACAGCCTGGCAGTGCAAAGGCCCCTTCCCTTCCCTTCCTTTCCCTTCCCTTCCCTTCCCTTCCCTTCCCTTCCCTTCCCTTCCCTTCCCTTCCCTTCCCTTCCCTTCCCTTCCCTTCCCTTCCCTTCCCTTCCCTTCCCTTCCCTTCCCTTCCCTTCCCTTCCCTTCCCTTCCCTTCCCTTCCCTTCCCTTCCCTTCCCTTCCCTTCCCTTCCCTTCCCTTCCCTTCCCTTCCCTTCCCTTCCCTTCCCTTCCCTTCCCTTCCCTTCCCTTCCCTTCCCTTCCCTTCCCTTCCCTTCCCCTGAGGTAATGGGCAGGAGGGTTGATTTTTGGGGTTTGAAAGGAGAAATAAGCAATGTGCTTTTGTTTGCTGAGGGCCGTGGAACCATTAGTCAGGTTTGGGAAGCCTTGGCAGTAAATTACTCCCTCCTGTATGGAGCTTATTACATAGTTGTGTTTTGCATATTTTTTTTTTGGGGGGGGGGGGGGGGGGGTTGGTTGTTTTTTTTTCATAAAGCTTTTTTACCTGTGCTGTGCATTGGAAGATGAGGAGACAAAGTGGATGTTTCATGGGAAACCAGCAAAATAGCATTAGAAACAAAAAGTAATTTCTACTCACTTTACTGACATAGTGAAGTGGTTGATGTTGATCCTATTAAAAAGAAAAACACTTCTGGAGTAGAAACCCCCACCTCCCATTGAAAAGCCCTGCATTCACAGTGTGACTAAAAGACAATCTGGTTGGGCTGAAGTTTTCTATGTCTAGAACTTTCCATGAAGGCCTTGGCAGCTCTTTCTCAGAAAAGGATTAGTGAAATAGATGTTGCTTGGCTGAGTGAGAACACGAAACACCAGATAGCCAAGCAGTCTTAGGATTTTTCCATGTTTTAGGGCTAAAATGTGGAAATGGGGAGGGAGGTCACACTTAAGTCTGGGATTTTGCTTTGAATATATCTGCACATCCTGATCTCAGATTGGCCAAACTACAGCTCTCCAATAATGCTCCAAACTGAAGTAAATGCTGTAGTTCCCTGTAATGGCCAAAAAATGTAAGCAACCCTCAGTATAAGATAGGTGACGTGCTCAGGCAGTCATGGTTCATTTCTCTGGCTTTCCTTTCCCTGTCTGCTCATTTTCCTGCTTCCGACCTGCCTGTGTCTCCTCTCTATTCAAATCAGGTGGCTTCCTGTACCCCTGCCTGTCCCTCTGCTGAGAGGAAGAGGATGAGGCAGTAGGTGGGGAATGGTACCATCCTTCCACCTCCCACTGAAGCCTTTTACCTGCCTGTTTTCATGTCTGTGCTCCAGCACGTGGGAGTTCGGTGTCTTCTCAGAGAAGTGGTGATCGGGGTTGCTCACCATGGTAGATCAGTGATGTTTCTTGTTTTCAGGAGTACCCTCAGGAGTTTTGGATTCAGGGTGTTTTTTTTTTGCCAGAATTCGGACTGTGGCAGAATGCTCAGCAAAGGGAAACTTCAGTACAAACGGCTAAAATTTGTCAAATTCACTGAAAACAAGGTAATTGGGATGGGACGTGGTATGTTGGGTGGTGTTAGTGGTGACACCTGTGGAAGTATGCAAGTATCATACTTTAAAATATTAAAAGTTTAATCAGTGTGAAGTTAGAGGAAAGTGTTCAGTGTGTGTTAGTCTTGGATCCTGTTGGGGTGAAGTAATGCTGCAGGGGTTGGAGGAAGAGGAGGCAAATGAAGCTGGGCCTGCACTGGCCCCCCCATAGTAACCTTAACTCATGAACCTAAACTGAAACAATTGCTAAACTTTTATCTGAATAGGAAAACTTCAGGTTTTCTTAACAGAACAGATTCTGTGGCTACTAATTTATTACTGCAATTTAAGAAACAGACGTCTGTCTGACATGTGCCATGTAGTTCAGTAGGTCACTAGTGACATCATCCTTAAAATCGTTATCTTTGCAAACCGTGCATTTTGCATAAAAGCTTTTATTTATAGTCAGTCATTAAAATTGGACCTGATATTTACTTTTCTTCTGATTAGGTTAAAGAGTGAATATGAACAAAAAGTACCCTCCTGTTAGCACCAAGCAGTTTGCAAAGTGTGCTATTCACATCCAGCCTTTCTAAAGGAATTATGTTGAACCATTATGAGCTTAGATGGTGTGTGTTGGTTAATGCATTTTGGTTTTTTCACTGCTAAGACTGAATTCATGTCACAAGGGGTATGTTTTATTTGGTTTTGTCCTTACAGATTCTTGGCCTCACTGCTGAGCAGCTGGAGCCTGTGGTCTGCAGTGGAAGTGTTAGACTTGTAGAGAAGGGCTGTTTTAAAGGATGAGGAGACTGCTAGGGGGCTTGGTAGGTCTCCTCCTTTGCTCTGAGGTTACAGCAGGAGGTCCAAGGCAGTCCAGGTTCCTATGTGTGAGTGTTTTGCAGGGCTAAATTCTGAATCGTCCCATTGCCCAGCCTCTGATGTGCTGGGTGTTTGACCCAAGGCAGGGGAATGGGCTCCTTGGGTTCATCTCTCTCTTGGGTGCATGAGACATCATAAGGCACAAATGAGGTCCCCAAAGGATGCCCCGAGTTGCGCTGTAGGATGTCACTACCCAGCAGCCTGTGATCTACTGGCCATGGCTTACAGGGCAACACAGCCCTAAAGGGCCAGACACAACATCCCCCTTCAAGGATCAAGTTCTTGGGGTGTCCGTGAACTCTTCTCCCATGTTTCCTCATCCTCCTGTCCTGCCTTATCCTTGATATCAAAGGTCGTGCTAAATCTTATACTCTGTGAGTGCTTAAAAATCGTGAACATGGGTGCTGGTAACCTTTCCATCCCAGTTTTCCCCATAGAAGTTCCAAGGTGGCATGGGGTTGCCCCCAGCCCAGCAGGGTGGGCTGGGCAGGATCAGAACCCTCTCCAAGGGAACCCAGGGGCTTCTTGCTGGGCTGGAGAATGCATGAGGTGAGAAAAGAACCCTTCAAAATTGAGAGGCGGTTTAATAACTATAATGAAAATGATTTTTGACCAAAAATTATGTATTACCAGTTGGCTGAACTGCACAGCATACTCTCCTAATATTAGATAGGGCTGGGTTGTTTTTTTTCCCCCCAGATCTTACTGCTAAGATCACTGTCCCATTTCAATTTTTATTGAAACAAATAAACCCAATAAAAACACTTATGCTGAGAGCTGAAGCTCCACAATAGAAAAAAATAAAAATTACTCTGTATTGAATTTATTGATTTATTTATTTACTCCAACTGGAAAATTGAGTATTGTGTTAATGTATTTTATAAGAATCACGGTGCTCGATGAAATGGCTAATTTATTTTAGCGTATACATAAATAGCTAGCAATTTTCAGTGAGACAGGCTAATGAAAATGATGCCATGAAATTGTCTATACTATGAGGAGTGATGGAGTCAAGTTATTATTGGTTGAGTGCTGCGACGTAGTGAACTGGCCATCATGTCTTTGAACTTTTGAACTGCTACTTGGTCGTGTGATTTATTGATTTTGGTATCAGCGTGTTAACTTTTTATTTTTGTTGGGGGGCGTCGCACGCGCAGCACGGATGAGTAACGCACTGTGTAATTTCGTAGATGTTTAGGTTAAACAAGATGGTTGAAAAATTTAAAGCGTGTTAACGGAGCAGGGTTACGCCATGTGGAAAGGCAGAGAGATGCTTGTAGGTACCATTAGCTGTCAACGCTGATGTTCTGATTGCTGCGGATTAGCTGAATACAAGCGAACTTGGCAGGGTAAGTGTGCGTCATATTTGTCAGAGAAACGTTGCCCTTGTTCTAAATGAAGTGCGTGATCTCATAGCAACTTTGTTTGCCTATCTACCTTCAACCTCTGTTCGTGCTGTGTCTTATCACGGCGGTGCCTGGTACGGGCAGAGCATCCACGCTCTCCTGTCAGCCCTTCCCAGAGGCGCGCTCCATCCATGTTGCCGGCTGTTGCTCGATGGAGGATGCTCGCTGGCGGTGCAAACAGCTCAACAGCTCCTGTTGGACTGTTGCACCAGAGAGCTGCCCCCATCTGCAGTCACCCAGACGTGTAAACTTGTTTCACCTTCTAGCTGTGATCCCCTCGCAGGCTGGCTGTAGTGCTGAGCCTCAGCACGCAGCGCTGTCTCATCCCTCGGTGCGAGGAGATGCTACACTTGTTGTTCTTGGTGATTTGCTTAGGATGTGGAATTCAGGCATTAAAATAATATTGTTTGACTTAGAGTGTTTTCTTGCTGCAGAACTTTTCTCTTGACTGTGCTGGTAGGAGACCCTTTGCATGGCGGCTGCTCTGAGCTCTGTTTCTGATTAAACCGACTAACTTGACACCTGCATTTTACAATTTGCTTAAAGTGCTTTATCCTGTAAAAGCAGCGATTTCAAAGCTTTAAAGCCAGCAGACTTGCAGGGGTTTGCACAACTTAGCTCATCCACCGGTTTGCTGCGATTGTGCAAAACACGACTGGACTTTTCTACTCTACTTGACCCCTGCTTTCAAAATTGCAATTTTAGTGACTGTCCTTCCTGTCCCCTCTAACCCCCTTTTTCTGCTGTGGGTCTCGGCAATGCATGTGAGCATTACTGTATTTTTTCCCCAATTATGAAACTGACATGTCTTTATTTGGATATTAAAAGTGCTCCCCCCTTCTCTACTGCGACCCAAAGCATTTCCAGCAGCCTCACGGTGAGCGATTGGGAAGCTGGTACCACTCGCCTCTCCCCTTCACCCCCCTTTGCTGCTCCATTATTTTTATTTTTTTTTAATACATATAATTTTTATTTTTTTTTTAATTTTTTAAGAGATGGGCTGTTTAAGCCAGAAAACAAAACTGGTGGGAAAAGGCTAAAAACAGGACTGACACCAACACCATTAGCAGGGAGGGGGGGGAAAGAAAAAAAAAAAAATTCCATTTCATTGCAACTCTGTTATTGTTTACTTTGCCATACACATCCTAATATGGTTACCTCCCTGTCAAAGCGGCCGAGCCGGGCTGAGGGGCCCCCTCGGGGAGACGCTTCCAACTGCTGCTCAGACAATAAGAAACAAACGGCGCAACTCCACAAAAGGGCTGCCCGGAAAATAAGTGTCAAATAAATCCTGCCGAACTCTTCCTTTCCCGGCACCCGGCCCCCGCCGTGTGTAACCTGCGCGGTGCCCGGCGGGGCTGGGGGGCGGCTCCCGCGGATCCCCCCGCGGCCGGGGCCGGACGGGGCGCGGCGGGAGCGCTCCGCGGCCGCGCAGCGCTGCCAGGTGGTGCCGCCGGCCGAGCCCCCCCCGGGCCGCCCCGCGCCGCGGCCGCGGCTCCCGCCGCGGAGCCGCTTCTTATCTGCAGCGCCAGAACAAAGGTAGGTTGTTCAACTCCGCGCTCCGGGGGAGGGACAAGTTATTTTTGGAGGGTTGTCTTCCCAGTGCATGACTGGTTGACCTAAAAGGAGAAGGGAGAGGGGGGAAGAAAAAAAAAAAAAAAAAAAAAAAACCAAAAACCCAGGCGGAAAAAAAAAAAAAGGAAAAAAAAAAAAAAAAAGAAAAGCCCGGCACCGCCACCCCACCGGCACAGCGCGGGGCGGGCAGGGGAGCAGCGCGGCGCGGCGTAGTTTTATTTTTATGCAACTTAAAAAAGCCGGATTCCCCCCCCACCCCCCTTCCCTCCCCATGTAAAATGCCCAGCTATTTCTAGAAAATTTGCGTTGCTGAAATACTTTAATCTGTGTGCTCTGTTTTATTCTTTTAAAGATTGTTTTTCTCTCTCTCTTTTTTTTTCTTTTTTTTTTCTTTTTTTTTTTTTTTTTTTTTTTTTTTTTTTGCGTTTGTGATTTTATGAGCACATATTCCTCTTAGCGGCTATGAATTTCTATGCATTCTAAATAAGCTTTTCTAGGGATGAAACGTGCGGGGTATTTTTACACGAGGATTTCAACTTTTCGGTTGACATAATCTGAAGGTACCACAGCCTTTTCTGCGACTGTTCAAGTGCTTCCCTGCCCTGCAAGGAGTTATCACATTGCTTAAACCAGCCCTTTATGCCATCATTTTTCTCCTTTTTTTTTTATTCTTTTTTTAAGCCTATATGTTGCTCAGCTCCAGTGGATGCTTTTCTTCTCCTCCAGACTGAAATGCTCTCAGGTTTTGCTGTGCTTCTCGGTTTGTTTTGAACACGTAGGAAAATATTAATACAGAGCAGTGAAAAAGAAACAGTGATGCGTCTTCCGTTCAGGGGAGTCGGCAAACCTGTCCACTTCCATGCCGGGAACTGTAGAGAGCAAATCCATAATTCAGTGCAGGAGCAAATGAATTCACGGCGATGCATAGGATGGGTATTATGTAACTTAATAAGAAATGTGGTTTTGATCGTAGGAGCGGACGCTGCGCTTGTAGGTATAAATATCAAATCTAGGTAAGTCTGTGGAAGAGCACTTTTCTTCCAGCCTGCATTAAGCAGCGTTGTCTTCAATCCCTAATTCTTATGGGATTTTGGGAGGGAAGGAGCTTCTTCCTAGATTGAGTATCATTCAAAAAAAATCTTTTAAATACCTGTTGTCTACTTGGTTGCTTAATTGGCTCTCCTTCCTGTCTCTGCTGCCTGCTTTCCCCAGTTATTATGGGATCTCTAGATTTTTTTTTTTTTAGGAAGTCTCAGTTCCAGAGCAAACCTGGATAGCAAAGCTGTTTTTTTCTTTTATTTTTTCTCCCCCCCCCCCCCCCCCACTAAAATATTATTTCTCACATATTACTGGAGATTTCTTTTCTCTGCCTTTTTTATTTCTCTTAAGCTGTGCAGCCTGATCTGTGCTAATCAGAAACTCTTTTTAAAATATAAGACCAAGTCAGATAATGTAAATAAACTTTCGTACCCACAAACTTTTATCCTATAAAACTGGGATTGATTTTCTTAAAAAAAAAATGACATTGCAACTCACTAATGGTAAACACAAATAAATGTGTTTTGTAAAATCAAAGGGCGTCTTTTTAAACACATTTCTAGTTTTTGCTTTTTGGGCCTTGTAGGGGATGATAGGAATTAGTAGCCTTTAATTAGACGTGGAGATATTCACATTTTACAGGGATTTATGTTAGAACATGGAATGGCGGGTGGCTTGTTTCCTCATTATGAATACTCCCTGCACATAATGAGGTTCATCATTAGTTGATGGAGTGAATTTGCCCTAGCTCTACCTTGAAAGGCACATAATTTACATACTACTTCAGAGCTTAGGCTTTAATGGATTCCTCGATGAATAAAATGAAAAGCTACTTTCTTTAAATTTTTGAACAGTGTTTTGATAATACGGATTTAATAAGACATTCAATTTCCTTGTTAAGTATATTTGAAAGTGCATTCCCAATTTTAGCACAAAATATACTTCCCGATGTTGCTCCCCATAATATTAGGTAACACATAAGCAAATATATACTGTTGTAAACATTTTTGGGGACGTAGAGGGATTATTTTACCTCTTGTGAGGGGTGACACTGGGCTCCTTTGGCCTGGTCTCCAGGCACAGTAGAGCTCACCTGCACTGTTAAAATATCACAGAGCAGACCTGCTCTCTTGTTAAAGCTCGTTCTGCCTGAGGAGTGTTTTAACTGTGTATTTGCTGTGTACATTTGCAGTGATGGATCTTTGGAAATGTGTTGCTGGCTGCCAGGCTGACAGTGACAAACCCTCCGGTCCCACCTCCCTATTTATTTTAATGAGACGAGAACAGCAAAAAACTTCTCTGGTGCAGTTCCACCTCTGGAACTGCTGTGTAGATGTGATTAGATTAGAGTAAATTGAATTGTAGGCTGCCTGATGTGTTATCATGTCATCAGCTTACTCCAGCCCTGGTCTACAGGGTAGAGTTAGCGAGACGTCCTCATCTTCTTCCTCCTCCTCCTCCTCCTCCCTCGGTGTGGAGGTGGGGGCTGTGCATGTCCCGTGCAGGCTGGGCACAGCCAGCACCTCTCCTCACTGACACTTGCCAGTGTGGTGGGGGAGCTGAGAGGCAAAAAATACGAAGCGAAGGCTTGTTTTGATAGAATGTTTTATTACCTGAGAACGATGAGCATGTATTAACATTAATAGAATAGTCTGTGTCATTCTTTTTTAGGCAATTTACCTCTGCCACAGACCTGTCTGCTTCAAAATCTTTCTCTGTTCTAAAACATATATTTGTTTAGGGAGTTTTCATTGAAGTGTACATGACAATTACAGCTGTTCATTAACAAAATTGGGTATTTGTTTTAAACTTTAACCAATCACTTTGATATGCTAATTATGGTGTAATTTAATTTGAGCCCTGTAATGATGATGCCGTTATTATGGACATAAATGATGCAGTTAAGCTGAGAGTAATCTCATTTGCATACTGTACATGCCAGTAAATTAAGCCCTTTCTTCGACTGCTTCAGCTTTAATTTTCCACTTCTTTTCACACAGCGCCTTTTCAGCCAGTCTCTTATAAGCCCACTTTGTAATAGTGCTGATGACTGTTTGATGTGGAGAGTTGCTGCACCACAATAATGCAAGACACAAGATGTAACATTTAAAGGATTCATTATCTTACTGAGTGTTGCTTTAAGAAGCTGGGATTAACAAGGGTGGAAGTGTCCTCTCCGTGGAGCCATGCAGGTCTTCCCAGAAACAAATGCAACCTTTATTTTTTTTCCCCCGTTTCTCTGGGTGTACCCCAACAGTGAAAGGGCTTCAGTAAGGCCTCGTGGTATTTCTCAGGAATGAACTAAGACACAATCAGAGCTCTATAGTACAACATTTGACCTTCTCTGTAGGGTATTCTGTGATGCTCCACTGTTGCAGAAAAGTTATTGGATACAATTTGCAATATAATAGAGATGTGAGATACCAGATTATTTCTCATATTGGGTATGTGGGCGCTCCAGATCTACCTGTGTGACGTGCAGCAATGCAGAATTGAAGTCTGCATTCGTTTTTTTCTTTCTATTTATTCGCCAGTTTCTCCTTTCATAGCCGTTACTTCAGTTGACCTTAATATCAGGTTAATTGCAGATTCAAATTCAAAAAAATGCTGTTGTGCCCGCTGATATTAGTGAAAACTTGGGTTTTGAAAGAAGAAAAATCACCAACAGCAAACAAAAATGAACTGCGTAAGTGCTGACTTCAATAGTTAATCTTTTCCAATTTACCGTGTTGTCATTGAGCTGAAGTATTCTCATAACACTGTGGCATACAAAGAAATCATGTGAAATAAACAGGGCTCTTTTTATAGCTGCTTACTATTATGGTTAGATATTTTCATAGTTTAATACCTCTGGAAGTAAAGCCCGTCTCAAGTTTTTCGCAGCAGTTGGCCTCTCAGAAAGCCATTGTTGTGTGGGTAACCAAGTTAACTAAAGATCATTATTAAAACCTTGCAATCCTTTCCTTACACAGGGTCCCATGACCAAAAATAGCTTGTGCAGTTGCCCACAAACATGCAAGTTAATAACTTCCTGGGTGAACAGTGTAAGGGCTGCTGATTTCCAAGGCATGCACGTCACCCTGGCCTCCACCCCTTCAGGGTGTGCAGCAAACAGATGGGAGGGTCCGTGCTCAACTGCCTGGCCAGCATTTTATGAGACTTCAGTTTTTATGGCTGTCACCTACACTTGGTTTCAGTTCTGCATTTCTCACATGCCACCTTGTTTTCCAGCAGCCCTTCCATGGTAGCCTGTCCATGCATGAGCGCAGGCTGGGGCTGTGCTGTGGTGAAGTGCTGCCTGGTGGCAGTCTGGCTGCCCTGTTGAACTCCCTGTTTCTGATTCTGAACCCCAGGAATCATTCCCAACAAGTCAATGCTCTGGCCAACAACTGCCCTGACAAGCAGTCACATCTTTACACATGGCTGGTGTGAAGAAAACCATCTAAGGAGACGTGTAAGGAGACAGAGGGTAGTGTGGATCTTGGCTTTCACTGAGTCTTTGCTTTTCACCCATAACACCAGAACTAAGAAGGTGACATCTGCCAGCTACTTCTTCAGAGTGGACTACATCAGTGTGCAGTGTCAAATCTTGGAGTGTGCTTCCAAAGCAAAACGTGTCCTGAAAAGGGAAGGCCTCCCCATTGCCTTTTCTGAGGCTGTCACTGTAGACATGGGGTTCATACACAAACACACCTGCGAGACAAAACCCAGCAGCTGTTCCCTTTGTGCTCGCAGCCCAGAGCTGCTCAGGTTGCTGATGAAACTGGGTACAAGCTGGTGCTCCACCAAGGGCACAGGTAGAGAAAGGGTTTCTCACAGCACACGATGATGCAGACTCTCCCCGGAAACTCCATAAAGTCAGAAATTCTCTAGAATAATGCTGGAAACATTTGGCCTCTAGAGCTCATGAAAAAGAGTTGGTGATTTTGTCTATTCTAGCAGTACTGCTATGGCTCAACCCTTTGTCTTCCCTCTAAAGTTAATATATGTGTTGCTTTAGGCTGTCATTGGCTGCAAAGGATGTGTCATGTCTTCTGGTTCTGTAGGAATGAGTATGCTGAGCATCTCTCTTTTGTGCCATGGAGGGATTTCTGTCCCAAGCAGACAAGGCCAAAAGGATGGACTGAGAGCTGGGATAAGTGACTCTCTTTTGGAGCTTGTTAGTGCTTTATGGATTCAATGATGATACAGTGTGCGGTGCAGAGCTTCAGTGTTAATCTTCTTGGGAGGTAAAAATATTTCTTCCAAAATGATTTCAATACGTTGCCCTTAAAGAAATCATGTTGCAAGAGTTGTCTTCACAAAAGAGGTTTCAGGCATAGTTTTTCCTACTCTCTTTGTCCTAATGAAACACATATCCTTCCTCCCCTCACAGGACCTTTTGAGTTTATTCTGGATAAAGAAATTCATTTATGAAGATTTTACCTTTATCATCCTCCCTCTTTAATCTGATCCTGGATTGCAATTTTCAGTAAGTTTCTCCTGCCACACTTTCCAACATATGAACCTTTTCAACCCAATCAGGTGGGAAATTAAAAGCTGCACCAGTTCTGATGATGTACTGTGCAGCCCTGTTTGAACATTTCTGTGTAATTCAGGGTTGCTGGGTTTAAAGAAGTTTTTCACCTGGGTAATGGTAGCTTTCTGCAGAAAATTATTTCGAGGAGTTTTGAGCTTTGTGGGAGATGGATTTCTCTTTTTCCAGCTTTGTTTACAAACTGCTTTGTTCTTACCCTTTTCCAGCAAAACAAGTGTTTCTTTACAGAAATAATTGTGGTAGAGAGCAAAGCCACTGAACCTGTCTCCAGAATTATAACTACAACAGATTAAAGAGTAATTTATCATATGTTAATATACTTACCCATCAAAGTCATGGGCGTCAAGACATAGAAACAAAAATAGGCCTCTGATCTCTGTCTCTGTAGTGTTTTTCAGCATCAAGTCTGCTTTTGGTATCTAGGGCAAAAGCTCTAGGAATTTGTGATTGTATTTACCAGTAGCTAAGGAGAACAGTTGTCTCTCACTGAAATTACCCCAAGTGCCAAAGCTGCTGCCTTTTCCATGTTTGACTGAACCAAGTTGACTTCAAGTTTCAAAGTGTGAAGATTCCGTTCCCACACTTGTCAGTTTGTTCTTATTTGTAAACACATCTTATCATGGCTGTAGATGGTGCATAGGTATCTGTGATGAGAAGCTTAGGAAGCACCTACAGATGCTTTGCTTTTCCAGCATGAGGGAGCCTCCTACAGCTGTTCGCAGCAGCAGGCAACTGGCTCACCTGGAGAGCATCCTGAAAAGGAAGATGCTTTGGAAGTCTGGGTGAATCTGCCTGTTGCTGCTGCTCCTGAGTGTACACAAAAGTCAAGTAGTGAAAGTCAAGTAGCTGTTAGGGTTTCTTTAATCTGTGAGCCTTTAGTTCTTCTGGCTGCATGCACCCTCTTCCAGCAGCATTTTTTCTGTTGACTGGAGGACTTGAATATCTCTCTAAGCTGGCTGAGTGGACAAAGCAATGTGGTGGAAACACATGGAACAAACATGCTTCAAGCAAGACAGTGAAGTTTCTCAAGCAAAGCTGTTAGAGATAAAGCACACTTCAGCCCCTTCCTTTGCTCCTGTTATCCCTGTACCATCTGGGGGCTACAGGGAGCAGCAGTGTAGGGAGGAACACCCTGGTGTGTCACCCCCTCTTCCCTGTGGCATGTACCTGATTCTGGCTGTCTTGAGTTTGACTTCACATTGGCTTTTCCTCCAAATGAAACACTTACTCTAAGGACAGTCTTTCAAAAAAGCCTATGTTCTTTTTTCCAGATAACTGCAAATTCTTGAGCTGGGCTATTTAGGTAGTTTCCCGCGACCATCACTTTGAGGAAGATGAATGAAAAAATTCTGCTTTCAGGTGCATGGCCTAAATCAAAAGCAGCTCTGTTTGAGTTCTCTGAAGTCTGTCAGGGTTTTACCATTATTAACAGCCATATAGCCCCAGGCAATGGTCCTCTGTTTTACGTGGTGGGGAGAGTAGTATCCTCTGGCCCTGTGCTTCTCTGCTGCAGGATAAGAGTGTGCAAGGGACAGCCATGAGCAAGGAGGGCTCCCAACAGCCTTGTGCTTGGTGACAAGGCCAGAGCTGCTGGAGTGGGGCAGCCAGTCTGGTCCTGTGTGGGAGAGCCTGAACCGGAGGCAGTCTGCCAGCTGGGGAGAGTCGCCTGTGTCTCTGCAAACTCTTGGACTTCAGGACAAACAACAAAGCTGTGAATGAAGAGTTTCCTAGGCTTCACCCTGGGGTAAGGCTTGCAGTGCATGATCAGCAAAGCTTTGAGACCCGCAGTGCAGCCCTTCCAGCTGTGGGATATTTCACGTGTTTGTTGGTATCTCCTTTGGCAGAGGAGATTGAGTCAGGGTGGGTATGCTACAGGCTTGATGAGGGAAGGCAGTACTAAGGAATGAGCAGCTCCCAGTGAACAGGGAGCTTTATATTGCTTTTACAGTGAAACAAATATAAAAAGGAAGAATGAAATGATAATAACCTAAATTGGTGCCAAATGTATGGGATTCCATGTGTGTGCAGTAAAGGGAAGCCCAGCTCCTGTAGTTTTCTCTTGGAAAATGACTCATTCTGTATTTAGAACCTATGTGCAGGATGACCATATAAATGTGGTTAAACGGCATAGGATTCTGATCAAAGGGGCAATTACAAGTAATAAAATAGGGAATATAATTATTGCTAGTATTTCAGATCTTATAGCCAGGGAGAATCCTATCTGCTAGATGGAGGAAAAACCGTAACATTAAGAGAAGAAAAGAAGAAACCCCACAGATTTCAGCTTGTTGGGCTCCGTAAAAAGAGGGCTGAAAAGTAAAGATACATTTCCTAGAATCTCAGAATTCCCAAATAATTATCAAGAGAGAGTTGTGAGCAACTTAACTGTTGGCTGAGCTGAATTAGAGCAGAAACTGAATTACCAACTTCCACACAGGAAAATGTACTGAAGTCAGAGCTGTGGCTGGGTTATTTTCACCAAATGTCCAGCACATATGCTGCGCTTGCTTTTATTGTTCACCGTTATGGTGTCATGTCTCGCTAGATTGTGCTTTGCTACACACCTCCACCCCCTAACAAACTGGCCCTATATGTGCATGTAGGCAGAATATAGGGAATTAAGCTGTGTGACAGTGAACTTCTGGGGGTTTTTATATGCTTGACAAATGTTTCTTAAACATGGTATAAATACATTGTACGGTAGAATTCAAGTGTTTGAGGGGCACATTTTACTCCCAAAAGAAATGTGTGTATTTTGGCTTCATATTCCTCTGTCTTTTTTCTTATCCTCTAAAAGAAATATTTAGTATTTTAAAGGCACCTATGTTTAGATAATGCAGGTTTGGACAGTATTTCTCCTCTGTATGTTGAAGAGTTCTTGCCGACACGCCTGGACAAACCTCACCACCTAAAACCCTCAGGCCAGATTTTGGCATTCGGTGTCCTCGGAGGGAGGGATCGTAGCTGTTAATCCTGTAATAGTCAGATTCTTCAAGGTAGCATCTTCTGTCCTCCCACAGGTTAGAGTCTCGGTTTTACCTGACAGCCTGAATATTTCTCTTCAAAGGGAACGTAAACTCTTCTGCAGGCTGGGCTCACCCTCGCTTCCCCTCGCCAGGTCTTGCCCAGGCACTTCTCATGTTCCTCGGCCTTTTTGCCATAGCTGTTTTCTTCCTTCCTGGTTCCTTGGAGAAAATGCTCTGTATTTGTAAGGGCCTGTCCCTCCTGAGCCCATTCCCAGGGGTGTGCCTGCCTTGCTGAAGAGGCCTTCCAGAGGAAAAGCAAGGGCAGCTGGACTGATCCCATCACTCTTCAGGACTGCAAGGTCATGCATTTGGTCCCCTTGCAGAAATGCCAAAGCCTATTTAGGGTCAGACATGTAAATACTCCGCTCAAAAATAATAATTTAAAAACAATCTTGTGGCTGAGTTCTTCAGAGGAATGGGAACGTCAGCTGGCATTGGCTCTCACCTGTTTTGATAAGGCACTGCGTTTTCAGCGGGTGTTTGTAAGCTCCAGATACTTGGGATGAAAATAGCTTCCTCATCCTGTTCCCTTCCCGCGGGTGGGCGAGTGGCTCAGAGGCACAGCAAGGGACATGGGTGCCTTATCCCAGCTCCTTGTCTTTTCCAGTCACGCTAGCTAGGTTGTTTGGAACCAGTAAATGCTTCACTGCACACTTGGCCCCATCACACCCATCCCCACGTTAAACTCTGCCATGGATGGGGGTTCTGACCTCCCTGTGCCCTACGAGCTCCATCAGTTACAGCTTGTCTGCTTTGTGGAGCTGTTGTAAGCCCCAATTCACTGGTGGTTGGGAGGCACTTGGGTACCCCTCAGATGTGTGGGTCCTAAGAAATGTTAGGAACTTCAGTGTTTCTCCTGTAGG